>JAZDUH010000106.1:912500-1355000 GCA_036419115.1 Scarus forsteni
ACGGAAGATCTCCACTTGATCGGAGAGAGAACTCAACTACCCATGAGCTCTAGCGCGCCTACTGTCGTAAGGATACAGATCTGCCAGTCGCGTGCATTTGTTTTGTAGGCGAATCACAGAAGCCAGGACTTCGCTCAAAAGTATTCCTCTGTCTTCAGCAGCTGTTTGCAGGATGGATAGCGACGAGGTAATGTATTTATATTTGACTAAATGACGATGTTAAAAATCGCTAAGTTCAACTTGGTTTTATTACCGTGAAGTCGCCCCCGTCCTGTTGAAGCGATAAAGTGAATAAAAGTAAAGACAACGACGAGCTGGTGATATCACACACTTGAAATAGGTCTAAACAAAACTACATACTGGTACGTTCTGGATTTGTTGTGCTGTACTTTTTTCCTGTCAAGTTTTTTTGAGGAACTTCATCATACATTAGTCGCCCAACATACCTGATAGTAGTCGGACATCCCTCCTCGTCTTTTATTCAGCGAGTGAACGCAGAACCGATGTTTATTCTGGTCCGAGCATTCAGCTTGTTTTTCTCTCCCTTTCTTTGTTTTGTATCCTCTGACAAAACTTTTCTCTTCCTGACGTTGTTGCCTCCGCCATGGTTACAGCTCTACGATTGGCTTTTGCCGAGACTTTGGTGTTTTAAACGAATTGGGAATCGGGGAAAGTGACGTATGCCGTAAAGCAGTCCAAACTTGTAGTTTTTTAGTGTGGCAGGGTTCCTACCATCCACCTCGAAGTTACATAGTGCCAGTTAAAGGGATACAGACCACGACAGAGGTGTCATTGAACTCATTGTAAAGTGGTGGACCATCACAATGAATATCCAAGGATTATATTATGTTTGAAAAACTACATAGTGTTGGTTTAAATCCAACAACAAAAAAATATCTGTTTTTGGTTTGTTTGTACTTTTCTCTGTGACCTTACATGTTAACAATGTCAGACAATGACTTCAGGCGATTCCGCCAAAAGAGTGAAATTTATGTCCCCAGCATACTATTGTATATTAAATGTATGAACACAAGTAATAATATATTACAAATTATATATTATTAAACTAAACACCATACATATTAATCTTTGTAGAAATTACAGATATATATATTTTTTATATTTCAAAAAGGCATCCAAAACACTTCTACATAGAATTTCTTGCCTGTCCCCACAGCCAAACTCTACACTTTACTACAATGCATCATGAACAAAATCCTTCCAAAGAAAATTTTCTTTTGCATTTCAGTGTGACTCCATATTCTATCTACACTTTTAAAACAAAAGTTTTACTAAAAAGTCATATTTTGGTTAAAATTCACATTTTAGTGCTGTCCCCAGGTTTTCACTCATTGCTGTTACCCAAACACATTCCCCCTTTAAAATTCTGGAACATTCCACCAGTGACATGTTCTGCAGGAAGTGACATCATTTAGGTCTTCTGCAAGTCATGGGAAGACCAAAAGTAAGTTATCTCTTTTATTTTTCCTAAAATGTAATGTTATATTAGCTGTTTTAGAGATGGTCTATCTAAAAACTCAGCCCTGTTACCTAAGTTATCTCTAAGAAAACATTTGTTGATATCAAAAGTAAAATATTCAGTTAAATCTTAAGAATGTGCTCCATGTGCTCAAGCTACTAGCATAGATGCTAAGTGGCTAGATTTCACACAATTGCTAATTTTATGCTAAAACTCATTGCTGTTACCCTCATTGCTGTTACTCAAATAAAGACTAAATTAACTCTTTTTCTAAGTGAAAACATTGTATGTGGATGATATTCTTATTATAATTTTACTTATTCATGGTTTTAAAATGACATTTGAGTTTTGGTAACAGCAGAGAAAAAAATTGCAATGATAATAAACTGTCGAGGGCTGCAATAAAGTAGTCTGAGATTGACGAGTACTCATTTTGAATGAGTAAATGTGTTTATTACTGAATTCTACATTGAAATGGAACGAAAAATGAAGTTTAATTTTGAAGAGTTACAACAAGCAAATTGCTCTCTTTAGGTGGAATGACCCTTTAAATTCTGTTTAAAGACATTTAAAAAAAAATCACTGAATTTGTTGATGACCTCGGCCAAACAGTTGAGCTGGTAGTTAAAGGGTTAAGATCATTTTTAAGACAACAGTTACTGCTGTAAATGTCCTAAAAAGTCACCAGATAAATTTAACGGTTGTTTTTATGTGGTTTGAAGCTAAATGTGACAAAGTGTTTTATTTTTTAGCATGAGCTGTTTTACAAACGTCTCCCATAAACATCTGATCGACCTTCATTACTCTGTGATAATGTGTTAGAGTGCAGAGGAGTCCTGATCATCAGAGTGTTTCTGCATCATTTTAACAAAGAGCCTCCGATCCAACCTGCAGCAGGTCCTCGGTCACTCAGATCAAACTTCATCTGCAGCTTCAGCCACACTGTCTCATTCTCCATTATGAATAAATAAATAAATAAATAAAATTATCCAGCAACAAGAGCAGATTAACACAATACCTGCACGGCCTGCTTTGGGGGGTTCATTTGCAGAATATGGACGTTACGCTCTCCTGAAATTCTGACCCACAATCCTTTGCTCAGATTAAAAAATGTCCCAACAACCTGAGGCACAATGCAGCTCAGTCAGAGGAGGTTTGGGTCTTTAAATCAAACGTTTCTCCATCAAATTCAGATTTTTACAGACTGTCAGAGAGCCAAAGGTTCAGAGTTTGAGGCTGAATGTGCATGAATGCAGCAGCTTACAGAGATTTAATCTGCTGTTATTTGAACAGTTCTACACTTGTTTTTAAGACAAATGTGATTCAGTTTAATTCATGATTTAGGGGAAAGTGTCAGCCCTATCAAACATGCACTTCTTAACATTTTTTTTATATATATTTTTTTATTTTCAGAGTGTTGAATCATAATTATTCAAGTAATACTACAGTATCCATTATTACTAACATTATTCCGTGGATAGAAACTTCAGTTCACAGGTGATAACCTCGACTTCCAAACATCTCTTCATTTAAAAGTTTTTGTTCTCTGCTTTAGTGTTTGTCTTCTCTCATTATTGTTCATCGTCCTTCTGTGACACAGCACCCTCTTTTATTTTTCTTAAAATGAGTTTAAATGATAAAAGGAGTCACGTTAAAATCAAAACAGACCAGAGTATAAAACACATAATCCAGCCTCCATCCGCCCTGTGCTGCCTTCACACCAGGGCTGGGTATCGATTCAGATTTTCTCGATCGATTCGGCTAGAATCACGATTCGATTCGGCCAACGGGTCGGTCAGTTATTCGATTCGGCCAACGATTTGATTCATTATTCGATTTGGTCGATATTCGATTCATTATTCGATTAGGTTGACGATTCGATTCATTGTTCGATTCACGATTTGTTTCTATATTTATTCAGTCTGGGATATCTCTGTTACAATAATGCTGTAAATTTAAAATGTGACCTTTTGACTTTGTACATTATTAAAAAATGTTTTTACACTAAGAACTGAACCCAAAGCCGTTACATTAATCATAAATTAAATGATATACATTAGGGGAAGGAGAAAAAAAATTGATTCACGTAAGTATTGGGATTTTTTGTTTGACAATTTTTCAAATAGATTTTTTTTTTTTAATAAACTTTTTCCAAATGTAAATGCTTCATTTTAGTCTGTGTTAATAATCCACTTTTAAAGTCAGTCCAGTCTTTTGAAGAGAGAGTATAAACAGCTGGTTAAAATATATTGCTGAATAAATCCTAAAAACAGACTCACATGTGATGTGTATTTTTCCTGATATAGTCTGTAGGCATCATCATTGTTCATCTTTTTCACTGGTGTTAAAAAAGCTAACTAAAGATTGCAAAGATCAGCAATATTGTAGAATCACAATTTAAAACAAATTGGCACCTATTAATTGTAAATTACAACATGGCAGATCGTTATGTCAGCCTCCACAGAGGGGAGACCCGCGGTACAGAGTAGGGCTGGGCACAAAACTCGAATTACGATTTTAATCAATGTTTTTTCCTCTCAAAGCAAAAAAAAACCTCCAAGTGACACAAAAATGACATGAATCAAGTTCTGCCTTTATGTTGTTAAATATATTCCTAAATAATCAGAATTTTCCTCTTAAATTAAAGAGTGTGTCATAAATGTTGATTATGTAGTTCTAACACAGGCAGGTTTGCCTACATAAAACACTAAAGCTGAGGGATTTTCACAGCTTGTTAACATGTTTCTCTCTGATCAATATTTAATATAATTTAAATAAATAAATACAAGCCTATAAAAGTGCTTTACAGGGCCACCATCATGACAACTGTAAAGTCTCAGTGTTTATATTTTTTCAAACTTTGCAACTACTTATAGTTTAAGAGAAGAAAATCTTGATTTCCATTTTGTAAATCTTCTGCAGAAAATAATTTGAATTATTCAATTTAATCAATATATTGCCCAACCCTAGTACATAGATATGAAAAGGTTTTTCTAACTTAATAAAAAGAAAACCAAAGTTTTATGAGGATGACTGTTCACCTGTTTTTACTTCATCCAAACAGAAACATTATTTCTTATATTCACATTTCTGTTGCTGCCAACTTCTACACAAACACCTTTAAAACAAAAAATCATCTGAACATCCATTTTTAAACTTAAATCTGTATGTTTACAATATCAAACAGAAATCAAAGTCCAACATTTGGGACTTTCCTGTTTTTATCCGTCCTATATATTGAGGCCAAACTGCTGCTTATGAACATGTCCGTCTCCTGTTTTAATAAAGTGACCAAACCTCCTGAGCTCAAACCCTGGCAGTCACTCTGAGGCTTTATGGGTTTGGGATGGAGCCAGGCTTTCTCTTTCCTCATCGCTAAGTCTGCGCTCAGCGTTTGTGACCTGCAGGCTTTGAGTTGAATAATCAGGAAATTAGTTTCTGCAGAAAACTCGGGACGGCTCCGTCAAACCAGAACGAGAAAAAACAGGAGGACTTTGGAGTTTGAACTTCTTATTGTGTCTACAATGTTTGGAGATCTTATTCAGATAATTAGCACAAATATTTAATATGCATCAGGCTTTGGGCTTTAACTCAGTGGCCTGGTTTAACACATAAAAGCATAAAAAACAAAGTTAGAGCTTCGATATTCCCACCATGAGACTGAATGACAAAAGAAAATCAGAAATGGATCAACAGTGTCTGAGGACTTGGACTGTTGGAGTAACAATAAGGGATCAGAATTAACTTGATTTTATTGATACCAATGTCATTAACGATCCTGCTTATCCAATCAGCTCTTCAGAATCAGAATCATCTCCAATCTCATTGTACATTTTGTATAAATATAATAAATATAATAAAGGGCATTTGACTCTAATTATCAGATCTCTTAGTGATTTGAAGAGTTTGATCTGTACAAACGTTGACGTCTTTACTGATGTTTAGTCCTGCAGATAAAAGTCTGCCGTTAAAAACCGCTAAACGAGCAGTTAGCATCTTTTTTTTCAAAAATTAACCGAACTCTCTCTGCCATCTGTAAATGTAAAGAAAATTATTTTGAGTTCAGATAGCTCGGTTTTAGATGAATTTTTAGTTCAATGTACCTCTATCTAAGTTTCAATATTAAATTCTGAATTTAACTTAACCCTTTAACTGGCATCGTAACCGTGCGGTTGACTTTTTACCACCTACTCTTACATTTAAAAACTCTGAAAGCCCAGCTCTATTTTTTTGTTTTTCTCTGCTGTACGTGAATATAAATGTTTTAAACCAAGAATTCTCAAGTGAATCATTGCTTCAGAGCTCCTCAGAAATCTAACAGAGCACACACAGGGGGGTAAAATTTTTTTTTTTTATATTTTCAGATCCTCCAACAATCCTGATTTAGTTTGAGAAAATAAATTTGATGATAAAAATTGTCTGTGATTCCTCAGAAAACTGGGTCATCTGCTACGTATCTAAATTTCGCTCTTTCATATGTTCACAGACAGATAATTCTTTTTATTTATTTTCCTTCATAAGGAAGTTCATATGGCTTAAGAGCTCTGCATGTTGTCACCTGTTTACTTAACTGTTCAAGTTTTTTTCATTTTAGTTGCATTTATGCTTTTTAATTTTCATTTTAATTACTAATTATCATTGGTAACTTCCTGTCTGACATTTCTCTTGTACCCTGCTGCTGTTGTAAATCTGGAATTTCCCCCTGTGGGACTAATAAAGGAATATCTTATCCTAATCCAGTCATGCCCAGGATAACCCTTAACAGGCAAGTCAACCTGCTGGTTGACCTGTATATCTGCTTCCTGATTGGATAATTAAAAAAAAAAGACAAGCTGAAATGTTGCTAAATGAAGAGGAAGGAGCACAATTTTACCAACAAATGTTGTTGCAAATGTTTTTTAAAGGTTGATAGAAGAATTCTGTTTGGTTCAAAATGTCGATCTTGTGACAAATATTAAACAATGAATGACTGAATAAAATCCTACATCCCTAAGTGTGTGCCACCTTCAGTGAGCTTGACTGTGGTCCATTTCAAGCCACATAAAAAAATAATGTTTAAATGTCACAGTCTGACACTGAGCAGCTCCTCTTGTAGCTAAATAGAACGAAACCCCACAGCCATGTTTTAAGCATGTTTTAAGCATATTTTAAACATGTTTTAAGCGTGTTTTAAGAGTGTTTTTAGCATGTTTTTAGCGTGTTTTCAGTGTGTTTTCAGTGTGTTTTCGGTGTGTGTTAAGCCTGTTTTCAGTGTGTTTGAAGCATATATTCAGTGTGTTTTAAGCCTGGTTTAAGCAGGGTTTAAGCATATTTTCAGTGTGTTTTTAAGCATGTATTAAAGGGGACATATCATGCTTGTTTCTCCTTTTCACTATGCCAGACTACGATGCCTGTAAAGCATTTCTGCCCTCAGTACAAGTCATTTCGTTCCTTCATTGCCCCACAATAGCGTTCTCAAAATCCTCATTTTAGGCCATTATCAAGCTCTCGTTGAAACACTCGGATCTCAGGCTGACCTAAAGTTACCTCACAACGTCACAGCCCTTTGTGCTCTGATTGGTCAGTTCTATCGGGGGTAGAGCCAGCCTGTCCTTCTTCTTCTACTGTATTTTCCGGCAGGCTCAAAACAGCGACCGCGTATTGAGTCCCCCTACAGGCCAGAGCTGGTAATGAGTGAGTGTGAGCTAGGGAGCTATATACCCCTGCTGCTGGATGTGTTCCTCGGTGACGGTTTTGTGGCTAACGGACATCACAGAGGAGGAAGTGTTTTATCAGATTACTCCAATTAAAAGAAAGGTACCTCGTGTCGTCACGACGATTTAAATCTCGCGGTCATGTTGCAATGACCTATTTTCAGAGGCATCAAATCTCGTTCTAGGATATCAGAAAAAATACAATATCTAATTTTTTGAAAATTAAGGGGGTGTAAGGTCTTGTTTTCAAATTTATTATATTATATGTAAGTATTAAATCATGCATCAGCATGATATGTCTCCTTTAAGCAAGTTTTCAGCGTGTTCTAAGCCTGTTTTAAACATGTTTTCAGCATGTTTTAAGCATGTCTTCAGGATGTTTTAAGGGTGTTTCAAGCATGTTTTAAAAATGTTTTCAACATGTTTTAAGCATGTTTTAAGCATGTTTTCAGCTTAGTTCAGCATGTTTTCAGTGTGTTTTAAGCGTGTTTTCGGTGTGTGTTAAGCCTGTTTTCAGTGTGTTTGAAGCATATATTCAGCGTGTTTTAAGCCTGGTTTAAGACTGGTTTAAGCAGGGTTTAAGCATGTTTTCAGGGTGTTTTAAAGCATGTTTTCAGCATGTTCTAAGCATGTTTTAAACATGTTTTCAGTATGTTTTAAGCATGTTTTTTGTATGTTTTAAGCATTTTTTGAGTGCGTTTTAAGCATGTTTTGAGGGTGTTTTTTAGCATGTTTTACGCGTGTTTTAAGCATGGTTTAAGGGTGTTTTTAGCGTGTTTACAGCATGTTTTAAGCACATTTTAAACATGTTTTCAGCGTGTCTTAACTATGTTTTCAGCATGTTTTAAGGGTGTTTCAAGCGTGTTTTAAGTATGTTTTCAACATGTTTTAAGCATGTTTTAAGCATGTTTCAGCATATTTCAGCATGTTTTAGGGCGTTTTTAGCATGTTTTAAGCGTGTTTTAAGTGTGTTTTCTGTGTGTTAAGCCTGTTTTTAGTGTGTTTTAAGCATGTTTTCGGCGTGTGTTTTAAGCATGTTTTCAGTGTGTCTGAAGCATATATTCAGCATGTTTTAAGCCTGGTTTAAGCCTGGTTTTAGGAGGGGTTTAAGCATGTTTTCAGCGTGTTTTTAAGCCTGTTTCAAGCACGTTTTCAGCGTGTTCTAAGCATGTTTTAAACATGTTTTCAGCATTTTTTCAGCATGTTTTAGTGTGTTTTCAGTGTGTTTTCAGCGTGTTTTAAGCACGTTTTGAGGGTGTTTTTAGCATGTTTTAAGTGTTTTTGGCATATTTTGAGGGTGTTTTTAGCATGTTTTAAGCATGTTTTAAGGGTGTTTTTCAGCTTGTTTTAAGGATGTTTTGAGCGTGTTTTCGGCATGTGTTAAGCCTGTTTTCAGAGTGCTTTAAGTGTCTTCAGTGTGGTTTAAGGATGTTTTCAGCATGTTTTAAGCGTGTTTTCTGCATGTACTATGGATTTGGTCCACGTCTTGTTTTGCCGATGCTCCTCACAGAGCGAGCTTTGTCCGTCATCGCTGTGATTTCATTTGCTTTAATTGAATCTCGAGGTGATTACAGAGAAGACATCTGACCCATCAGACCACAAACAGAAACTTCTTCATTCCTGATTTTCTGCTGCGTAATCATGACGAGAGGAAACAAGAGAGGAAACTCCCGATGAAGAAAACTGCAGCATTCAAAACAAGACGAGACTTCAGGCTGAAAATGAAGATTCAGACTTAAAGATGATCATCTGACTCACAGATATAAAGTATATGTATAGAGATAAAGAGAAAAATTAAATAGCTCGTGGTTTATCCTGCCTTTAATTCTCTAAATTCTTTACTCCGTAAAAAGGTTTTTGCAAATTTGCCTTTATAGCAACATAACTCTAATTTAATTTATAGCATTAGTCTGTATTTTCTATAATAGTTTTACTACTGCATTTTTCATTCAAGGTATCATTACTGTCTTCAGTTTACAGCATAATTACTGCATTATTAAAAGCAGCTTCCTTACAGGGGGTTTCAGTTACAGTATTATAATTATATTTTAGTCTACAACTTTTAAATGTGCTTAAAATTACAGTGAACTTTCTGTATTTTAATTTATGTTACTATATCCTCAACTGTTTTTCCTGATACTTTATTAGGAAGATAAAAAAAGAAATCTATTTACTCAAACAGTTAATTCACTCAAATATATGAAACATTTACTAAAATCCTTACCTGCTATTGGTCAATTTTCATGTAATTAAAGTAAAGACATTTTACAGTTGGTGACTTTAGATTTTATGGTAAAATAGCATTAATTTTAAATAAAATCTGTTACAGTGACTCTGAGTGTAGGCCTTTGTTTTTTAGGTTGTGACCTCTCATGTTTCAGAAAAAAAGAGGAAATATATTTAGTCTGTTCCCTAAGTGCTCAGTAATTATTTTTCCAAATATAAAATAAATCTAAATTTTCTGAAGAGGTTTGCTTTTTTACTTGATGTGTAGGATTTCAATTATTGGCTGGGACCTTTTTAATTTGAGAAAAAAATGGATACGCTATTTTCACTTTTTTAGGTTTTTCTTTTTTTCATCTAAAATAAAAGTTTTTAAATCATTTTGCCTAGGACTATTTTTATTTATGGCAAAAATGCTAGTTATTCTGCATTCAAATTGACCATATTGTTGAAACCATGAAAAGGCCTTAAATTACTGGCCGGGACCTTTTTAATTTAAGAGAAAAAAAGTTATTTGGCTCTTTTTTCACTTTATCATTATTAAAATAAAGGCCTTATAAAACTTCATAGGACTATTTTTATTGCCAAATTGACAAATGTTGTGTAAAACATGAAAATGTGGACACAGGGGAGGATATAAGAAAACTGGACTTCAGTTTGGTCCTTTTATTGGAGTACATTTTATTAACTGGACCTCGATGACGTTTAATTGAAAACTCCTGATCTGGTCCTTCATTTGATATAAATGTGCGTCACACCAACTATCGGCCACACCGCCTTCATAGATCTGTTTTTCCACTTTTGTGGATTTTCTGCCTATAAATCAAACTTCCTGATTCTGAGGGCTCTGCTGCTCTGACTTCTGTTTCAGCATGTTGCTTTAATTTCTACTCTTGATCAAAATTACAGCCACAAACACCGACCGTTACTCCTTTAAGACTTCATTTAAAGCCTCCTGTTGTCAGCCATGATTACTTTAACTTCTTCTTGTCCTCTTATTTAGGGATTAATTTATTGCCTCCACCAAGGAGGTCTGAGCTAGGGGTGTCCCGATCCAACTTTTCACCTCTGATATGATATCGATATCAGCAGGAATCAAACAGACTTTTATTCCTTATTTTGTAAGAAAAGTCTTGATCAGGTGAGATTACTCAAACAGAGACCAGTAGGCAGTGATAGTAGGTATGAGAAAAACTGACCTATTTGTTATTAACCAATGGGTTCAATACATTTAACTTAACTTTAAATCAGAAGACCCTGAAAAGTAACTTCAAGAAATCCAATAAAAACAAAAACACATTTTAAAATTGTAAAATAACCACCGTTTAACATAAGCATATCCTACAACTGAAATAAATTTAAAATAAATCAGAACGGACTGCTTGTACACTGCAAAAACAGCACTACTAAAAATAAGCAAAATATCCTTAAATTTGCTACAATTTTCTTGTTTTGAGCAAAAAAATCTGCCAATGGGGTAAGCAAATTTTGCTTGGCGAGAATTCTTAAAACTAGCTTATAAGTCTAGATGGAATCGGTCTTGAAACGAGATAAAACTGCCCTGAATTAGAGAAAAGTTTGCTTATTACAAGCATAGAAAAGTTATTTTTAAGAAAAGTTCACTTAAATTTTGATTCTGCTTGTTGATTTAGCTTATTTCAAGAATGTTTTTACTTAATTTAAGAATTAACATGTTTTTCATTTAGTAAAAAAGTCTTGGTCAGATGGATTCAACTTATATTTGTGTGATTTCTTAAACTGAGAAATTGTGTAACTGATCTTAATCTTAAAATAAGTAAAATAATCTTGTTCTTCTGTTAGGACTTGTTACCAGCAATACTTGCTTCATGTTAGCTGTACTTTCTTATTAAGATTTTGTTGGACATATTCTCTTGAAATAAGATTTTTTTTCTAACACACATCTTGCTTGTCAAGATAAGTTTTCTTTTTAGGTAAAATATAAGAACACATTTCTAGAAACGAGCTTTTTTTCTTTCTTAGAAATCCTTTTTTGCAGTGTATCGGAGTTCTTATGTATTGGAGGTTTTGTTTTTGCTGATTTCAGACCGATATCTGATATCAATATCGGACTGGGACACCCCTAGACTGAGCATCACAGAAGTTCTGATTCTAGTCCTGAATGCGACTCGACTTCACTCGGGTCTTTTGGTTTTCCATCAGAGCTCAAGTTTTTTCATCGTGTATCAGATCATGTGACCAAAGGGATTTAACCTTGTGACTTTCAAACTAAGAAATACAATTTCAAAACATTTGTTGCTAAATTTGTGCTCCTTCCTCTTCATTTAGCAACATTTCAGCTCGTCTTTTATAGATTACCCAATCAGGAAGCAGATATGTAGGTCAACCAGCCGGTTGACTTGCCCTTTAAGGGCTATCCTGGGCATGAATGGATCTGATCCACTTCTGCAACAAAATTGTTTTTTTGTCCGTGAACATATAAAGAGCAAATTTTAGATATGTAGCAGATGACCCAGTTTACTGAGGAATCACAGACACAATTTTCATCATCAAATTAATTTTCTCAAACTAAATCAGGGTTGTTGGAGGATCTGGAATTACGTAAAGATTTTTTCTGACCCCCCTGTGTGCTCTTACTGTTGGATTTCTGAGGAGCTTTGAAGCAATGATTCACTTCAGAATTTTTCTACTTTAAAACACTACATTCACATACAGCAGCGCCACCCAGTGGATACAAACAGGTGTTACAAACACCATTCAGAGAGTGAACGAGGAACGTTTCATCAGAGGTCTGACGCATGAGTCTTGCTCCTAAAATGAACACCGTTCTGCCGTTTCTGGTATCACAGGGTAGTGGGAAAGCAGTAGGGCTGGGACGATATGCTTCTGTCCCAGTTCCATTTTTTACATTTTTTTAAGGTGCAGATTCGATTTAAATTTCGATTCTACAATATTGCCGATTTTTACAATCTTTAGTTAGCTTTTTTAACACCAGTGAAAAAGATGAACAATGATGATGCCTACAGACTATATCAGGAAAAATACACATCACATGTGAGTCTGTTTTTAGGATTTATTCAGCAATATATTTTAACCAGCTGTTTATACTCTCTCTTCAAAAGACTGGACTGACTTTAAAAGTGGATTATTAACACAGACTAAAATGAAGCATTTACATTTGGAAAAAAACGACTTCTGAACAAAAAAATTTGAATTAAAAATCCGCAAACAAAAAATCCAGATACTTATGGATCAATTTTCCCCCCCACCCCTATTAGACTGTTTATCAATAACAGAGTTATAAATAACAGCAGCCCCTCCCTTCACTTCTGTATAAAGAAAAGGATGTTCCACCTCCAAACAAAAGGATGTTTAATAAGGAAATTAAGAGACAAAAAAAGGTTAATATGACTTTGAAATTGAAATGTAACGTGGATATAAATTCAAACACGCTTCATGTAGGTTTCTCTCTTTAAAAATGCTTATTTCAATCACAAAATCTGGCAACACAGCTAGCTGCAGCAGCGGTGAGTCTGGAGCGTCTGTGGAGTTCAAACTGGAGTTTTCAGGATGGAAGTAAAAGAAGTAAAAGTCAAGAACACACATGTGAAGTGTCCATTATGTCCTAAAGAAAAGTGTTTGTCTGTTGTTAGTAAATCTAAAATCTAGAGACCAAAAACAGCGAGAACTCCGCTGATGATGTCAGAGCTGCTGCAGCAGGTAACAACAAGGAAGGACACAGAGACGGAGACACACAGTTCAACACATCAGGTACTTTACCTGGTAACTAAGTACATTTATGAAGGAGGAATTCTGTTAGTAATTCAATTATGTTTTTGGGAAAGTAACTAGTAACTATAACTAATTACATTTTAAAGTAATGTGATTGAGTACTTCTACACACGAGACAAAATCCACAGCATCAGGACTTCTCTCCATCACTACAATAGAAACAGCTGATTCCCTCCCTAACAGACCTACCACTGTGACATCACACCACTGTAGTTCAAGCCCAGTGCAGCGCATGGACGTTAGAATGAATGCAGAGTTGTTGACAACATGGTGCCAAGCAGCACTGAATAGACCAATTACCACAGACCAGAGCAATGAACCAATCAGAGGGGACTGACAGAGTGAGCATACAGGTGGATCAGGGAGTTTTTTTAAACTGTGTAAATACTGGAGCTGCAACTCAAATCCAACAGAGTTAAGAAAGAGTATGTGCCAAATAAAATCACTGCGGATGATCCATTTTGTTTTTTAATTCTGTGTTAAGTGTCCTTTTAAACAAAAATGTATTTTTATTATCCTCAGTTTTATAAATGCAGGAACAAATAAAAGACCATGAAATACCAGAGAAGGTAAAACAGGTGTAAATGTTCATTATAATAATACTGATGAGAAAAACATTCCAGATTAACAAGAAAAAAAATTCACAAAATAAAATAATTTCACAACAAATGCACCATCTTACTGAAAATAATCACTTAGACTGACCCTGTTAGACTGAATTATAAACTTATTTTACAGAGTTTCTGCATGAATGTTCACATATTAAATCTAAACTAAAGCTTCATTTGTGTTTTCGATCAGAGAAAAAGATTTAAATAAAGTTTGTTTCCACTTGTGAAAAACTTTGTTGTTGGATCATCCAAACAGGTTTTTAAGAAAACAAGGATTTTTAGAAAAAAAAAGGAACCATGGATATCAATATCATGTTTTAACAATCAGATCTGAATCATTAAGTCAGGGAGTAAACCATTAGTTAAATTAACTCCTGATCGTAAAACAACTCAAACAGTGAAGCTTCAGTCACCATCACTGCCTGCAGCAAATACTGAAAAGGATAATTAACAAAAGGACTCATTGGTTTGAAGTCTTAAACATTTTTTCCTCCGTAACCCTTTAAGGCCCAAGACCATAGATTATAGCCAGAAAATTCTAGTTTTTTGGAGCTGAAATGTTTGTTTCACTTTCTGCTAAAATCCATAAAAATTAAAATGTCCATAAAATTAAACATACAGTTTTTTCGTATCTCATTTGATACATTAGGTGTTTTTGGCAGCTGATAATCCATTTGAGGACATTTTTATCATTTATCTGATTGTATTCAGATGTTTTTTTGTAATTTGTTGATCATATTGAGTAGATAGAGGTATTATAAAAGTATGTATCAAATATGATACAACTGGCTTTATAGGGTTAACCTGTTCAGGTCCTTTAAGCCTTCTACTCCAAAATGACATCCTCATGAAGAAAAGAGTGAATCTCTGCAAACACAAGGTCTGTTTGAATTATTCTGGTGTCATAATAAAGTAACTCTTGAGAGATTTGTCCAGATGTGAATTATCAGTATATGTGTTACTGGGACAGAGGAAATGAAGATAGAAGTCAGAGTAATTTGAACATTTCATCCTCGCCTAAAAAAAAACCCAAAATATTTTATTGTGAATATCTGGAATGATGGCTGTAAAACTAAAAATGGACTTTAAATATTTAACATCACCTCTATGAAGGACTATTGTAATAAAGTGATGCAGAGCAAAGATAGGTTTTATAATAATATGGTCAGGAGAGGATTTAAAAACAGTTCACTTTTTCTTACGTTTTTATTTTAGAGCGCGAATGCATTTTAAAATCAGGGACTTACTGAACAGGTTAAGAGGTCTAAAAATAAAGATTTTCAGGGCAGCTTTGGAAACAAAATCAGACTGAATATCAAACATGTAAGAGCACACGTCTGTTAATCCTTTTTTTATATTTTAAAGATTGGAGCCAAAACATTTTCTAGATCAGGGATCATCAACTACATTTATATGAGGGACAGTTTTTTCTTTTGCACAGAAAACACTAAAAATAATTTAAAACAATTATAACGAAGAGTTTTGGTCCACCAGTCCTGAAGTAGCCACATTAATAGTTGAGGGTATCAAATGATCAAAGCTGTCCTTAACCCTTTCACTCCCAGCTGCTTGGCAGAGGTCAATAAATTCAGCAATATTTAATATGTTAAAAAATAAAGTATTTTTTAGGATACAGAAAAACCGCAAACAACTAAAATAACTGATACTCTTTGTGTGGGATTTAAAGGTTCAAAAAGGTCAAAGTTATTATAAATCAATCTTTATCATATAGTGACAATTCACTCGTGTTATCTGAAGACACTTTACAATAGAGCATAAAGCTCTTCATTTTATGGATACACATATATGCATAGTGCAATAGTGCTGTCACTTTAGTGCATTAATTATATTAATTAATTACACTGTAAGTTAATGCGTTATAAAAATCAATCACAGATTAATCATAGCACACAAACATTTTGATATTGTCCAGCTGGAGGACCCGTACATGGCAGTGGCACGTGTCACTTCACACATGCGTCTCTAGTCAAACCAAACAAAGCCCAGGTGACAACAGGAATGGCATATTTAAGACTTAGTCTGATTTTATTTTTGAATTTATTTATCTATATTTGTACTACATTCTTTAATAATGCATCAGGCCTAATTGTTTTGCTGGATGTCTTCGACCTTTTCCTTATTTTGAATTTGATTTATGAAACACACTTAAAGTGTAATTTGAGTTGTCTGATTGAGTTTAGAATTTTCTGGACAAGTTGCCCTGACTTTGGTTTTATTTAGTCACCAATAAAAATGTGGATTTACAATAACTCGCTGAATACAATCATTAAGTCAAGGTCCTTACTCCAGCACATGGAGCCTCATGATTCACCCACTAACAACTTAAACCACCACAGTTAACAGTCAGAGGTGACGTTAGCGTGTTGGTTAAAGACCTGCAGCAGATTCACACCTCAGAGGTTTGGCGTGGATAAAGAAAATCCACTTTCTCAAATCTTTGGGTTGGCGTTGAGTTCTGGTGCACACCAGGGAGCCGTACCAAGACCTCACCAAGAGGCAAAGGTCAGACTGATTTATGAAACTCTGCAGGAAATCTAAAAACTAATCTTTTTGAACCTTTAAATCCCACACAGAGAATTTAAGTATGTTTGCAGTTTTTTCTGTATCCAAAAAAACCCCCCAAAAAAACCCAATGACTCCATTTTATAAACACATTTTATATTCCTGAATATACTGACCTCTGCCGAACAGTTGAGCTGGGAGTTAAAGGGTTAATGTAGTTTTAGTTACAGCTGTCGGCTTTAACGCTGCTTTGCTGTAACGGGTGAGTGAGGTGAAGTTCTCTGCACATTTTTTAAGCCTGTTTTAAAACGTGAGTTCTGCTGTTAATGTTTGTATTGTTTTTTTTTAACTCTATCACTGTATTGGCTGCTGCCTCGGTCAGGTCTGTCTAGTAAAACAGATTTAAAAGTTCAATGGGACTTCCTGATTAAATAAAATAAAAACTCTTTCCATTCACTGTCTGTCAGTAAAGGCCACAAGTGCTCCAAAAATATCTTTAATAGATTAAAAAGTCCCTGATCCACAGCAGATTGAAAAAGCCTTGAAACTCTTAACTTCTCCAAGAGCTTTTTGAGTTCTAGGTGAAAAAGTGGAAAAGCTGCTGTATGTGGTAAAGTCTGAGTCCTTGGTTGGACTTACCCAATGAGAACTGTTAGACTCACCTCGCTTAACACTCGTTACAAAAAACACTGTTTAATTTAGTTTTAACTTTATGACTTCTGCCTAAAATATCCTTTAGTTTTCGTCATAATTTAGTCTCTAAATTGTTTTAATTTTAGTCTAGTTTTAGTTGGATATAGATGTGATAATATTACTTTACTTGTTATTGTTGGTGATTATTAATTATCTGACAGTCTCTAACCCCCAAATTCCACTGGACTTGAAAGCGCTGCGCAGCGTCCTTGAAACATACTGCGGAGCACTTCGCTCCCATTGTAGTCTATCGGGCAAATTCCACTGCATGCGCTGTGGCGCGTCAGCACCGCATTGCTGAAGCGCCAGCACGCGCCAAGGCGCGAGAGATACTCCTCAGGTCTATTTTCTGCGCGGCCGCTTCCAAATCTCGTAAATTCACTGTCATTAAGAAAGTACCAGACCGGAAGTCACCATGTGGAGTAACTGGAAGTTTCAAAATAAAGCACAATGCATGGACTCTTGTACATAATTTTCCTCAATTGTTTGTCATTATGTAAAAACCAGAGGCACGAGCATCAGGTCAGCAGTCGGTCAGAGGGTCCCAGAGACAACACGACACCATGGACGAAGAAAAGTGAATCGTAGAGGAACAGAAATATAAAACACTGTATACATGACACCAAACATCTTTTCTACACGGATATAGGTGGATAGAAGTTGAATAATTTACAAAGCTGTGTGGTTGGGACCAGCAAAGGACCATAGAGAAGTGAAGTGAGGTGTAGTTTATTTCTTTTCTCAGTCTATAACATGCTTTATGAGTGTGTGACGTCGCTATTCTCATGAGAGCCTGTGGCTCTCCGGGGATCAGCCCTCCCCCAACGGGGCTGCGCGCCGCTTTCAGTGGGGTTTGCCTGTCGGAGCTGCGCGTCGCGGCACTTTCGTGTGCAGTGGAAATTGGGGGTAAGAGTAATTTGTCAGAGCTTTGTTGCTTCTTCAGAGTTATCGCTCCCTTCTGAAACCTGATCCCACAGTCTGGGCTCATTTGCATACTAACAGCTGATTGGATGATCACTGAGGGCTGTGTATGGTCTGTTATTGGCGGATTTTTTGTTACTGCAGTTTCTTTCGTCAACTTTAATAGGCTATATTACGTTTGCGGTTTACTGAAATGTGATCTCATCTACTAAACTTTTGATTGAGATGATGGGCTTGCGACAGAATTCAATGTATTCACCCGGGCAGCACCAGGTGCACCGGTGCGACCAACAAAAAATGTTAGCTGCACTTTTACAAATTTTGGGCGCATGTGTGACCAAAATGATTGCGCTATGGAGCCCTGTGAAAAAAACTACTCAACAAAATTACCACTGCTTCAGTCTACCCAAAACCTTAAACAACATAACCATACACGTCACATCTGACTTTAAGACTTGCACTGGCTCATTAACGTGATCTGTCTGCAGAAGGACTTTTACCAAACAGGTTCTAATAAAGAAACACTGACGACTGTTGAACAGACAAAAAAACTCGTGCTCACAATAGAGCTGAACGATTTGAGAAAATAATCTAATTGTGATTTTAACCCCAATATTGTGATTTACTGTGCGATTGTTTTAATGTTCCTCATCTTATGTATTCTTAAACAAACATCAGCAGTAGATCTTTTTATAGTAAAACAAAAATGACATTAAATTAATCTAAGGATAAAAGATTTGAGAAAAAGTGGAGAAATGAAGAACAGAAGCAAAATAGGTATGAAGTTGTAAAAACTGGGTAAAAATGGTATGAAAGCAGAAAAGGGTTGATAAATAGGTGACTTAGGAAAATTGATTATGGCAGCAAAATTGGGAATTAAATTTTAAATTAAATTTCAAAAACCATGTAAAAATTCCAAAAATGGTTCTGACAGTGGCCAAAAAAAGATGAATGGAGGCAAAATAGGCATAAAGTTGTAAAAACAGGGTTAAAAAATGTAAAAATGTTCCAAAAGTGGGAAAAAAGGTGAATGAATAGGTAAAAAAATAGGCATGAAATTGCAAAAACTACATCACAATGCCAAAATATTCAACACATTTTGGGCTAAAAATATTGAACATCCTGTGATTTGAAAATTGCAACAAGCCATATTGAGATTTAATCTAATTCAGCCCTATCTCACATCCATCTGAGGCTTCAGCACCAAACAAACCCAACACACCTGCACATTGTACAGTAAGAGTTTCATTAACTCTGAGTCTAAGAAAAACTCTTCTGTCCAAAAACAGGCCAAACAAACAAACGCCTCCTTAAATGGAAAAGCTTTCTTCGCGGCTGTACTTTGACCGAGCACCTTTGGCCCCGAGGATTACTCTGCAGCCTCTGAATCAATCCTCTGTTTGATTGTTAAATCCATTTTTCAATCAAAAATTCCAGCCTGTGCATAAATCCATATTCTGCAGGTTTGAGCTGCAGCACTCTCTTTGTCTGATGTTGGGAAACTTTTAATAATTATGGTTTATGAGCAGAAAAAAAAACATGATTGTAAAGAAGTTTTACCAACAATCAAAAACTGAGACAATGCTGCAGCTTTGCTCTGACACCACACAGCCAACCTCTCACCAAATACTCAAATTTAATCACCAAAAAGTGCCGACGGACTCCTGCAGGCTGTGAACTGAAGAGATAAACACGAACTGACGAGTTTAGAGAGCAGGAGACTCGTCTGTCCACAAAGAAAACAAACAAAAGACGAGTTTATTTTAGCTTCACGTTTCTCTGACTCACTCAAAATAAGATTTTAGAACGAGTGTGAACAAAAAAAAAGAAAAAAAAAGTCAACCATGTTCCAAAACATAATCCTACACTGTAAAAAGGTTGTTGTAAATTTTACACTGCTTACCGCCGACGAGATGCCAGTAAGTTACCGTAAATGCCTTTACAGTAGCATCACTTTATTTTAATTTATAGCATTAATCTGTATTTTCCATAACTTCACTACTGTATTTTAAATTATATTACTGCATCTTTATCCATTTTACTGATCATTCAATGGGGTACATGCCACTTTGTTAAAAAAAAAAAAAAGAAAAGAAATATACAATTTATCAAATAAATTGGTCACTAACTGGTTACTTTTTCTGTAGACATTTTACAGTAGTTAACTGTAGATTGGTTAAATAGTTATATTACAAAAATTACCATGCTTTCCCACAATGTTTTGCCATTTACAGTAATTTACCATAAAGACTATTTACAGTAGGTAGCTGTAGGCTTTACAGTAAAATACTGTTGCTATAAACAGCTTTGCAGTGAATTACTGTAAATGCAAAAATATTGTAGAAAAACAGATTTAAAAAAAGAAAATACAGCATTTACCATAAATCTACAGTTATTTACTGTAAAATATCCAAACAGTAAATACTTAAAATGGTAATGATCAGGAGAAAAATCCACTTTTCCAGGAAAACTGACCAACAGCAGGTAAGATTTTTTTTGGTCAGGTTTCACATATTTGGGTGAAACCACTGTTTGAGTAAATGTTTTCCTGTATAAAAATTATGCATGTAATTAAATATATATATATATATCTTGCTAATATATGGTCAGTCAAATAGATAGAGACGTTGTTGTATGACTAAAATACAGAAAATTCACTGTAATTTAAAATGCATTAAAGGGTCATAGAGTCATGATAGTGTGAATGGAAAAACAGTGAGGATGCAGTTTCTGATAATACAGTAATGATGCTAAAAATTAGACAGTAATGATTCCATGAATCAAATTTCAGAACTAAAACATTTATAGAAAATACAATAACATTCCTGTTAATTTAAATAGAGTAATGCTGCTGCAAAGACATTTACAGTAATTTACTGGCATCTTGTTGCCAGTAAATTACTGTAAATTTTACAGCGACCCTTTTACAGTGTGATGAAAATCACAGATGTGTTTGATTAAAAAGTATTTAGAGACGGACATCAGCAGATCTGCACGTTTACAGCCCACATCAGCTGGTAAACTGTCACAAAGAATTAAAAGTTTCTCTTTTCAAGTCTTTCTTACACAGATAACAGGAAACACGTCAGATCGTTTAGTAGAAACTTCCAGACGATATTCACTTTTAAAATATCAGCATATCGGCTTTTGTTAAAGTCCAGCATTGTTCATCTCTAAAAATAAAACAGTCTCATGATTCCATTATTGATGATTAGCATGGCCTTAAATCTCTGAAACAGTCTTGAATTATTATTTTTTATATAATTTTATATTATTTTTATTATATCATTATCTTAAGTAGTAGTAGTATTAATAATAATAATAATAATAATATTTTTTTATTTAATTTGTTTTTCCAGTGGGATATATAAATGAATGTATGTGATTTCTCATTCCGTTTAATATATTGGTATTAACTGAATTTGAATTTGAATGTTGAGTTTGAATTATGATTAGGAAGTTAATTTAATTTCATTTGACATTACGGTGCCACACAGTGATTAACATCCTCAATTCTCCATATGTCTGTTTCTGGATCCCTCTTAGATAAAAACACAAAAATAAAAGTCCTTTTCCTGGTCTCACAGCTCAGATCATCTCTCCAGTCACCAGATCTCAATCCAATAGGAAACTTTTTCCCAGGAGGTGAAGAGTTGACCTGATTATAGCAAGGTGTTCCTAATAAAGTGGCAACTTAGTGTATTTGACTAATGTTTAAAAGCAGCAACATAATCATAAAAACACCGACATTAAAATCTTTGCTGAATTTTTAGACCAGTATGTCTAAATCGGGATTTATTAATAAATAAATATATTAAATAATATATAAATAAACATACTGACTGTCCTAATTAACCCTTTAACTGCCAGCTCAACTGTTTGGCAGTGTTCATCAATAAATTCAGGAATATTTAATGTTTTTAAAAACAGAGCAAATCAAAATCATTGATTCTGTGAACGCTTCAGGAAACAGAGAAAACTAAACAAACCAAAACCAGACATACAGCTGATGACATGATGACATTAAAATGCACAAATATTCGGGACAAAATCAATTAGAAAAGGCAGAAATGTTTGGGATTAAAATAGCAATCAAAATATAACTTTGAAATAGAGGACGTAAAGTTTGATACATAACAGACTATATGCACAAATACATGTATATATAAATCATCATATCATCACAAATGGTTAAGTGTTTGAAATCATAATTATGGCAACAATAATAATAATAATAATAATAATAATAATAACAATAATAATGACAATAACAATAACAATAACAATAACAATAATAATAATGATAATAATAATAATAGCATTTCAGCTTTTTAAACATTTAAATCCCAAACAAAGAAAATATCTGGTCTTTTGTTAACTGAAACTTTGACAGAAACAAACAGGGATGTATTTTTAACACATTAAGTGAATTTACTGACCTCTGCCAAGTAAACCCTTTAACTACCATCTCAGCTGTTTAAAAAAAAAAAAAGCAGAACAAATCAAGTCATTGTTTAATTCTGTTAACACTTCAGGGAACAAAGAAAACTACAACAACACCAAGAACCAGATATTTTCTTGGTGTGGAATTTAAAAGTTTTCAAAGCTTACAGCTGATGACATGATGACATAAAAATACACATTTTTTTGGGACAAAATCAACTAGAAAGGCAGAAATGTTTGCAAAGAAAAGCAAAAATAACTTTAAAATAGATGAATAGCAGATTATTTTAAAAATTATCATATCATTCAATGGTTAAATTTAGTATTTAAAATGATAATGATGGTAATAATAACAATAGTTTTTAACTTTTTAAACCTTGTGGCATGTTTTTTAACACATTAAATATCCTGAATCACTGATGTCTGCCAAACGGTTGAGTTGGGAGTTAAAGGGTTAAATAGTGATCCAGCAGCTCTCCTCCTCTTCTGTAGATCAAATGTTTTTTTAATAAAGATTTAAAAGTTTTCTTTCTTCATCAGTTTAACACAGATGGACCCTGACGGTTTGATTTGGGAGTTTGGAGAATAAAGGGTCAAATACCCACCAGCCTCCTGAAGACACAAAGAATATACCAAAGTATAAATATGTAAATGTGTAAACTTTAGAGCACAGACTGGAGCTAATCCTCCTGCTGATCCAAGTCTTCTGTGTGGAGTCCATGCTCCAGTAAATAGTCGCATCCCCGCGCATCCTTAAATCATTACTGCGCTTTTTTCCACCTTAAACACCTTTAAAAACAAAGTGAACCGATCTAAACCGATCTAACCCGAGTTTACCTGATGATGGTGACGAACTGGCTCATGGTGAGCTCGTGCGGGACCAGGAACTTGGTCTTGTCCAGCGGGGGGAGGTACTTCTCCTTGTCGTAGCGCTCGATGATCACCTGCGGGAGAGACAGGGTCAGAACAAAGCCAAAGTCCAGACTCTGCCGGGCTCAGGAGGACTCACGGGGATTTTGTTGGGGAACTTGGACCGGATCCCTGCCACCTCCTGTTTCCGTGTAGCTGCAGAGAGAGCACAGACAGCCCGTTACACTCACGCGCTTTACGCACGGGGCTCAGGTGGAGTTTGGAGAGCTCACCGAAGCTCTTCCGCTTCTTGAAGGTCTTGGTCTGCGGCTGGCTCTTGTTGAAGGGAGGCATGCTGAGGCTGTGAGGCTGTGATGAGGCTGATGAGGCTGATGAGGACGTGACGGAGCAGCGGGGCAGCTGTGAGCGCGCGGGGCCGCGCGGCGCTTAAATACAGGCGGCTGAGACGCATCAGCTGATTAGCACATGGCCGCGCGCAGCGGAGGAAACTTCTGCGGATTTAAGGGAGTTACAGCCAAAGTGGAGCCACACACACACACACACACATACTGATACACACACACACACACACACACACAGATACACACATCACACACACACACACACACACACAGATACACACATTACACACACGGAGGAGGAGGGCCGATCAGTTGTGCGTAAATCAGGGTGTGTGTCAGTGTGTGTTGTGTGTGTGTGTTTGGGGTGTACAGCCATGGAGGTGTTAACATCCGGGGAGTCTGGGGGCCTCGCGCTCCCAGGGGCCACTACAGGCCAGAGCCTCCAGCCACAAAAGCGTAAAAAAATCTCACTGTGGTGACCATTTGTTAAAAAAAAATCAAAGAGAAATCTAAATATCAAACTGAAACTTAAAGATGCTGTGAGGAGTTTCTAAGTAATTAAAAACAGTCTGACTTTTAGGTATATGCCTGATCGAAATACACACTTTAAGATGAGTTTTATTGCATCAAAATAGGTTATCTATAAATGCTATTCCTTAGCTTCATGGTCGGGTCAGACAGGGCTGGACTGGCCTGGATACTCAACTTCAGGAACAAGACAATTAAAACTAGAGCAAATTTATATTATTCAGACACGTCTTAGAGCACCAGGCTGTAAGTAGACATATATAGCCGGCTACAAAACTACGATACTAAGTTTTCCAAAAATTGCTTGTTGTCACACATCAAAAACTACCGCTACATAACTAGAAAGAGATACATTACCTCGTGGCTTTGCATCCTGTAAGTTGTTGAAAAAAGAAGTTGTAAAGCAATGCAGAGTTCTGAGGAAGGTCAGAGCTGCATTCATTAGCATCACAACAAACACACGCTTTGGCTTGGGTCACGTCTTTTGGTGCGTTCCAGTTGTAGTCAGAAATTTCTGAGTTCCGAGTAGGAAACTGCAACTGGAACGTCCCCCGAGGTCGGAATTTCCTACTGGGAACTCGGTGAAACCTCACCACCCCCGAGTTGACAATGGAAGATGGATGCCCCCAGTGTGAACAGTTATTTAGCTCCTGTAATAATCCATTTATTTGCACTTCTGACTGGGGTGTGTCACTCTAGATCAGCTGTATACATAGTATTGTTAGACTTATATTTACAAAAATGCTGCCATAGTGATAATCACATTCTTCATGTGATATTTATGAACAACACAGGGCGTGCTAACAACAGCTAACAATAGCCTGGTAGATCGGCATGTTTTTTTCAGACTTCAACTGGAACGCCGATAAGTCGGAGATGATGTCACTCCCAGTTCAGAGGTTACTTGAAAGCAGCATTACGACAGTCGCCGCGCGTGCTCATGGGTAGCAGAGTCTTTATGTCGCGGGTCATAGATTCTCCTCACAGCACCTTTAAACCAAACGTAAAGGATCACTGATGCACCATGTGGATGCGATTTACGCAGGCTGAAGACGTCCAGTGTCCAAAAATTCTGCGTTTTTAAATGTTTTTTTTTGGGGGGGGGGGGGGCAAACAAAAGAATAAAGGAGATCAGGGCTCCTGCCTCTCTTATGCTGGTAAAGTACCATCAGTGCATGCTGACTGTCTGTCACCTACATAAATACCATCAGTGTCCACAGTTTGTCATTACCAAACAAACTAAACTAATAATAATAATATATAAAACATCTAATTTTACTTAACAGATGACTAGTCAAAATACAATTATTTATATTTTCAACCCCAGAAATCGAAATTAAATTTGTTGTAAGAAAGAAAAATGTAGATTAATCTAACAACTAATACTTTGAATTACTTCCAAATTAAAATAAACCACTAAACAAACAAATAAACAAATAGCTCCAACAATACTTTCAGTATAGTTATATTGAAATTATTTTTTAAAGGTGCAGTGTGTAGAAATCTGCATTTTAGCTCCATCTAGTGTTCAGATGTTGGAATGAGCCCGTCTGTTTCTAAAACATCACATCACTGAGAGACGTGAACAGGGCATCATTTACAACAGTTATATCTGTAACTATTATTTTATAGATTATAGGTCACTTAAGATGATGAGTATAGGTTTGTAAACTTTTGTAGACTCATATTCAAAAATCTATGTCAGCCTCCACAGAGGGGAGACCCGCGGTACATAGATATAAAGATTTTTATAACTTAATAAAAAGAAAACCAAAGTTTAATGAGGATGATTGTTCACCTATTCTGACTTTACATCTTATATTCATTGTTTCTGTTGCTGCTAACTTCTACACACGACACCTTTAAATCTTAAAATGTGAAGCAATGCCCAATTAATAGGAATAAAAATGATAAAAGGCTTCCAAATAATTCTATATAGTTATTGTCAAGGAAAAACATGAAACACTGCTCATATTTTTATTTTTGTCAACGACGATTTCTGAGTATTTTTATGTCATTTTAACTTTTGCTTTCCCCCCCAAAAAGTTTTTTTTTTAAGTTTATATTACATTGATGTTATGATTTAATTGTTTATGAATCATTTTTTTCTGTAATTTTCATTGTTGTTTGTTTGATGTCCTTTGATTGATTGATTGATTGATTTATTTATCTATTTATTTATTTACTTTTTTTGGGGGGGGGGGGGTAAATATATGACTAAAGGTAATTCATAACATAAAATTAGAAATAATGAATAAATAAAAAAGTAAAAAAGGTCATGAACTCAACAAACCAATAATTCATATATACATATAAAATTAAGAATCAAATTAAAGTAAATATAAATAAATCAATTAATCGATGGAAAGATAAATGAATCAACATCATATCAATATCATAGGGCTACATTATTCTAATTATTTAGAGTGTTATTTTGTTAATAATTGTTTTACCTTTGCCTTCCACCCAGATCATATATTTCTTACTTTATAAAATGCTGATGTGAGCGGCCTTATTATGCATTTTAGTTATTGCTGCCTGTCCTTCTAAAATAAATTTATAAATATTGCAGCTGCATTCTGTCTGATGGTAAATTTCTTGGTCACATGTAGGAAAGAGTTTGACATGTTTTTGCCATTGCAACAACTTTATTTTTGGAGTTTTATTATGAACTTATCTGTGCTTTATGGAACAAAATATGTAATTAAATTGTTAAATTGCAAACAGATCCCTGACGCTGTTTAAATTCCTGCTCTTATAATATTTTCATTATTGTTTGTTTTTAATATTGTCAGTAAAACAGCGGAGGAGCAGCTGCAGGATGAAGTCCACAGCAAAAGTCTGTGACATTAAAAACATGACATATTCTCTTTATATTGTAATTATTTCAGCCTCTCGTGCACATTATTCTATCAGCACATATATAATGTTAATTTATTTGATTTAAGCTTTGAGCTCTTGTGACAGGATCAATAAATCTTTACACAGTTATATATATTTTACTCTGAAGCCCCTGCATGTTAAACTTTATTAATGCTGCTGTCACTGTGTAAATAATAATTATAATATGAATTAAAGTTTAGACTGTTTTCTTCTTTATGCTCTAGGAGCAAACAGACAAAATAGTTTGACTAAAACTCCACCTTTTCAGTCTGAATAAAATCCAACAGAAGAATCTCTCCTGATTTCTGATTTTATAAAGTCTCAAACAAACTGAAGAGTCAGACAGAACATTTAAAAAACACTTCCTGTTCAAATAAATGAATAAAATAAAATAAATAAACCCACTCGGGTTGTTTTCATGGATGTTCCTGCTCCTCTGCAGTTTGACGTCCTTGTTGACATTCATCCGAAGAGCCAATGGCGTGAGGAGGCTGACGGCAGTGGGCGGGGCTAAGGTCACCGTGCAGGTATGTGAAGCGTCTGGAAATCAAGCCGAGGAGGCTGCTCCTTCAAAATAAAAGCTGGTTTTGATTTGCCTCGAGAATTAAAATAAGATCATCTTCACTGATCTCCAGGAAGGAAAACCTGAAAACTGAAGAAGAATAAAGGAGACAGAAAAAAATATATATATATATATTTAAAAAAAGATAAAAATTAAATGTTTAAATAAAGCAGAAAGTGACACTGACAGTAAAGGATAATGCTCAGTAAAATGCATCATATATTATATAATAACTCCTGAGAACTGACCAATAGAATTAATATGCACTTTATGAAAATCGAAAAATTTGCAAAATGATTTTATCTAAAAAGAAGAGAGCAATAAAATGGTCGAGATACATTTTAAAACATTATTATAAAATGTTTTTAATGCCTCTTTTTAATTTTCTACTAAACTAAGCAGTATTTATATTTATCTTAGCCAGGGTTTATTTGGAGTCCATTTAAAAAAAAAACATTTATGCCCCTGCACTTTTTTTTCTTCAGTGTTTTTGTACATGTTTGCATAACTTTACACCATAAGTAGAGAATTTTATTGGATTCAAACGGCAGAAATTTGCAAGGTCACAGATTTTTACTTTTTTTTACTTTTTTATTTTTTATTTTTACACATTTATCCCCTTAAAGTTCTCTCAAAGTTTCTGATAGCTGCTGTTAATGCAGGTAATAGAAAATTTTAAAATATGTGGAGGATGTCCATTTTGCAGATGAAGCATGAACACATTTTTTTGTTTTTCTAAACTTTTGAAAGAAAATAAATAAAAAATGATGTACCCCATATCTTTTGAATAAATAAATGAAAACATATTGAATTTAAAATAGAGTTCAAATAGGGGTTGGGCCATTCTTGTTATTATTATATTTTTTTCCATATTTTTCCTATTTTTGTTTTTCACTTTATTATTTCTAAACTAGAATACATTTGCTTTCAAGGCAGTTTTTGGGGGCTGTGTCAAACATATTGCAAAAGCAAACATATAAATTCAGTAATAAAACATCAGTAAATCAATGAACCAGTAAAAAAGAAGGTAAATGTCAAATAAAATTAACCCACAATTAAATCAACCCATCAATCAATGGATAAATAAAAAATGCAATCAGTAGAATACACTTTTGGGTATCTTTTATGACTATTTGGTCAATTAGTTATAAGATAAGATAAGATAAGTTAAACCTTTATTAGTCCCACAGGGGGAAATTTCAGCTTTACAGCAGCAGCAGGACACAAGAGAAACATTAGAAAGATTTACAAATGAAACTATAAGTAATTAGAATAAAATAGACAATAACAATATTAACATGTATAAAGGATATGAATGAGAATAATTGAAATGAAAATGAAAATGAAATAAGTGAAAGAGCATGAACCTTCCAGCAATATTAACAATATTAACAATGTATAAAAAGATCTGAATGAGAATAAGTGAAATGAAAATAAAAATAAATGAAAGAGCATTCGCCTTTCCGCAATATTAACAGTATTTACAATATATAAGAAGATCAGTGTATATACAGTATTACACTTCAACAATATTATTTAGTGCACTAAAAATGTCGTAGAGGACAATCAGAGAATTTGAAAAAAACTAGAACAAAGAAGGATGAATTTGGATCCCTTACAGTAAAAAAGATAGAGATTATTGCACACTGGAGAGGTTTTTGTTGTCGAGTCTAACAGCTGCAGGAAGGAAGGACCTGCGATACCTCTCTGTCACACACTTCAGGTGGAGCATCCTGTCACTGACAGAGCTCCTCAGTGCAGTCAGTGTGTGTTGGAGGGGGTGAGGGTCTCTGTCCATGATCATGGACAGTTTGGCTGTAGTCCTCATCTCCACCACCTCCTCCACAGGTTCAAGAGGGCATCCCAGGACCGAGCTGGTCTTCTTTATGAGTTTGTCCAGCCTCCTCCTGTCAGCTGCTGTGGTGCTGCTCCCCCAGCAGACCACTCCATAGAAGATGGCAGAGGCCACAACAGAGTCGTAGAAGGTCCTCAGGAGTGCCCCCTGCACCCCAAAAGACCTCAGCCTCCTCAGCAGATAGAGTCTGCTCTGACCCTTCTTATAAAGTGCAGCAGTGTTTACAGTCCAGTCCAGTTTATTGTTGAGGTGAACACCCAGGTACCTGTAGGATGTCACCATCTCGATGTCCCTTCCCTGGATGTTCACGGGTGATGGGGGGGAGTGGGGGCGCCTGCGGAAGTCCACGACCAGCTCCTTGGTCTTTCCAGGGTTGATCTGCAGGTGGTTCCACTGGCACCAGTCCACAAAGTCCGTGATGAGTTCTCTGTACGACCTGTCGTCACTGTCTGTGATGAGGCCGACGATGGCAGAGTCGTCAGAGAACTTCTGCAGATGGCAGGAGGGGGACAGGTGGGAGAAGTCAGCCGTGTAGAGGGTGAAGAGGAACGGCGCCAGCACCGTTCCCTGTGGGGCCCCCACGCTACAGAGGACAGTCTCCGACACTCTCGGGTCCTCACGTACTGTGGGCGTACTGTTATTGGTAATAAATTAATCTAACTGTGCTTTAAGTTGGTGCTGCCTCTTCCTGTTACTTAAATATTGCATCTGCATGCTGTCTTGATTGCAAACAAATGTATATATAAAACTGTTTTTGCCATTTTACTTAGTTTTGCAGATGTTAAAATATTTCAGCATTTTTAATTAATTTAGGAATAATTTATTTAGCTAAATATGTATTATAATTGGCTAAATTGCAAGTTATCCCCTAAATTTGTCTGCTTTCCATAATAAGTTGTCATAATGCCTTAATAATGGTTTAGTTCTTATAAACTCTTTGCCCCATGGTTTTATTTTCTTGTTGGTTTTACTGTGAAGGTGAACCGGAAGTGTCCTCCCGGTCGTGCCCGGTGGCTTGCCGGTCGTCTCCTCCGCTGACAGCTGCTTCAGACGGGAGTTGTGGGCCAGCGGATCGGCCGTGGATGGGCTCCTTTCCCTCCTGAGGACTCTCCATCTTCACCGACTCTTGGCCGGAGCGCCGCCCGCCGCAGAGGCCTCTCCGCCCGGCCCCGCCATGGACGAGCAGGCGGGCCCCGGGGTCTTCTTCAGCAGCAGCGGCAACGGCGGAGGGAACGGCAAGGCTCCGCAGCCCGGGGACTTCGGAGAGGCGGCCCGGGCTCACTACAACATCCCGGGGATCCTGCACTTCCTCCAGCACGAGTGGGCCCGCTTCGAGGTGGAGCGCGCGCAGTGGGAGGTGGAGCGGGCCGAGCTGCAGGTGAGCCGCGGGCGAGGGTTCCATTATCGGACAGTGTTTGGTTCCATTATCGGACAGTGTTTGGTTCCATTATCGGTCAGTGTTTGGTTCCATTATCGGACAGTGTTGTTGGGCTGCAGCAGGGGCGGCTCCACGCGTTTGGGGGCCACAGACTGTGTGAAAACACTGCTGTGACATTATGTGGGGCTTCTCAAGCATAAAAACCTGATTATTTTATTTATTTTTTTAACCATTAATAACCCAGAAATGCCTAAAGTAGGGATGTACAATGTTGAATTTTATGCCACGGTGTTTCCAAACTCAGTATTGCTGATAACAATATTAATTCTGTGATGGAGTTTATTGTCAAAGACTGGTGACGGTAACAGATGTAAAGGAAGAGAGCAGTTTTATTATTTTTTTAATTATATTTTTTGGCTATACACTGCGAATCCTCAAATTTAAGGAAGTTTATTTGCCCAATTCTAATTCTAAAAATCTTGCAAGACTTACTGTAAGCCAAATTTACTTGACATGTCCGGATGCATGTCTTATTTCAGTAACAAAAAATAAGCCATGAATTGCTTGTAATACCCATATCTATTCCTGATTTTAAGAGCCTAAAGTAATAAAATTTAGCTTGTTTCATTGGCAGATATTTTTGTAACAAATATAAGTTATGCAGTGCTTTTTTTTTTTGTTTGTTTTTAATACCTTGTAGTAAGATATCCATCTGGATTTGTCTAATTAATATGAAGTTTTAGTCGTTATTGTGGATATTTTTGACTAAAAATTAGACAAATACCATTGCTAAGACCTGAGTTTTTGCAGTGTATAAAGGGACACTCAGAGGATGTATATATCATTTCTCCACATTCAGCTGCTCTCAGTTTTTCAACTACACGCCAAACGACAAAATGGCGCCTCAGGTCATTGAACGGGGGCCTACAGGTGGGAAGCTCAGACCGACTCTGTCTGCTGTTTGCACGGCTCAACGTTTCCCTACACGTCGGCAAAAATTGTCCAAACGTCAGGGTGAGTTTCAGATTTAGTTTCAGACTGTTTTTGCCTTTCTAATTATCCAAACAAAATATCCCTTTTAATGCAAATAACAGTATCAAGCAACTGTAAGATTAACAAAATGTATATCGACAAACTAATCCAACATCCATATTTATAATAAATTAAAAACATATACGTTGGCGCACCATTGTACCCGGCCACACCATTTAAGAACCACTAATTTACACAATTTAACATGTAATTGCAAAAATCATGTAAGCAATCCCCCGACACTGTTTACATGTTTGGACAGCTGTGTAGATTCTCTTCCTTCGACCCATTTGCCCAAATATTGACAACTTTTTTGTACAATAAAACAACAAGCTGTGCATAAAATTGACATAACTTAGCACTAGGAAATAATTACAGAGGTGAACATAAGATCTGATGCTCACAATGACTTAATTTTGGGGCCCCTTGGAGTATGAGGCCCCAGCTTTGCCTAAATCCGCCCATGGCGAACTGTCCTGGATGATGAGGAAAATTCTGCCAAAGCCCATTGGAATATTAGCGAATTTAATGTTTGTGTGTTGATTGCTGGGCAAATATTCATCATGAAGTGACACGTTTGCCTGTGTTTCATAAAACAGTGCCTACTCTTGGATTCGGCTTTGGTATTTCAACATCTATGTTCATTTTAGCCGAAATATTTTGCCTTTTACATGACTCACTGTACTTGTCCCTCGCCGCGTTGGTGTATGTTGCTTCGACATTCATGACGCACATTCCTTCTTAAACGGAGATTTGTGATACCAAACGGGCCTTTTTGCCATCGATTCTAACGCCGAATATAAGAGTTTTCTGATATTTATACAAAAAACTGTTGTTTGTTGTTCATGATGTCTTGAGAGTGAAGTTTAACCAGATGTTGTGAAATTCCATGACATTCAAACGGGGATTTCGCCTGGTATGTCTTCACCTGTTCCTGCGCTGTTTGCTAACCTCGTTAGCCGTCGTTGAGATTTCCGACTCACCATCCCACCTCCGTCCTGTTTGAGTTTATTTATGACATTTCAGGTTATCTGTCGGACATGACCCCGATAGCCTGGCCCTGCTGGACGGTTTTTTCCTTCACTAAGTCCAGCAGAGGAACCAGGACGATCCGGATCGACCCGTTTCCGACCATCGGCCTGTCCGATAAAGGAATCACGGGCTTTGTATGGAGCTGTAATGAGTGGGCGTGCAGGTGAATCAGCTGTACCTGTGAGGGTCTGCTGAGGCCGAGCTGTGCTCAAAACTCCACACATGATGTACAGACTTAAGAGGAAGGTGTTTTATAATATTAATGAGTGAATGTAAAGCTCCTCTTTATGCCTGCAGTGTCTTTGTTCTGGTTTAGAGGAGCAGCTCTCAATGACATTGTTCTTACCTGCGCAGGAGGTTATGTTTTCAGGAGAGTTTGTCTGTGAACAAAATAACTCAAAAAGTTATGGATGGATTTTGATGAAGTTTTCAGGAAATGTTCAGCATAGGAAAAGGAAGAACTGATTCAATTTTGGTGTTGATCCAGGTCAGCGTCTGGATCCGCCATGATGAAAAATGTGATTTTTGTGAATAACTACTGAACTAATATCATTATGACTCCAGTTGCTAGTGGTATGTTTTCATGGTCAAGGAATCTAAATATTTAGATGAAATAAAGGCAGGAGTAATATTTATGGGAAAAATCACAATGTGGGAGAGGACTGTGGTGCTTGCGGAGGTCTGCGCTCTCCGAGTGCTTTTCTAGTTTAGTTACTTCAACAATAAACTGAATATACTGGGATAAAAACATTCAGTGTTGGCTGTAGGGGTGTAAAAAAATATCCAAATGTAAGATAAGATAAATAACCAGTAAGCTGAATTCACTGACCGCAGTTTGCTGTCAAATCCAGATTTTATTTCATTTTCTGGATGCGTCACATTCTTCAAAATAACCACGGGCCGATGGATTAAGGAAGTTCTACATAATCTGAGATTGGAGAGGCTAAGATTTTCCCTGAGCGGCTCCTTGAAGAAATTTGATAAAACTTGGAACGCCTTGCTCTCTATCGTAGACTCACTTGACATTGCACTTGAATCCTTTGGACTTATAGTGTAACTACTTTCTGCTCAATCCTTAGTGTTTTTATTTATGTTGACTTTTATCTATTTTATTGAGTTATTTATTTTATTTTGTTTATTCATTTATGTATTATCCTTAGTTTATTGCTACCTTTTTGGCATTGGGGCAGGGAGACTGAATTGGTGAGAAAAATGAAAACATGAGCACTGAGCACATGTTTTTTGATTGGACATTTTGCATGGGGAAACTAAATAAAACATACTTGAAAAAAAATAAAAGTGGGAATCAGAGCACAAGAATAGAGTCCAAAACCTTTTTTCCTGGGCAGTAAACAATATAAATGCAGTGATAAACTGTATCTGGCAAATTATTGTCATTCTCAGTCCAAAATAGTAATACATTTTAACAGTCCACAACCAAAACAAAATATAACCGTGTCCTTCAACCACCTTTAAAGAGAAAAATCTGCTGACCAGAAAAAACAATATAAATAAACAAAGTGCTTTAGAGAGCTCTTCTGTTTGTGCACTGCATTGTGAAAAGAAACAAAAGTGTGAATGTGTGATGAACAAACCAGGGATGGGACATAATAAAACACAATACAGCTGGATTACAACAACTCAAAACAGCTGAGTTACTCATGCAACAATATTTCATGATAATTCTCTGCACACAGCTGCTGCAGTCGTTTATTACACAACACTAACTCAGAAATGGGACTTTGGTTTAATTCTGTCACTGGGATATATAATGAAATTTATTCATGCTGTACAGGCCAGAATTTCTATAATGATTATTTATATAATAAATAATGAAAACTGCATCTATCGGTCAATAAACTAAAAAAAAACATGATGTACAGCCCTACATTAGGGATTAGGGATGGAAACCGAATATCAGTTTGGGTTAAAAGTCATTAACATTTCCCTCAAACAACTGATATCATTAATCTTTTTAACAATTCTCACATCAGTTCTTTCCAAACACAGCAGTCAGAGCTGTGGCCAAACTTTCCACATAAAGGTGTACGGGAAACACCTGCACGTATAAAAATGCAAATTCAGCTACTTTTAAAACTCCATTAAACCTGGAAGAATTTCTCATGATAGAAAAGACATTAGAACTGGTTTTGAAAAATGTTTGAGCTTATTAGTAAATAATAATTATGAATTTTAAGTGCTTCAGCAGTGAGCGTCAAACCAGAATGATGAAGGTTAGCCCACGGCCCTTTAGCTGAAAATGTTAATGATATAATCACATCTGCTAAGGAATTTATGACCAGCTGTATACTAGGAGTGGGAGAACAAATCGATACACCTAAGTATCGCGATTTTTTGTCTGCCGATTTTAAAATCGATATTTTTATTCAAAAATCGATATGCCCCCCCCCAACACACACGCACACACACACACTATAGGCGCTAAAGTCGCCAAATTGAGGCAAGCGACATTGCTGGATAAAACAGGCCATAGCTGTGAAAATAGTGCTGAGTAGATTTACTACTTTTCACCAGCAGATAGTGGACAGGTGACAGGTTTCTATTCAAAGTTTTGGCGTAGCTATATTTATTTTAAAACACACACACCGGACCGAGGGACGCGAGTGTGGCTGCAGAGGCTGTGGAGCGGAGCAGAGAGAGAGACACAGAGTGATAGAGACTTAGTAAAGTACTCACGAAGCCGAGAGTACTTTGTCAAGTACTGTCTGACTCTGAATCTGAGGAATATTTACTCTCTGAGGATGACGGTCAGTCGTCCAGTGAGAACCAAACTGGCAGCGAGTGCGCGCAGCGGGAGCGTCTCCGCACGCCATTACAATCCCGGAGCAGTACATACCGAGAGCTTTTCCTCTCCTTGGCCGGCGACTGCCGAAGAGGGTAGGCCTACATGGTCTGGGATGCAGGGAAGCTCAAAACACCGCGAAAAGTGGCGGTGTTAGCGGAGAATGAGAAAGACCGCAGAGCTCTGGTCAGACGAGGGAGAAGCCGGGGGTAAACAGTGAAGGCAGCAGAGGCGTTCATGCTCGGCCCGTAAATTACAGTGATGATAATGGCTGGGAAAACTAACCACTTTGAAACTATAGCCTTTTTAAATCTTGATAGCAAAATTGAATATTTTCTTGAAAAACTCTGTTGCCTGAAGGGATAATAAGCCACTTTTTATATGCAATCCAGGCTTTTGAAGAGAGGGAGCATAAACAGCTGGTTAAAATATATTGCTGAATAAATCCTAAAAACAGACTCACATGTGATGTGTATTTTTCCTGATATAGTCTGTAGGCATCATCATTGTTCATCTTTTTCACTGGTTTTAAAAAAGCTAACTAAAGATTGCAAAAATCGGCAATATCGTAGAATCGCAATTTAAATCGTATCGGCACCTAAAATATCGTAAAAAATCGAATCGGGAGAAAAGTGAATCGTCCCAGCCCTACTGTATACACAGTATTGTTAGAGTTATATTTAAAAAAAATGCTTCCATAGTGATAATCACATTCTTATGAACTACAACGCAGGGCGTGCTAACAACAGCTAACAATAGCCTGGTAGATCGGCATGTTTTTTTCCAACTTCAACTGGAACGCTGATAAGTCAGAGATGATGTCACTCCCAGTTCACTCTTCCAAGTTCAGAGGTTAACAAAATGCGGCAAAACAACAGTTAACAGCTATTAGCTGTTAGCTGTAGCGGCTAACTGTTGCTAGTGGCTAACTGTTGTTAGCTGCTACGGCTAACGGCTAATGGCTGTTAACTGTTGTTTTCCCTTGTTAGCTGTTAGCTGATAGCTTAACTACCTAAATAATCAAAGATATTCAATTATACACCAACAGGGCGGTGTTTAATCGAATATCTTCGATTATTTGGGTTCATGTTCGAAAACCGTTCGAGTTTGATTTTTAGGAAAAGTGACAGCTATGATGACCACAGGCTAACCGGCATTAGCCGCCATTACTTGTAAAACAGGAAGTGACTTGACTTCCTGTTGTCGTCATGTCCACAGCTCCTGCTGCTCCAGCATCTCTTCCCTGAAACAAACGGAGTAGAAAAGAAAGAAGAAAAGAGAAAGAATATAATAAGATAAATAAATGAATAGCCACAACAACAGGCCAAAAACATCATACATCATTAAAGTTCATAGAGTATGTGCACATATATATGCAGATGACAGCATTCCTACATCTTATTAACTCTTTACACAGGTGTGTCAGGCCAGTCCTTGTGTTTGATCGATTTTAGCGAGGTTCTCCAGTCCAGAGAGAAGAGCAGACCAACATTCAGAAACAACATGGCTGCCATTATATTTTCCAGGGTCAGTGTTTGAAAAGGTAAAAAAGACAAAACATCAGCCTCCATCTCCCCTCACTGCAGCCAATCACAGGGCAGCACCTCACCTGTCCTCTCCTTGTAGAGCAGTGACCTCTGATTTCTCATTTTCCCTCTGGCTGATGGAGAGGGTCACTTCCTCTGAGGTCGGAGGTCAAACTGAAGAGGAAACGGAGGAAACGCTGGCACACACCTGGAGACTGGCCGGACTCTACCACAGAAACAAAGACGTCATGTGGAGGCCGTTTCCTGATGACTTTGAGTCTGACTCTGATCAGGACGGATTATTTAGGTCAGAAAAACATTTTAGAGAAGAACTGCAAACATTTAGACGATGAACTTCACATCAACGCACAGGGACTAGGGCTGGGCAATAAATCTATGAAATAAATAAAATTATTTTCTGCAGAAGATTGAAAAAATAAAAATCAAGATGGAAGTAAGTTCTTCAAAGTTTGAAAAAATATAAATAATGAAACTTTACAGTTTTCATGGTGGTGGCCCTGTAAAGCACTTTCATAGGGTTGTATTTATTTATTTAAATTAGATGAAATATTGATCAGAGAGAAACATGTTAACAAGCTGTGAACATCCCTCAGCTTTCAGTGTTTATGTAGGCAAACCTGCCTGTGTTAGAACTACATAATCAACATTTATGACACACTTTAATTTAAGAGGTTCTGACTGATTTAGGAATATATTTAATAACATAAAGGTAGAACTTGATTCATGTCATTTTTGTGCCACTTGGAGGTTTTTTTGCTTTCAGAGGAAAATAAATGGATTAAAATTGTAAATCGAGTTTTGTGGGGAAAAAAATTGAGGATTTTATTTTTGGCCATATCGCCCACTTCTAACAAGAACTATTTAGACATTCAGACTTTACTAACATTCAATAAAGGCTTAGTAGATGTTTGATTTGATCCAAGAGGAAAACAGGACTTCAGAAATTCAAGGAAACATAAAAGTGCCTTACCCTTTACACTTCAGATTTTAGTCGACTAAATTTACAGCAGATTTCATCAACTAAAACTAGACTAAAATGAAAACTATTTTGATGACTAAATTATGACTAAAACTAAAATATATTGTAGGCTAAAGACTCAGCTAAATTATAAAGTGCTGTCAGCTTGTACACTGACATAAAGACAATAAATCCTTCTTCTACAATAGAATTTATCTTTAAAGGACTTTTCCACAGAGAATGGATACACTTCATATTTTAGTCGACTAAATTTACACATTTTAGTCGACTAAATTTACAGCAGATTTCATGGACTAAATGTTGGGAAATTTCATCGACTAAAACTATACCGAAATTAAAACTATTTTGATGACTAAATTATGACTAAAACTAAAATATATTGCAGGCTAAAAACTCTAGCTAAATTAGAAACTGCTGTCAGTTTTAACACCGACATAAAGACAATAAAACCTTCTTCTACAACAGAATTTATCTCTAAAAGGACTTTTCCACAGAGAATGGATACACTTCATATTTTAGTCAACAAAATTTACACTTCAGATTTTAGTTGACTAAATTTACACCTCATATTTTAGTCGACTAAATTCACACTTCATATTTTAGTCAACTAAATTTACACGTCAGATTTCAGTCGACTACATTTACAGCAGATTCCATTGACTTAAATTTTTGAAAATTTTATCGACTAAACATATACCAAAATTAAAAGTATTTTGATGACTAAATTATGACTAAAACTAAAATATATTGCAGGCTAAAGACTCAAGCTCAATTATAATGTGCTGTCAGCTTTAACACCGACATAAAGACAGTAAAACCTTCTACAACAGAATTTATCTCTAAAAGGACTTTTCCACAGAGAATGGATACACTTCATATTTTAGTCGACTAAAACTAGACTAAAATATTATTACTGGATGATGTAAACCTTCATGTAAACACCTTTATCAGCATTACTGCGCTCGATTACCCCGCAGAGCAAAATCAGTTTTCTTTAGCCCTGGGGAATGGTGTGTGTGTGTGTGTGTGTGTGTGTGTGTGTGTGTGTGTGTGTGTGTGTGTGTGTGTGTGTGTGTGTGTGTGTGTGTGTGTGTGTGTGTGTGTGTGTGCGTGTGTGTGTGTGTGTGTGTGTGTGTGTGTGTGTGTGTGTGTGTGTGTGTGTGTTTGTGTGCATGTGTGTGTGTTGTGGTGGTCAGCAGGGACGTGACATTGCGGTGAAGTCATGCGTAATCGTTGCGCCGCCGCGGTTACACACTCATCTCTCCGGTTCAGGAGGATGTTTGACGCTCGGCTTCCTTCCTCTGCGACTGCGGCTAAAAATACACCAAATACACACTCACACAAACACACACACAAACACACACACACACACACACGCACACACCGCCGGGCTGATCTCGTGAATCATGTCCAGAAAGTCGAACGTCATGTTTTTATTTTTTCTCGTTAAGTTTGGATGATTCAGTGAAAAGAAGGAAAAGAGTTTGGACCAAAGTGTGGCTGACAAAAGAGCAGATTTATTTATGGCATTAATTAATATTTAATTTTATTATCTCGTACTTGCTGCAGGGCCGAGCATCACCGCTGATCACCTGAATGACTCGACTCGCACGGTCCCAGTTTGACTCTTAAACTCAGTTTAATTCACTTTAATTCAATTATAACATCGCCCCAAATCTACAGATTGGAGCTGCTAACAGCCCGTGTTAATAAATAAAAGGAAAACGGTGTAACTTCAGTTATGGAACTCTCTCCCCCCGACCTCCGCAACACTGAGACCTTACCTCTCTTTAGAACAAGACTCAAAAATCATCTGTTAAAGTTTTTTTTTGTTTTTTAAACCAGTTTTTATGCTTATTTTAACTATTTTAACTAGCTAATTTTAACTTTTTAGGCGCCCTTAAATAAAATATTTTATTATTATTGACTACATCACAGCCAAATGGTCTGATTGCATTTCTTTACTTTTTGAATATTTATTAATTTAATCTTTCTTGCTCTTTGTACATAATTATGTGACTGTAATGGTCTGTTTTTCCTTTTTTATTTTTTTTATAAAAAACATTTTTTGGTGTTGCCAAAGCTTGAACATGATATTTCAATAACTGTAATTAAGAAACTAAAAACAAATATATTACCAAATAAAAAACAAATCAATATAATGTCATATATATTTATAGTTGTTAGGGCTGGGTCGATACGCTCTTCTCCCGATTCGATTTCTTTGGTGCCGATTCGATTTAAATTGCTATTCTTTGATATTGCCAATTTCTGCAAGCTTTAGTTATCTTTTCTAACCCCAGTGAAAAAGATGAACAATGATGATGCCTACAGACTATATCAGGAAAAATACACATCACATGTGAGTCTGTTTTTAGGATTTATTCAGCAATATATTTTAACCAGCTGTTTATACTCTCTCTTCAAAAGACTGGACTGACTTTAAAAGTGGATTATTAACACAGACTAACATGAAGCATTTACATTTGGAAATAAAAAAGACTTTTGAAATAAAAAATCAATTTAAAAATAGTCGAACAAAAATCCTGATACTCATGTGAATCTATCTTTTCTCCCGCCCCTAATAGTTACACATTTGTTTCAGTCTGAAATAAATTCTCTGTAGTTGATGTTGGACTTTATCCAAAGTTAAACCGGTTATCTCTGATCATCACACCTGTGCAGCAGCAGCAGGTCGCCCACCCTGAGAGCTGCTGCTCACTGGATACTTTCTCTTTTTGGACCATCCATAAGCCCCACAGACAGCTGTGTTTAGAGCAGTTTATGTATCAGACAGTCATGTTCAGAGTCTTAAGTCTTTCTGACCTTCAGCAGGTCGTCCTGACCATGTCTACATTCTTGAACGCACTGAGTTAGAGCCATATGATTGGCTGATTAGCTGTTTGCCTTAACAAACCGTTGATAGGTGCATGCTCCTCTTGTTCGTGTGTGGGTTACTCCAGCTTCCTCCCTCAGACCAGTTCCTCAGAATAATCCGGTGAGGTGGTCGTTCTGATGGAGTTTCATCAGCAGCCGGAGCTCCTGCGGCATTAGCGTTAGCGTTAGCGTGATGTAAGCGTGATTAAACACACGAAGTGTCAAACACAGCGGAGGGAGGCACAGCTCCAGGCCAACAGCCGGCTGTTCTGAAGACAGAAGAAGAAGAATAAACAGGTTATGTAAGAAGAGAGGAGAAGAGAAACCATCTCTGCTCTGCTCGGAGCTCCTGCTCGTCTGCATCCATGAGATCAGAGTTTAATTTACGTTTATCTAAAACCTTTGAGCCAGGGGTGTCCAAACTACGGCCCCGGGGCCAAATGTGGCCCGCTGCCCATGTTGAACTGAATCGAGACATTTTTATTTCAGCAGCAGATACTGTCAATCATGCACATTCTCTGCCATAATTACTTTGTCACAAGGTCTCATTTAAAAGTATATTTCAGTATTCATCTTCATGCAGCAGCATTGTTGCAGTTTACTCTTGTTTTGTGTCTGACAGTGAAGATAAACTGTCAGTGTGTCCATCTCTGCTGCTCTGAGGTCATTCTCGCCCTGACGAGGTGTGAATCCAGTGATAGCTCAGGGTGAAGAGGCCCTTGACGGGTGATAACCTAAAACTTTGACTTAAATACACTAAAGTGAGGAGCAGCCAGTGTCCATGTGTTCTTTTAAGGAAAGGCTTTAAGGCTTTAAGGAACAGTCGGTCATGGTTTAAGAAATACAGAGCAATGATCCAGCTCTCACTGAAGCAGTGTTCATTTAGACAGCATTTATAAATTAAGTTTTACTCGTCTGCCTAAAATATCCTTTATTTTTAGTCATAATTTACTCTCTAAATTGTTTTAATTTAAGTCCAGTTTTAGTCGGTGAAATTTGCTGTAAATTTAGGCTGCATTTACACGGACACTCCTGACTTAAAGACGCAAAGCGACGTCCGCGTTTCACCCTGAAACGCTCCGACTCTGGTTTACATGACGCTGCATGGAGAGCGGATTCAAAGCTTTCCACTCTGGAGCCCGTTTTCAAAAGTTTCCGTTTTCAGACGAAACACGTTTCCATATAGACGCACGGCCAAAACGCAGCGAAAACTTATTGGATTTGACCGTTTTCGGTGCCGTGTAAACGCAGCCTTAGTTGACTAAAGTGAAAGGCATTTTTTATGTTTCCTTGAATTTCTGAAGTACAGCAGAGTGTCAGGGCCATGTTAGATGGAGAAAAGAATTTTGTGGATGTCGACATTCAAGTGGAAATTTCAACACTAAAATTGACATACAATGTGTTTCAACTTTATTCTCAATATTTCTGCTTTTTTCTCGACACTTCCACTTTTTAGTCAAAATTTCGACTTTTTCCTGTCATTTCGACTTTTATCCCAAATTTCCTCTTTAAAGTTGAAGTTCCCCAAAATTATTTTCTTCATCTAACATGGCCCTGAAACTCTTACTCTGACTGAAGTCCTGTTTTCCTCTTGGATAAAATCAAACATCTACTAAGCCTTTATTGAATGTTAGTAAAGTCTGAATGTCTATCTGCCTACCTACATACCTACCTACCTAGCATCTACTAACCCTTTATTGAATGTTAGTAAAGTCTGAATGTCTATCTGCCTACCTATATACCTACCTACCTAACATCTACTAAGCCTTTATTGAATGTTAGTAAAGTCTGAATGTCTATCTGCCTACCTACATACCTACCTACCTAACATCTACTAAGCCTTTATTGATGTTAGTAAAGTCTGAATGTCTATCTGCCTACCTACATACCTACCTACCTAACATCTACTAAGCCTTTATTGAATGTTAGTAAAGTCTGAATGTCTATCTGTCTACCTACATACCTACCTACCTAACATCTACTAAGCCTATATTGAATGTTAGTAAAGTCTGAATGTCTATCTGTCTACCTACATACCTACCTACCTAACATCTACTAAGCCTTTATTGAATGTTAGTAAAGTCTGAATGTCTATCTGTCTACCTACATACCTACCTACCTAACATCTACTAAGCCTTTATTGAATGTTAGTAAAGTCTGAATGTCTATCTGTCTACCTACATACCTACCTACCTAACATCTACTAAGCCTTTATTGAATGTTAGTAAAGTCTGAATGTCTATCTGCCTACCTACATACCTACCTACCTAACATCTACTAAGCCTTTATTGAATGTTAGTAAAGTCTGAATGTCTATCTGTCTACCTACATACCTACCTACCTAACATCTACTAAGCCTTTATTGAATGTTAGTAAAGTCTGAATGTCTATCTGCCTACCTACATACCTACCTACCTAACATCTACTAAGCCTTTATTGAATGTTAGTAAAGTCTGAATGTCTATCTGGCTACCTACATACCTACCTACCTAACATCTACTAAGCCTTTATTGAATGTTAGTAAAGTCTGAATGTCTATCTGTCTACCTACATACCTACCTACCTAACATCTACTAAGCCTTTATTGAATGTTAGTAAAGTCTGAATGTCTATCTGCCTACCTACATACCTACCTACCTAACATCTACTAAGCCTTTATTGAATGTTAGTAAAGTCTGAATGTCTATCTGCCTACCTACATACCTACCTACCTAACATCTACTAAGCCTTTATTGAATGTTAGTAAAGTCTGAATGTCTATCTGCCTACCTACATACCTACCTACCTAACATCTACTAAGCCTTTATTGAATGTTAGTAAAGTCTGAATGTCTATCTGTCTACCTACATACCTACCTACCTAACATCTACTAAGCCTTTATTGAATGTTAGTAAAGTCTGAATGTCTATCTGCCTACCTACATACCTACCTACCTAATATCTACTAAGCCTTTATTGAATGTTAGTAAAGTCTGAATGTCTAAATGAACAGAAACAAATGTTCCTTTGTGTGAAATGCAGTCACCTTTATTTAGGCTACCTGGCAGAGCATCTCAGTTACAATACCAGAACTGACAACAAACAGTGAACCTGCTCTACATGAATATATCAATTCATAAAGAGAGCAGCTCTGATTGGATCGCTCCACAACTTATCCCACCACCACCAAGCTAAGGCAGCTGTGATTGGATGTCCCTCTGAACTCATCCAACCTTTAACACAACCAAAGTAGCTGTGATTGGATAGATTCATCACTTGTCTCTACTTCCTACATGACCATATTAGGTCTGATTGGATTTAGGCTGTCAGACATTTTAGTCGAGTTTTTATTGGTTGATGAAAATGTCAGTTGGTTTAGTTTGAGTTTTTGTTTTTAATAGTTACTGTGTAGTTTAAAAGGTTGTTTATTAAAATAATTAACATTATCTCTGGTCTGGAGCTGTTCGTGTTTCCTCCCTGATGACAGGATGGCTCAGGCATGCTCAAACAATCCCGCTGTAAGTGTGCCATGATTGAAATCAGAGGCGAGGCTGCACAGTGCTGTCTGAATCAGGGATGGGCAATATGTCCATTAAATAGATTAGTTTAAATTAGGGCTGAACGATTTGAGAAAATAATCTAATTGCGATTTTTTACCCCAATATTGCGATTTACTCTGCAATTGTTTTAATGTTCCTCATCTTATGTATTCTTAAACAAACATAAGCAGTAGATCTTTTTATAGTAAACCAATATGACATTAAATTAATCTAAGGATAAAAGATTTGAGAAAAAGTGGAGACGTGAAGAACAGAAGCAAAATAAGTATGAAATTGTAAAAACTGGGTGAAAATGGTATAAAGCAGAAAAAGGTTTATAAATAGGTGCAAAATAGTTATGGAATTGTAAAAAAAAAAAATGGGGAAAAATTGGCAAAAAAAAAAATCATAAAGTGGCTTAGGAAAATTGATTATGGCAGCAAAATTGGGAATTAAGTTTGAAACTAAATTTCAAAAAACATGTAAAAATTCCAAAAATGGTTCTGACAGTGGCCAAAAAAAGATGAATGGGGGCAAAATAGGCATAAAGTTTTAAAAACGGGGTAAAAAACAGGTTAAAATGGTCCAAAAGTTGAAAAAAGTGTACAAATAGAGGTAAAAAAATAGGCATGAAATTGCAAAAAACTACATCACAATGCCAAAATGTTCAACCCATTCTTGGCTAAAAATTTTGAACCTTCTGCGATTTGAAAATTGCAACAAGCCATATTGTGATTTAATCTAATTTGTAATTAATTGTTCAGCTCTAATTAAAATTATTTTCTGAAGAAGATTTAAAGAAAAAAATCCTGCACACTGGCCAACTTCCAGAGTAGAAAATTAAAATTAATGAATTTTCTATTCTGGAAGTTAGCAGGGTTTTTTCTCCAGATTTGGACTTTATTGTCTTTGTCTGACGCACCTGCCAGAGTAGTAGATGTGTGAAGATTTTTGCTGTTTCTGCAAAAAAATAAATAAATAAATAAAAATTAAAATTAAAAACCAAGATTTTTTTTAATTCACTTACTTAAATTGTAAGTTCTTCAAAGTTTGAAAAAATATAAGTACTAAAACTTTAAAGTTTTCATGATGGTGGCCCTGTAACGCACTTTTATAGGCTTGAAATCATTTTTCAAATCAGATTAAATATTGATCAGAGAGAAACATGTTAACAAGCTGTGAAAATCCCTCAGCTTTCAAAGTTTATGTAGGTAAACCTGCCTGTGTTAGAACTACATAATCAACATTTATGACACACATTTAAGAGGGAAATCCTGATTGATTTAGGAATACATTTCAACAACATAAAGGCAGAACTTGATTCATGTTATTTTTGTGTCACTTGGAGTTTTTTTGCTTTGAGAGGAAAGAAATTTGATTAAAATCGTAAATAAAGTTTTGTGGAGAAATAATCTGGGATTTTATTTATAGACCATATTGCCCAGCCCTAGGCAAAATTAACACTGCTGATGATTTATTAGGATTAAATTTTGCTGGACAATATTTGTCAAAAAAAAATTATTGCCAATAAATGATATTATTGTCAATATTATTTTGAAACATCATTTTGCCTTTAATGTCATTGTAATATATGTCATAATAAAGTGAGTACGCCATATCAAAAGCAATAAACTTAAAATTTTTATGAGTATTTAACTGTAATTGGAAGGTCAAGATCTTTTAAATAAAATAAATTAAACAAACAAACAATATAATAAATTAAACAAACAAAAAAAAATGAAAATGAAATGGACTCTGGGGAAAAAAATGCATGTAAATAAAAATCATTAAACAAATCAAATCAATGAAAGTTAGACCCTGTCTCTGTAAAGAATACAACAAAACTCCAATAAAAACACATACAACAATAAAAACAATAAATACATTCAAACGTATTGAAGGGCTGCATTTCTTTTGCAAAGTCGCGACGATACTGTTTGTGAGCGCATCATTTAGCTGCTTTATTTATATTTACTTTGCCGACCAAACACCTCAGTAAGTGTTGACTGTCAGGATGAAGGCTCTGCTGCACCTCCCCTTCTTCATCGTCACTACTTTCAAACAAATTCGACATATCAGCTCGTCGTGTTCATGAGCTCACACCTTGTTCATTCTGATTAAAACCAAAATATTCCCACACTGGGGCTGTGGCAGCCGGCATAGGAACCATCGCTTTCGTGCCTTGTTACTCCTCATGACACTCACTGGCAGCTCTGTATATGCGAGTGGCCCCACCTCCCCCCCAAAGATTGAACGACTGACAGATGGCTCACTCCGCTCATTCTGCTATAGAACCAATGCGCCCAATCTTTGACAGATGCACAGAGTGAACCATCTTCTCATCCAGCCTATTTGGTAGAAAGAGAGGAGGAAAACAAACATGCATGCACCTGTCAATTTATCGAGGCTGAAAACTTACCGAGGACGATTTTATTTATCGTTTGGTTAATTGATTTATTAATAATCGTGACAGGCCTAGTAACAGGTAACATAACGGAACTAAATGCATTTCTCCAAATGCTGTGATTTAGTTCAGTTTTGACGGAAGGTGAGTTCCTTAATTAGGTCCCTCCTCCTGCTTTTGAGATCTGTTCATAATCATGTTTATACTATATGTCTCTCCATAAATGGAATTACCAAAAAATGGTGTTGAATATTAATGTTTATCATTACAGAGCCCACTATAAATTGCCCTTATAGTGTGAGCGTGAAAGGTTGTCTGTCTCTCGATGTGGCCCTGTGATTGGCTGGTGACTAGTTCCGTATGTACCCCGCCTCTCGCCCAATGACAGCTGGGATAGGCTCCACCCCCGTGACCATGAAAGGAATAAAGGGGGATGGAAAATGAATATTAGTAACTGCTTTGACTTGAAGAAAACTTTATTAATTCATTTTTCTGAGATGTTGGGGCCCATGGTCATCTCCGGGCCCGTGGTGATGGTAGGTGCGGCCCTGATGATGGTAGGTGCGGCCCTGATGATGGTAGGTGTGGCCCTGATTGTGGTAGGTGTGGCCCTGGTGATAGTAGGTGAGGCCCTGGTGATGTTAGGTGTGCCCTGATGATGGTAGGTGTGGCCCTGATGGTGGTAGGTGTGGCCCTGATGGTGGTAGGTGCAGCCCTGATGATGGTAGGTGCGGCCCTGGTGATGGTAGGTGTGGCCCTGATGGTGGTAGGTGTGGCCCTGATGGTGGTAGGTGTGGCCCTGCTGATGGTAGGTGTGGCCCTGATGATGGTATGTGTGGCCCTGATGATGGTAGGTGCGGCCCTGATGGTGGTAGGTGCGGCCCTGATGATGGTAGGTGTGGCCCTGATTGTGGTAGGTGTGGCCCTGGTGATAGTAGGTGAGGCCCTGGTGATGTTAGGTGTGCCCTGATGATGGTAGGTGTGGCCCTGATGGTGGTAGGTGTGGCCCTGATGGTGGTAGGTGCGGCCCTGATGATGGTAGGTGCGGCCCTGGTGATGGTAGGTGTGGCCCTGATGGTGGTAGGTGTGGCCCTGCTGATGGTAGGTGTGGCCCTGATGATGGTATGTGTGGCCCTGATGATGGTGGGTGCGGCCCTGATGATGGTAGGTGCGGCCCTGATGATGGTAGGTGTCACCCTGGTGATGCTGTAGTGTCCTCCTGCTGTTCTGTCCTCAGCAGTCTGTGCTTTTATAACAGCTGATGTTCCTCTGACTCTGAGTGTGAATAATGCAGCTGCAGCTTCATGCATGACGGACAGAGTCAGAGGCAGACAGAGAGGCTTATGTAAGAGTGAACCTGCTGCACTCATGCTGCTGCAGCAGGAACAGACCAGAGTCTACACCACCTCCATCTCCACAGCCTCCATCTGCACAGCCTCCATCTGCACCACCTCCGTCTGCACAGCCTCCATCTCCACAGCTTATTGTCTGGAGACCAAGACCATCAAAATGTGGTCTGGAGACCAAGACCTTAAAAATGTGAACCGAGACCAAGACCACCAAAATGTGGTCTGAAGACCAAAATTTTCAAAATGTGATCCGAAGAGCAAGACCATCAAAATGTGGTCTTAAGACCAAGACCATCAAAATGTGGTCTTAAGACCAAGACCATCAAAATGTGGTCTTAAGACCAAGACCATCAAAATGTGGTCCGAAGACCAAGACCATCAAAATGTGGTCTTAAGTCCAAGACCATCAAAATGTGGTCCGGAGACCAAGACCATCAAAATGTGGTCCGGAGACCAAGACTATCAAAATGTGGTCTGGAGACCAAGACCTTAAAAATGTGGTCTGAAGACCAAGACCATCAAAATGTGGTCTGAAGACCAAGACCATCAAAATGTGGTCCGGAGACCAAGACCATCAAAATGTGGTCCGAAGACCAAGACCATCAAAATGTGGTCCGAAGACCAAGACCATCAAAATGTGGTCAGGAGACCAAGACCATCAAAATGTGGTCCGAAGACCACATTTATAATACTACTACTACTACTACTAATAATAATAATAATAATAATAATTATGATTATAACCAAAACAATAATTGCAATAAAAATAATAATAATGATAATAATAATGCGATTTATTATTATTATAAAGGTAATTGTAATGATAATAATTTTAGAACATTAAAAGCATACTGATAATAAAAATCATCAATATTATTATAATAAATAATAGTGATATAATTTAAAGAACAACAATAATGATTAAAACAAAAATAATGATTAAAACAATCTTAATAATAATAATAACATATTAAGGAGCATTAATTGTTGTTGCTGTTCCTCTCTCTCTGAGCTTTGACCCTGATGGTTGAGGAGGACGTCTGGTTCTTGAGGGTTTGATTTTTTTCTAATTAAAGTTTCGTCACTTCAGAGCAGACGAGCCTCAGGGAGGACGTCCGTCATCTCCTCCTCTCGTTCACACCTCCATCATCATCTCCTCCTCCTCCTCACAGCTCTGGATCCTGATCCTGTGGACCAGTCTGCAGCAGAAGTCCGCTCTCTGAGGAACAGACCGTTTACTAGGGCTGGGCAGTTAATTGAAAAATAATCAAAATCGACATTTAGGTCCTTTAATTGAAGTTATGTTACTCATGTCGATTATTGATTATTTTCCCTGATGAAGTCATGTGACTGCAGGAACACCGTGTCGATGATGTCGGTTTAACCACCAGTGTGTTCCTGCACAGCATAAAATAATCGATCATGAATCGTAATCGGGTAACAGCTTTGATAATCGTTATATTGAGATTACCAAATGTCACCCAGCCCTACTGTCCACCGTCTGCAGTTTATCTACTTTTTTTTCCTCTGGTCTCTCGGCTGTCTGGAGCAGTAATCCTCTCTGCTCCACATTCAGAGGAGACCCACCACAGCCCCCCACAGCCCCTTTACTCCACCACAGCCCCCCACAGCCCCTTTACCCCCCCACAGCCCCTTTACACCACCACAGCCCCTTTACTCCACCACAGCCCACCACAGCCCCTTTACCCCCCCACAGCCCCTTTACACCACCACAGCCCCTTTACTCCACCACAGCCCCCCACACCCCCTTTACCCCCCCACAGCCCCTTTACACCACCACAGCCCCTTTACTCCACCACAGCCCCCCACACCCCCTTTTCCCCCACACATCCCCTTTCCTCCACCACAGCCCCTTTTCTCCACCTCAGCCCACCACAGCCCACCACAGCCCCTTTACTCCACTACAGCCCCTTTACACCACTACAGCCCACCACAGCCCCTTTACTCCACCACAGCCCCTTTACTCCACCACAGCCCCTTTACTCCACCACAGCCCCCCACAGCCCCTTTACTCCACCACAGCCCCCACAGCCCCTTTACTCCACCACAGCCCCCCACAGCCCCTTTAATCCCCCACAGCCCCCTTACACCACTACAGCCCACCACAGCCCCTTTACACCACCACAGCCCCTTTACTCCACCACAGCCCACCACAGCCCACCACAGCCCCTTTACTCCACTACAGCCCCTTTACTCCACTACAGCCCCTTTACTCCACCACAGTCTGCTGCCATGCTGCTGCAGCGGCGTGGGGAGTGAAGGTCAGCGAGGCTCAGGAGAGATTAATGAGGAGAAAAGACGATTGAGGGAGATTTGATATGAAGACCAGAAAACAAAGACCAGGTCAAGGTCAGAGGTCACATCAAATGTTGTCTTCTTCACTGGAGCTCAGTTTGATGGAGTTGTTGGTGATTGGTGGATAAATCACTATTAATGAGTTTTACTTTACACATGCTTTTATTATTACTACCTCGTTCTTTACTCCCAGTGATGAAATGTTGAAGGTTGATGTTTTGGTCGTTTTAATAACTTGAGGATCTTTCTGTTAGAATACTCTGGAAGAATGAGTTCGGAAATATCAAACCAATACAGCAGATGTAACGTCGATATTAATCACATATTTTTAATGATGTTGGGTTTTATATTAGTCAAGGACAGTTTAACTTGTATGCTGGGCCTTATTACACCCAAGTCTTGGTTGGTCACTTGGTTGGTTGGCTGGTTGGTTGGTTGATTGGTTGTTTGGTTTGTTTGTTTGTTGGTTGGTTGGTTGGTCTGTGGTTGGTTGGTTGGTCGTTTGGTTTGTTTGTTGGTTGGTTGGTTGGTTGGTTTGTTGGTTGGTCCGTAGGTTGGTTGGTTGGTCGTTTGGTTTGTTTGTTGGTTGGTTGGTTGGTTGGTTGGTCTGTGGTTGGTTTGTTGGTCGGTTGTTTGGTTTGTGGGTCAGTTGGGTTTGTTGGTTTGTTTGTTTTGTTGGTTCAGTTGGTTGGTTCAGTTGTTTGGTTGGTTTGTTGGTTGGTCCGTAGGTTGTTTGGCTGGTTTGTAGGTTGGTTGGTTGGTCGTTTGGTTGGTTGGTTTGTAGGTTGGTCCGTAGGTTGTTTGGCTGGTTTGTAGGTTGGTTTGTTGGTCGTTTGGTAGGTTGGTTGGTTTGTTGGTTGTTGGTTGTTTGGTTCAGTTGGTTGGTTGGTTGTTTGGTTGGTTTGTTTGGTTGATTCAGTTGTTTGGTTCAGTTGGTTGGTTCGTTGGTCTGTTGGTTGGTCACTTGGTTGATTTGGTTGGTTGGTTGGTTGGTTTGTTTGGTTGGTTCAGTTGGTTGGTTCAGTTGGTTGGTTCAGTTGGTTGGTCGGTTGATGCTTTAGTTTGATAACCGTAGTCTCAGAGTTTATGAGGTGGATTTTATAAGAGCTCCTCTTTAAACCTGAGCCCGGGGTTTATATAATCCATCATGAATGTTTAAACCTGCTCCTTATGAAACAGACTCTGAAACTTCCTGCCCTGAATATCAGGACAGAAGTTTGGCTCTGATGGTCTGAAAAACCACAGGGATCAATAAATGTGTCAATAAAGCACTGGTGATTATGAAATGTTCTCGATTCCCACCCCTACTCCTGATAATCTAAACTCACACTGTTATATCGTAATATAATGATAATATAATAACGTCAAAGAAAAACAGCTGATTCTATAATGGTCAACCAGAGACTGATGCAGGACTTATCTGTGTGTGTGTGTGTGTGTGTGTGGGTGTGTGTGTGTGTGTGTGTGTGTGTCCAGCTTCTTAATCCGTGTGTGTTGTGTATTATCTGTGATCTTAAAGGAGCTCCTCAGTCAGATCATCAGCTCAGAGATCAAACATCATCAGGACAGAAGGTCAGCCGCAAAAGATTAACACAACACACTGTGGGCACAACACAAATACAAACACAAATACAAACAACTACAAACACAACAACAAACATAAGTACAAGTACAACCACAAACAGCTACAAACACAACAAGAAACACAATCACAAAAACAACTACAAACACAACAACGAACACAACTATAAACACAGCTACAAACACAACAAAAACAACTACAAAACAACTACAAACACAGCTACAAACACAACTACAAACACAACATCAAAACACAACAAGAGACACAATTACCAAACACAACAACAAACGCAACTACAAGCACAGCTGCAAACACAACAAACACAACTACAAAACAACAAAAAACAACATACACAACAACAAACACTTCAACAAATGCAACTACAAGCACAAGTACAAACACAACAAACACAACTACAAACACCACAACAAACACAACTACAAACAAGCACATACAACTACAAAACAACAAAAAACACAACAAAAACAACTACAACCACACTACAAACACATAAAAAACACAACAGCAAACACAAAAACAAACAGCCCTACAAACACAACTACAAACACCACTGAAACAACAACACAAAATGAAACAAAAAAGCAAAAATATAATACAGAAAAATTGAGGTGTTGTCATGTTCTGTTTTGATTTTTTTGTTGTTTTGTTTATTGTTTTTGTACCAATGAAACAAAACGACAGAACAATGCAAAACAACAAAACAAAACAACAACACAACGTAAAATAGTTCAACAGAACCACTGAGGGAAGGGGAGCAGGGGTGAAGCACAGGGGGCCAGTGGGGGATCTCAGCCCTAAACACAAATAAATATTTAACTTGCAAAAAAGTGATTAAAATAAAGTATGAATCAAAAACTTCAAATTCATATTCAGCATACTTTTATGATCATCATCCTGAGAATGATTTTAAACATCAATATTTTCATTCTTCATGAATCCTCTGAAGGACAAAGAAGAATAATTTAAATTCTGTTAAATTAAAAATTTGATCAAATGTTTTAAGCTGTTAGACTCCCACAGCTTCATGTGTGAATGAATTTAAAATATATTTAAAATTTATAGTCTAAAATCAGATAAAGTAGCTGCTCAGTTTAAATTGAAATGATGAAAATATTATTTCTTTGTATTAGACATAATTTTAGTTAGTGTTGATTCTTTCCTGGATGTTTCTGCTCCTGTACAGATCAGATCAGATCAGATTATCAAAATCTAACCTCAGAATGAAAACCAGGATTATAAAGAGATGAAAATATCTGTGATGGAAACAAAGACGGAGTCAAACTCTCTGATGTTTAATCCAAACTGATGATTCCAGTTTAATGTGTCGACGCTCCAGAAGAACAAAACTCAGATTAAAGTGTTAAATGTTTCCAGTCTGAGCCTCAGCAGCTCCTCTGAGCTCTAAATAGAAGCAGGGGCTGATGGGAGTTTTCACAACTGGGTTACCCAGTTTGTCCCAGTCTGTCCCAGTTTGTCCCAGTCTGTCCCAGTCTGTCCCAGTTTGTCCCAGTCTGTCCCAGTCTGTCCCAGTTTGTCCCAGTCTGTCCCAGTGTGGAGCAGCAGAGAGGTTACTCTTATAAAACTGAGTCGAGTCATTAAAACTTTAAAACTTTAAAACTCAGATTAACGTCCGCTCTCATCTGTGCATCAGAACTGTGACTGAAGACGGTAAAGTAAATTAAATTAACCAGTGGTATGTCTGTAAAGCAGAGTTTAGTCTCTAAATGTTTTAATTTAGTTTTGTTTGTTAAAGAAATGTCATTTTAGTTTGAGTTTTTGTTACTGTCCAGTTTCATCAGGAGAAAAAGGCTGTTGATTAAAATAATAAATTCATAAATGTTTGACCCTGAGAGGTGAAAAAGAGTTTTTAAATCTCAATAAAGTTTTTTAGCTGTTAAATAATTAATATTCATATTAAGGCCTGAGAGGAGGAGGAGAAGAAGGAGAAGGAGGAGGAGGTAGACAAGGAGAAGAAGAGAAGGAGCAGAAGAAGGGGGGAAGGAAGAGGAGAAGGAGGAGAAGATGAGGAAAAGAAGGAGAAGGAAATGAAGAAAGAGAAGGAGGAGAAGGAGGAGGGGAAGTAGGAGAAGAAGAGGGAGAAGGAGGAGAAGAAGAGGAAAGGAAGAAGAAGGAGTAGGAGCAGGAGGAGAAGATCAGGAGAAGAAAAAGGAGGAGGAGAACATTAGGAAATGAAGAAGAAGGAGCTAGACAAGGAGAAAAAGAGAAGGAGGAGAAGATGAGGAAATGAAGAAGGAGAAGGAGGAGAAGACCAAGAAGAAGGAGGAGGTGAAGATGGAGGAGAAGAGGAGGAGGGGAAGTAGGAGAAGAAGGAGGAGATGAGAAGGAGGAGGAGGAGGAGAAACAGAAGAAGGCGTAGAAGATGAGGAAATGAAGGAGGAGGAGGAGGAGAAGAGAACAAAGAAGGAGGGGGAGGAGAAGAGGGAGGAGAAGATGAGGACACGGAGGAGGATAGGAAGGAGGAGGAGAAGGAGGAGAAGGAGGAGGAGAAGGAGAAGAAGAAGGAGAAGGTTGAGGAGGGGAAGTAGGAGAAGAAGAAGGAGAAGGAGGAGAAGAAGGAGGGGAAGGAGGAGGAGAAGGAGGAGAAGATGAGGAAATGAAGGAGGAGAAGAAGTAGGAGAAGAAGTAGGAGAAGGAGGATAAGAAGGAGGGGAAGGAGGAAATGAAGAAGAAGACGAGAAGGAGGAAGAGAAGAAGGAAACAGAGAAGGAGAAGATGAAGGAGATGAATGAGGAGAAGTGATGTTCTCCTCCTCCTGACCTCCTCAGGTCACATGCTCCTGCTCCACGCTGCAGTCACCTGACATGTTCAGGAGGTCAAAGGTCGCCTTCAGTCTGTTTCCCAGCATGCTTTTGGGGCGAGGAGGCCTGACCCCGTCCTCACTCAGAGGTCAGGAGGTCACAGAGGTGAAGCTCCTCGGCTGAGAGCAGGAGCTTCAGACGGATAGAGATTAAGGCCCTGGCCACTTTATTAGGAACACCTGCTGACTCATTTGGTAACAAAATCAAATAAACAAGAAAAAAAAACCAGAGGAGGCCATGTGGTTAAGGACAGGCAGGCTGCTCTAGACCGTCTAGATCTATATGAACTGTTCCTTATTGTTCATTTAAAATGTAATGGCTTTGGAACAAAGGAGAACTTGGATCTGTTTTTGGTGAACAGAGGAGCTCAGTAACGCCCCCTAGAGGGCAACAGTGTAAGTGAAGTGGGTGCCTCTGATCATCATCAGCCACGATGCTGGATCCTTTTTTAAGGATCTCTGTTTATAGATGCAGTCCATATGTGAAAATGGGATGCCTGTCAGTTTACTGGACACTAGGGCTGGGTATCCATTCAGATTTTCTGGATCGATTCGATATTATCAGGTCTCAAATCGATTTGATTCACGAAACAATAAGATATTTATTCAGTCTGGGATATCTCAGTTAAAATGATACTGTAAACTTGAAAAGTGACCTTTGACCTGGTGCATTATTAAATTGTTTTTACATTAAGAAATGAACCCAAAGCAGTTACATTAATGTTATATTAATCCTTTCATGCATGAATTATTACATCTCAAAGACATTTTCTAAATATTCGTTTTTACTTTCAACTACTTAAAAATCACATTATGTTATTTTCGTGGGATTGTACATCTGTCCCATACATTAGTAATCTGGTGGAACTTGATGAGGATCCACAAACGTGTCTTTTTATTAAGTGTAAATAAAAGAAAAAAACAAAATCTGAAGTATATATATATATGTATATCTTTGCTGTAATCAAACTATTTACCTGTGCAGTACACCAAAATTTAAATTAGAAAATACAAAATCATGTGAAATCTGAATACAGGCATGATACCCAATTTGCCCATTGTTGGCTGTTTTGACTTTATGATGCAAAATCTCAATGTGGTAGAAATATGCAAAGATGATTATTTCATAAAATTTGAGACCTAGGTTTTGGAATTTTCCACCTGGCAGTTGGACATGGTACTGCAACCTAAAGGGTGTACAATTCAATCCAAATGTCTGTCAACTGTAGTGAACACCATGCATGAAAGGGTTAATTATATACATAAATGCATTTTCTGCATATTACTTGTTTTCTGTCCAACTCCTCTTTTCCTTCATGCTTGTAAAATCAGAAATACGTCCATACGTCAGCCTTTAAACTCTCCGGTGGTGCCCATATCGTGCTACTTGCTTTGGCCGTGTTTGTTTGATTACTTGCAGTAACATCTCAAGAGATTTTGTTCAGTCTAAATAGGGATGGGAATCGAAAACCAATTCCAGTTGAGAATCGTTAACAGCTCCATCAAAGAATCAATATCATTAATCTTTTTGCTTATCAATTCCTTCCACTGACAGGGTTCAGAAGCATCAGAATTGTGACGTAATCCTAACTGCACCTACTACACAACCTTAAGTAAGTGGACACACCAGCAATTTGCAGAGGCAGTTATACATGCTGTGACATGTGTTTGACATTGTTGCCACGTGGGAAATCTGCAGGAATCGATAAGGGAATCGTTAAAGAATTGGATCGATTAGCAGGATCGTTAACAGCATCAATATTGATAAAATCTTATCAATTCCCATCCCTAAGTCTAAAGCAGCGCCAAACGCAGGTCACGCGAGACTAGCAGTGCTGATACCACCTTCCAATGAAGACAAAACTACCCAAGTTAAAAGATCCATCTTTGGATTTTATGGATCGATTATGAACCAGTTAAAGGAAAATCAATTTAAATGGATTTTAAACCCAGCCCTACCGGACACAGTTATAATTTTCCTGATGGACTTTTTCTGTGCTTCTGTTTCTTTACCAAACCAGCAGATAATGCAGAAAGACAGGAGGCTCTCAATAAAAGCAGAATAAAAACACTGGAGCACTTTGCTCCGACATTAAAGATAGAAGTTTCCTTAAGAAGAGTCTCGGTGAAGGTCACAGGCTGGATCTCCTGATGCCTCAAACATCTGCTTTATAGAATTTAACATCTTAAGTTTACGCTGCTCGTTACAGTTTGCTGTCTTTAATTTTCTCTGTAGGTTTAAAAAGGCGCTCCTCTGTGTTTCAGGCTCAGATCGCCTTCCTGCAGGGCGAGCGGCGAGGACAGGAGAACCTGAAGAAGGACCTGGTGAGGAGGATCAAGATGCTGGAGTACGCCCTCAAACAGGAGAGGTGAGCGCTCCATATAAAGATGGAGGCTCCTGCAGAGGCCGTGCTGCACAGAAGTGAAGCCAAAGTCTCCAGAGCAGAGTCTGAGGGCTCTGACTTTTTATTTCACCCTCACACAGACACAGACCAAGGCCAAACAGATTTAATAAAATATATATACTTCAATTATTATAATAATTAAAGAAAAATAAAAACTCTGTTTCCTAGAAGTCCATTCACTCCAGCAGGAAGAGCAGCACAAACACAGCACATTTATTTTATTTTATTTTATTTATTTGATGCTGCAGAGGAAAATTAACAAACATAAACTTGTGCTTTAAATCGTTTCCTCCAGATCTGCACTAAATAAAGTGAGTGAGATTCAGTTTAACACACATATTTCACACAGGAAAATAATAATAATTAAACATTATAAATATTGTGTGACCTGCCTCATAGATCTAGAGCAGTGATCACCTACATCAGACTTTTTCTTTGACTCTGAAAAATTAAAAATATATGCAGTGTTCTGGATTAATTCTCAAAATTCTTGATTTTCTCCTCATAATTTCTGCTTAAATTTCAGAGTTTTGTTTTTTTTTCTGCATTTTTTAAAATTTAATCTCAGAATTCTGAGTTTCCCCCCAATTCTAAAACTAATCTCAGAATTAAAAAACTTCCATCCAGAATTCTGAATGTGCGATGAATTTAAAGATCACATTAATTTAAAGTTGATCTAATGAGCCGTGATTGGAGTGAAGTCCACGTAGAAGATGTTGATGAAGCAAACAGACACTGTCTTGAAACCTGAGATTTTCTGTTTGGTCTGGACAAAGATGTGATCGTCTCTGAAGTCAATGTGCAAAAACAAAAAGGACAAACTAAATCAGAATCATATAAATGTGCCAAAACACCAGCATCAGTTTGCAGAGAGACGGTGGTTTCACCTAAATGACCAAACTGTTCCAGGGATAAATAAAAAATAATTAAATTCTCCATTTACCAAAATGTTTTTAAAGTTTGAGTAAAAGCCTTAAGAAATGTTTTGGTCCAGTTTCTGTGTGTTTAGACTGATGTTCATGAATCAGTTTGGTTCTGGTTAAAGCTGAGGCTGGACTGCTCGCTCAGAGTCTCGATGATTTAAGTTTTGAGGAGCCGAACAGATCAGCTGATCCTCCGCCTGAATAACCAGCTCTGATCTGCAGATTTCACACCGTCCAGTGTCTGATCGGCGGCTCTGGAGGATTTCCACTGAAGCGTTGGGGTCACGGGAAACTTCAGCACTGCTCACCGTCAAACCAACACCAGGGCTGAAACCTGTTTAAGTTTATTTATACAACCCCAAAACCAGTGAAGTTGGCACGTTGGGTAAATCTTAAATAAAAACAGAATACAATGATTTGCAAATCCTTTTCAACTTATATTCAATTGAATACACAGCAAAGACAAGATACTTAATGTTCAAACTGAGAAACTTTATTTTCTTTGCAAATAATCATCAACTTAGAATTTAATGGCAGCAACACGCTGCAAAAAAGTTGTCACAGGGTCATTTTTACCACTGTGTTACATCGCCTTTCCTTTTAACAACACTCAGTAAACGTTTGGGAACTGAGGAGACCAATTTTTGAAGCTTTTCAGGTGGAATTCTTTCCCATTCTTGCTTGATGTACAGCTTAAGTTGTTCAACAGTCCGGGGTCTCCGTTGTTGTATTTTAGGCTTCATAATGTGCCACACATTTTCAATGGGGGACAGGTCTGGACTACAGGCAGGCCAGTCTAGTACCTGCACTCTTTTACTACGAAGCCACGCTGTTGTAACACGTGCAGAATGTGGCTTGGCATTGTCTTGCTGAAATAAGCAGGGGCGTCCATGAAAAAAGCGTTGCTTGGATGGCAACATATGTTGCTCCAAAACCTGTATGTACCTTTCAGCATCAATGGTGCCTTCACAGATGTGTAAGTTACCCATGCCTTGGGCACTAATACACCCCATACCATCACAGATGCTGGCTTTTGAACTTTGCTCCTATAACAGTCCGGATGGTTCTTTTCCTCTTTGGTCTGGAGGACATAGCGACCACAGTTTCCAAAAACAATTGTAAATGTGGACTGGTCAGACCACAGCACACTTTTCCACTTTGCATCAGTCCATCTTAGATCAGCTCTCGCCCAGCGAAGCCGACGGTGTTTCTGGGTGTTGTTGATAAATGGCTTTGGCTTTGCATAGTAGAGTTTTAACTTGCACTTACAGATGTAGATGAACTGTAGTTACTGACAGTGGTTTTCTGAAGTGTTCCTGAGCCCATGTGGTGATATCCTTTACACAGTGATGCGGTTTTGATGCAGTACCGCCTGAGGGATCGAAGGTCACGGGCATTCAATGTTGGTTTTGGGCCTTGCTGCTTCCGTGCAGTAATTTCTCCAGATTCTCTGAACCTTTTGATGATATTACGGACCGTAGATGATGAAATCCCTAAATTCCTTGCAATAGCTGGTTGAGAAATGTTGTTCTTAAACTGTTGGACAATTTGCTCACACATTTGTTCACAAAGTGGTGACCCTCGCCCCATCCTTGTTTGTGAATGACTGAGCATTTCAGGGAAGCTGCTTTTATACCCAATCATGGCACCCACCTGTTCCCAATTAGCCTGTTCACCTGTGGGATGTTCCAAATAAATGTTTGATGAGCATTCCTCAACTTTCTCAGTCTTTTTTGACACTTGTGCAGCTTTTTTAAACGTGTTGCAGGCATCAAATTCCAAATGAGCTAATATTTGCAAAAAATAACAAAGATTACCAGTTTGAATGTTAAGTATCTTGTCTTTGCTGTGTATTCAATTGAATATAAGTTGAAAGGGATTTTCAAATCATTGTATTCTGTTTTTATTTACGAGTTCCACAACGTGCCAACTTCACTGGTTTTGGGGTTGTATATATATATATATGTATGTATTAGCTAACTTGCTAACTAAAGATTGCAAAAATCATCAATACCGTAGAATCGCAATTTAAATCAAATCAGCACCTAAACAATTGGAAAAAATGGAATCGTGAGAAAAGTGAATCATCCCGGCCCAATAGACTAATTTATCATTCTCTTGTCAGTTTCTGAAGTTTTGAGCTTTAAATTTCTGACTTAGTTTTTTTGTCCATTCAGGATGTTTTTTTAATCTGAGGATTTTTTTCTTGGCAGTCAGGTTTGAAGTAAAAGACACATCATGGAAGCATCTCTAGTTACTTTTTTTTACTTCTTTGGTTAATTTTTACAACAAACATTAATACTTCAACTTCAACTTTATTTCATTTATATGGCACTTTTTATGCGTTTTGTAACACAAAGTGCCTCACAGAGGATAAAAACAAAAACAAAACAAAAGGCATAAATGACGGTAAAATACGTAATAAAAGCCGGGTTCCAAATAAACGCCTGCTGTAATTTATTAGCACAGCCTACGAGCTACGACGGAGTTACAGAACACACATGTGAACGCTGAGCATGATCAGACTGAACCTTTACAGTCCACATGGTCTATTTGTCTCTCTGGACGTCCTGTCGGCTTCTCCTCCCTCTGTATGTCAGCAAATGCAGGTTGGTGTGAGGCGCTTTGTTTCACAACAGTGCAGTTACACTTAACAACCACAGAGGGCACTAGAGAGCAGAAAGCCAGAATCTTACAGACTAGAGCTTCACAAATCCAAAGAAGGAGACGCTGCCATTGCCTCCTGCTAACGTTAGGAGGCCGTGGCAGCATCAGTTAGCGGTACATTGCTGCTTATCGCCATGGCCCCGGTGCAGCGGAAAAAGAAGACTAAGACCTTAACATAACTACAGTAGCTCCTCACCAGGGTTAAGAGTGTTTAGAGAAGAGAAGAGTATAACTACTAAAACGTAAAGGTGATATTTATACTGGTGTAAATAAATAATCTGATTACATTTACCATATTTTTTCACTTTTTGCTAAGCAAGATTTTTGTGAGAAAGGAATTAAACGCCTGGTCTGTTTGGTGAATTAAATAAATAAATGCCCCGGCTGTTATTTGGTATTTTATGGTAAAATCTGGGATGTCTGACGGTTTCATTTTTTATCTTTGTGTTTATGTTTGTGTATATTTGTTTCTGTTTCAGGGCCAAATATCACAAACTGAGATACGGGACAGAGCTGAACCAAGGAGAGCTCAAACCTCCCAGCTACGACTCAGGTAAGACGGGTCTCTGATGTTTACTGTGGAGGTGTAGCAGTTTGATTAGTTACCGTGTCAGCTGGTGAAAACAGAGTGAGTCCTCATGACTGTCTCAGAAACAAACCCAACCACAAGCCGACTGTGGTCCACCTTTAATGGCCTAAGATATAAAATGTAAATTATCATCACGGTCGCTGATGTTAACTCCAGAGAGATCAGATAACCTAAACTCATGCTAGCTCCTGCTAACAGCTAACATATGTCAGCTTGACTTTTACAAACAGTCATGGATTCAGACTTTAGACCAGTCAAACCATTTTAATAACAGTTCAGCTACATGCTGCTATATTACCGTCATTTCTTGGCTATAACAGGCTTTCTTTTTGCCCTTAAAAAGGTTTGATTTTTCTAATACATATTATACACGAGTACAACAAAACACTTACCAGATTTTGTCTTGTCAACGTCGTGATTGTAACTCATCTGATTAAAAAAAACAAAATATTTTCTTTCTCTGTGAAAACATGCAAACACAGCTACCATCTTGTGAGCAAGGGTTTGCAAAATAGCTGCTCTGTGATTGGTTAAGACATCGACATCGATAGCTGCTCCCTGAATATTGTTTAGTTTTAAGTTTTTGTGTCTGGGAAAGATTGATGTTTTACATTTAATAATAAAAGACTATAAAATAATGAGGATCATGATGTTGGAGATGAAGACCTGATTTAAGGTAAATATAATACGAAGAAAATTAATATAGAAATGAACAATCTTGGTAATATACGGAAAGCATGGTTACAGTATATAATAGGGCTGGGCAATTAGTCGAAAAATAATCAAAATCGACATTTAGACCCTGTAATCTGAGTAATTTTACTCATGGCGATTATTTAGATTTTTTTACCTTGAGTAAGTCACGTGACCACGCCCCCTCCATACAGTCTATGCTCACTTTCGCCAAGAGACAAACGCCAATCTATTAGAGGACCTATAAGCCAAGAAAAATACCGTCTCTGTTGTTTGGGCACATTTTGGATTTTGTGCAGAGGACGTCGAGCAGAAAGAGATGACATAAATACTGCAGGAAGACCGTGTGGACGACCATCGGTACACCGTACCTGACTTTTGTAAACTTAACATCATTTTACTGTAACATCTACAGCTGCCTACTGTAAACAGCTGTGCAGTAAATTACTGTAAACAGCACAATATTGTGGGAAAAAAAAGATTTTTGTATAATTTGCAGCATTTACCATAAAATCTACAGTTATTTACTGTAAAATGTCCAAACAGTAAAAACTGAAAATGTTAATGATCAGGAGAAAAATTCACTTTTCCAGGAAACTGACAAATAACAGGTAAGATTTTTTTTCTTTAGTGCTTCACATATTTTGGTGAAACCATTGTTTTAGTAAATGCATTTTATCTCATAAAAATGATGTATCTGATTTTTTTTTTTTTATTACTAAAGTATATCTTGCTAATATGTGGGCAGTAAAAGTCAAAGACATCGTTATATGAATTGAAATACAGCAAGTTCACTGTAATTTAAAATGCATTAAAAAGTCGTAGAATAATAAAACTGGAAATGGAAAAGCAGTTAGGAAGCATTTTTTTTATTTAATATAGTGATAATGTTGTAAATTGAAAGATGTTATTGACTCCTTGAATGAAAATACAGGACTAAAACAAATATTGAAAAAACAACAGTATTCCTGTTCATTTTAATAGAGTAATGTTACTCTAAAGACATTTACAGTAATTTACTGGCATCTTGTTGCCAGTAAATTACTGTAAAATTTACAACAACCTTTTTACAGTGTATCACCAATAATTTGTACCAGCATAGTATAAAATCCATGGGAATTAAGGTAAAAGCTTCAATTAATGGTGACATTGAGATTAGGTAATATTTCCCAGCCCTAGTATTTAAAACAATACAGATCAGACTTTGTATAAAGGGCTTAAAACTATCCAAGCAGTATTATTTCAGTATTATGTTTATTTTATATTCTGATGGACATTTATAAGATTTAACTTAAATATTAGATGCATTTTGGAGATCTTTCCTTTTACACTTTGGTATGGTGCTGCAGTGTTCTTTATTTTTTTTTTAATTATATCAAACTGGATTCACTATTAGCATAAGAAATGGGCTTTTGGAGCTGTTCGTGAATTATCTATTGTATCATGTGGAAAGTGTACTCTGAAATCAAAATAAAATACAAATAAAAAAATAAAATTGTGCTCAGTATTTGTTGTAAAAGTACTGAAATTTGATTGATTAAAACTTTGATTAAAGTTAATTTTTGAGTTTTCTGAGATAGTAAAGTTTGGGTGGGTGTTATAATGGAGACATTATGGTAATCAGCTTGATTTCAGTTTGCACCACTGTTTGTAGTTGTCATTAAGGACGGCCCACCTCTGGTCTGATCACGGTTTCTTCTTTTCGTTAATGTGTTTTTATTTTATGAATGACTCATGACTGTATACAGACTGATCTCTCTATGTTTATTGATTATTAATTTTTCTTTCCATCCACACAGACTGAGGCTCCTCTGAGGCCTGAGCTTTAAAACATTTATGTTAAACAAACCTGAGGCTGTGTGAATAAACTTTGAGTTATTCTGGTTGTTCTGGACGGTTTAATGCTCCTCTGCTGTTCTGGGCTCTGGGCCTCCTCCCTGTGGACCTGGTCTGGACTCTGGGGAGCCCCCTTCTCTCCGGGACGTCCCACTGAAACCTTCTGTTTGTGTTTCCATAGATGACGGAGACGAGAGCGAGGCCCCCAACAGCCCCCCCAACAGCAGCCATCAGCTCAGCTGGAAGCAGGGCCGCCAGCTGCTGCGCCAGTGAGTCTACCGCACTAGATCTACAACACTGTAGAGCTACAACACATAGATCAGAGCCTGATCCACTCAGACCAGCTTAACCACCACAGGGGGGCGCCCACGCTCCTCTGGGTCTCATTAAACTGATGCTTAGAGAGAAATAATCTAATCAGATCAGACTGAACACTCAGAGTTTCATCAGGAGGGAGCAGCTCAGCAGTCGTTAAAAGCTCCATTAAAGAGTCATTAACAGCTCCATTAAAGAGTCGATAACAGCTCCATTAAAGAGTCGATAACAGCTCCATTAAAGAGTCGATAACAGCTCCATTAAAGAGTCGTTAACAGCTCTATTAAAGAGTCGATAACAGCTCCATTAAAGAGTCGTTAACAGCTCCATTAAAGAGTCGATAACAGCTCCATTAAAGAGTCGATAACAGCTCCATTAAAGAGTCGATAACAGCTCCATTAAAGAGTCATTAACAGCTCCATAAAGAGTCCATAACAGCTCTATTAAAGAGTCGATAACAGCTCCATTAAAGAGTCGATAACAGCTCCTTTAAAGAGTCATTAACAGCTCCATAAAGAGTCATTAACAGCTCTATTAAAGAGTCGATAACAGCTCCATTAAAGAGTCGATAACAGCTCCATTAAAGAGTCGTTAACAGCTCCATTAAAGAGTCGATAACAGCTCCATTAAAGAGTCGATAACAGCTCCATTAAAGAGTCGATAACAGCTCCATTAAGGAGTCGATAACAGCTCCATTGAAGAGTCGATAACAGCTCCATTAAAGAGTTGTTAACAGCTTCATTAAAGAGTTGATAACAGCTCCATTAAAGAGTCGATAACAGCTCCATTAAAGAGTTGATAACAGCTCCATTAAAGAGTCGATAACAGCTCCATTAAAGAGTTGATAACAGCTCCATTAAAGAGTCGATAACAGCTCCATTAAAGAGTTGATAACAGCTCCATTAAAGAGTTGTTAACAGCAGAAGGAATTAAACAGAAACAGCAACAGAAACATTAACAACAACAACAAGAATAACAGCAACAACAACAAAGACAACGGCAAAAATGACAACAACATTTACAACGACAACAAAAAAATCAACAGTAACATTAACAAAAACAACATTAATAAAAGCAACATTTACAACAAGATTACCAACAACTTTAACAACAAAAGCACATTAACAATTAAAATAATGACAACAACATTAACAACAACATTAACTACAGCAATATTGACGACAACAACATTAACAACATTAACAACAACATTAACAATATTAACATCATCATAAACAACAACAACATTAACAAAAACAACATTAACAACAACAACATTAACACTAACATTATCAAAAACGATATAAACAACAACATTAACAAAAACAACATTAACAGCAATATTAACAACATTAACAACATTAACAAAAACAACATTACCTACGACAACAAATTAACAACAACAACAACAACAACAACAACAACAACAGCAGCATAACTGTGCTCACGCTAACCTTGTGACCAGCAGAGACATGTTTATTTACACCAATGACACTACAAACCTTTGTTATATTATATATTAAAAAAATTTCAGTTGTTCTCATTGATCCGGGTGAACGTGGAGCGCTGTTTGCGGTGCAGCCTCTTAAAGTTTCAGGAAAGTTTCAGTGATTTGGTAAAAAACTTGCAGCCATGCTGAATTTTCGTTTGCTGTGATGGCGAGTTGTTGATTTCATGGAGAGCTCAGTGTGAGTTTGATCACAGAATTACAGCCTTAAGAGAGGAATTTCTTTTATATTTCTGACACATTTTGATCAAATATAGACGAAACACTTTAAGTTCTGTGTAAACAATCTGTTTATTTATCTTAAGGCCGTGTCGCCCAGCCCTAGCTTGTTGCTCAGTCATGTTTGTGTTGGACAAACTCCGCCTTGTGTCTGAATCTGCTCAGTTATTGGTTTGCTGACGGTCTTTGTTTTTAAGAGCGCTGGTGTGTGTGCGGTGTCTGAATGGAGGATTGTGTGGAGGCCTCCTGCGATCGCAGAGGCTGGTACAGACACAGACCTTCTTCTTTCTCTCTGTGGACAAACACGCTCTCGTTATTCTGAATAAACCCACGTCCAGCCAGGACTCAGGCTGCTCTCCCGGGGCCAAGGTACGACGCTAACATCAGATCTAACCTCTGACTGCACTAACGTCTGTATGGCCTGAAACTTAACTCAAGTATTGTTTCTTAAAGAGAAAGGAAATATCAAATAACTCTCATTTTGGTCACGTGTCGTTTTTCTCGATGTTTCTCTTTAACGGCTTAAACTGATGTTAAACTTGTTCAAAAGTGAGAATTATTGGTGTGTTTATGCCGTTTTTGCTCTGCTTGTCCTGTAGGATTTTGTCTTGCACATTTGAATTTGAATTTGAATTTTTTGATTTGATAGGGACGATGCAGTTTAACACAGCTCTTGTCGCTGGTTGGGCCTTTGAATAAACTCATCATAAAATGTACAATATTTAACAGCATAAAATAACACAAACGTTTAAAAATAAATACATCACCAGGTACAGGTGCGTCATCACCAGTTCAGATTTTAGAGAAGAAAGTAAATTTCATCCGCTGACTTCATAGCTGTTTTTAAAAGTAAAGAAAACCTTTTAAAGAAATGTGGTGGAGGTAAAAGTACAATATTTGTTTTTCAAATGTAGTGGAGTAAAAGTCACGAGTTTAAAAAAAACAATACTCAAGTAAATCTACTTTGTTGCTGCCTTTATCCAGGGAAGTTTCTTTTTTACATTTTATGTTGTGAATTTGAATTTGAATTTTGAATTTTGAATTTGAATTTTGAATTTTTTTAATTTGATAGGGACGATGCAGTTTAACGTTTCTCCATCAGTGAGCATGAATCTGATGTGCCACACAGAAAGTTTATAGCAAATGCTAATTTCCAATCTTGTCCCTAGTTTGGCTTTTGAATAAACAAATCATAAAATGTAAAATATTTAACAGGAAACTCTCTCTTCTCCTTCTGTTTCTTCCTATATGTCCTTCTTTCCTTTTCTCTCTCCCTTTCTCTTTTTTTTGTTTTCTTTTTTTTTGTTGGGTTTTTTGTTTTGTTTTTTTGTGTTTTCTTTTTTGTTGTGGTTTTGTTTTTGTTTTTTTGTGTTTTTTTTTTTTTTGCTATAATGTTTTGAAATAAGCACTGTCCAAGGGTATGTGTCTTGATCATTTTTATTTTATTTTTGTTGACATGTTTGGGATTGTTTTTTCTTCTTTTTTTGTTTTCTAAAATAATGTAAAAATAATAATAGAAGTTGGCAAAACGTATGTACAGTTATAAACACATGGGACGTCATTTGTTAAGACTGAAATGCAATATTGTGTATCGTTGTGAATTGACACTGACGCCGTGCCTATTTTCTAATAAATAATTAAAAAAAATTAACAGCATAAAATAACACAAAAGTTAACAGAATAACAATATAAAACATGTATTTTCTTATTTTATTTCCCTAATTCCTTAAGCCCACTCATTTAATTCTGCTTTTTATGCTTTTCTTAAGGATAACGTGTTCAAAAAAACACCTCAAATCGACAAAAAGCTGTGAACTGTTTGATAACCATAATCCTGCATCCTTAGCAACAAAAGAAAAACTAATGTACCAATATGAGAGTTATAATAATATTAATAATCTCAATTTGTAACATCACCTCAATCAAACGAACAAAAACATAACAGTTAAGAGAGAAATGAGGCGTAATTAAGACTGTGGTAATAATTAAAGAACCATGTAAAATACAAGTTCACATAAAAAACAAATAAATCTACAAACCAGTTTAAAATAAGTAAAAACCTGTTAGACTAAGACTGATCACAGCTCTGTTTTGTTTTTGACTTTTGTAGAGAAAGTTTTTAATCTGTTTTTAATTTGATTTCTGTTGGTAATGAGGTCCAGAGTTTAGAGTCTTTAAAAGAGAAAAGCTGACTGTCCAAATGTTGACTTACATTAATACATATACTTTTTAAAACTTTTATAGACTTAAAGCCAGGGCTGGGCGATATTAAATCTAATTTAAAATATAAATAAATAAATACAAGCATATAAAAGTGCTTGTGTAAAACCTGACAGGGCCACCATCATGAAAACTGTAAAGTTTCAGTGTTTTTATTTTTCAAACTTTGCAACAACTTACAATTTAAGTCAGTGAATAAAAATATCTGGATTTTTTATTTTTAAATCTTCTGCAGAAATTGATTCAAATTAATCGATTTAATGGACATATTTCCCAGCCCTACTTAAAGCTATTTTATACTTTACTTTTGTTTTTATCACGTAACTGTCTGTGTGCACTGATGAAGGAGAAGCTCTCCAGTCTGGGTTTATTCATTCTGATTCTCCTAAAACTGGATCTAAATCTCTAAGTTGGTGGCATTGCCCTTTAATCAGCTGGTATAATCGTGGTGTTGTGCAGCTGAGCGGCACAGCGTGGCACCAGAGGAAGAGCACAAACACAGAGCTGTGCAGAGGTTTGAGGAGGAGAACTTCTGTCCCGTCTTAAAGCAGAGTCAGAGATGATGATCACAGGAAGAGAAAAACTCAAGCAGACGTTGTTTCCTGTTTGCAGTCTGCTTTAAGAGAGACCTCGCTGATGTAGTTTAACTCCCTCGTGTCTTTGTGCTGTGCTCAGCCTCACCACAGCATGAGCGTTGTGACATTAAAGATGCTATGAGGTGTTTCTAAGTATAAAAAAATCTCCCTTTTAGATATATGCCTGATGGAAATACACACTTTAAGATGAGTTTATAGCATCTAAATAGGTTAGCTATAAATGCTATTCCTTAGCTTCACGGTCGGGTCGGACAGGGCTGGACTGGCCTGGATACTCAACTTCAGGAACAAGACAATTAAAACTAGAGCAAATTTATATTATTCAGACACGTCTTAGAGCACCGGGCTGTAAGTAGACATATATAGCCGGCTACAAAACTACAATACTAAGTTTTCCAAAAATTGCTTGTTGTCACACATCAAAAACTACCGCTACGTAACTAGAAAGAGATACATTACCTCGTGGCTTTGCATCCTGTAAGTTGTTGAAAAAATAAGTTGTAAATCAATGCAGAGTTCTGAGGAAGGTCCGAGCTGCATTCATTAGCATCACAACAAACACACTCTTTGGCTTGGGTCACGTCTTTACCACAGTCACTGAAAACTGAACTATGTGTTAAAATATTCTTACTTAACCCTTTAGTTAAACTGTTTGTCAAAAGTAAATAGAAGACAACATATTCAACACTCGGTCTACCAGAAGTCTGCAGTTACTAGAACTACCATAGCAGTCCTTTTGACTGCTCAGACATTTTTTGGAGCAACTCATATAATCCATAAAAATATCAAATAATAAATTTATGAAAAGGGTTAAAATGCATCAGGACACAAAATAAAAAAATTATAATGAATGAGATTTTTATTAATTTAATGGACACCAATATAACTTCTTAAATTGCATATTCTTTTTTTTCAAATACAATCAAATTCCTTCTGTCTTCCAAACAGGTTGGTGTGACCATAAGACACTGTAACAGAGAACTGATTAACCAGCGTGAGCGCTCTTGTGGTTGGCACAGTAGCTGTCACTAAAGTTTTAGGATAGCCTAAAAAGTTTTATGTCATGGAATTCTCCTCTTATAAGGTCATTTCCAATTCATGGCACATTTATTAGACCAAAAAGCTGTATATAAGAAAACCATACTATTATGTAAACTAGAAAAGCACTCAGAGAGCGCAGACCTCTGCCAAGCAGCTCAGCTCAGTGTCTTTTCTGCTCTGATTGGACAGTCGAGTGTCCACTCATGTCTCTCCATGTGGAGAATGCTGCGTTCATTCACATCGTAAGTGTGAAGAGGGGAGAGTGAATGACGTGATCTTCACGTTATCACCATTCCAGCTACAAAGTTGTTTTTTTTGTTCCTGAGATGATAAAATAATGTACTTATGACTAGGGATGTAAATCAACAGTTTCATGATGATACAATACGATATCAATACTTAAGACAATAATACAATATTTGCTGATATCACAAAGTCTGACATGGTTCGATTTTGATTCAGGGGCCTTTGATCGATTTAAGACATTGTTCTGAACTCTGAACACAATCAGCAACATTTCACCTGGAGAAAGACAGAAATACAAAACAAGTTTGATAGTTTTATTACTGAAATGTGAAATGATGTGCTGACCTTTGGGTATGATGGTCTATAGAGGATTATATCCATCTGTATGATCCAATCATGTTTAAATTAAAACTGGTTTAATTCAGGTAAGGGGCTTTTTCACCTCCACAGTTACCTTATGAGTCTGTTTGTTATATTGTAAAGTTTGTTTATTATATCAAGTCATGATGCAACATTATAATACAAATTATTGAATTATTATTTTAATGTTATTTTTATTGACCTCCAACATGTGACCATGCTCTATCAAACTATAAATTTGTAGTTTTGATTGTAATTAAATCAAAACATTTCTCATGTTCAGATAGAACTATTAACTTAACTAACTCATCATTGATGATTTAGTTTTGATGCCTGTTGACCACAGTTTTTGTGTAAGTGTGATCAGACTTTGTTTCTCTGTTTAATGGTCGGTGTGGAGGAGGAATGACTCTAAGCTCTCGCTGTTTTACTTTATAACTTTATGAAATTTCATTAATCAGTGCGCTACAAAATCAAATGAGATAACTCACTGCTCTCCTGTCGTGTGTGCAGCATCCTCTGCTGTCAGATCGACCGTATCTTACCCGGATGCAGCAGAGCTGTTTTCTGATTGGCTGATATGTCTGGCTCCCGTTTAGCTCTGTGATGCTAACAGCGTCTTGCTACACGTTCACATACAGCAGTGTTACTCTGTGAGTGCTACACAACACATTTTACAGCAGGAGAAATATCAGGTGTGGCGTGTGAGAGTGAAAAGGTCTGGCCTGGAAACTTCAGAATGATTGATGTGATTGGATCATTGCTGAACAAATCAAGTATTGATCCAGATCGATGGACTGTTACACTCCTACTAATAACCTTGTTAGAATGAGCATTAAAATTTAAATCGCTCCTTACTGTCTGTTTCTTTTACATGATGATTGAACTCCCCCGTCCTGACCTTTGACCTCCTCCCACCTATCTCGTCTCACCTGCAGGTACCTGCAGGAGGTCGGCTACACCGACACCATCCTGGATGTGAAGTCTCAGAGAGTCAGGGCGCTGCTCGGCCTCACCGGAGACTCTGGAGACAAACCGCCTCTCGCCAAAGCCGAGCCGATGGTCAACGGCACGGAGCCGTCCTCGCTGAAGGACAGCGGCGTGATCAGGTAGAGCGGGTTCAGTCCGCAGGTGTGCATCAGCTGACCTCACGCTAAAGCTCTGCTCTCTTCTCAGCAAACCCGACATGTCCGACTCCGCCACCGTGCTCGAGGCCTTCAAGTTCATCGAGAGCGCGGCGGCAGAATTCAGCGACGAGGACGAGGACGACGACAGCGAGGGGCGGGACAAAACCATCCTGGACCTGGCTGCTGTAAGACACCAAAGTCTCTGTGGTCACATGACAGGGCCGAGGGGCGGAGTTTGAGTTTCTATGACGGAACAGAGGGGCGGAGTTTGAGTTTCTATGACGGAGCAGAGTGGCGGAGTTTGAGTTTCTATGACGGAGCAGAGGGGCGGAGTTTGAGTTTCTATGACAGAGCCGAGGGGCAGAGTTTGAGTTTCTATGACAGGGCCGAGGGGCGGAGTTTGAGTTTCTATGACGGAGCAGAGGGGCGGAGTTTGAGTTTCTATGACGGAGCAGAGGGGCGGAGTTTGAGTTTCTATGACAGAGCCGAGGGGCAGAGTTTGAGTTTCTATGACAGGGCCGAGGGGCGGAGTTTGAGTTTCTATGACGGAGCAGAGGGGCAGAGTTTGAGTTTCTATGACAGGGCCGAGGGGCGGAGTTTGAGTTTCTATGACGGAGCAGAGGGGCGGAGTTTGAGTTCCTATGACGGAGCAGAGGGGCGGAGATTGAGTTTCTATGACGGAGCAGAGGGGCAGAGTTTGAGTTTCTATGACAGGGCCGAGGGGCGGAGTTTGAGTTTCTATGACGGGCAGAGGGGCGGAGTTTGAGTTTCTATGACAGGGCTGAGGGGCGGAGTTTGAGTTCCTATGACGGAGCAGAGGGGCGGAGTTTGAGTTTCTATGACGGAGCAGAGGGGCGGAGTTTGAGTTTCTATGACGGAGCCGAGGGGCGGAGTTTGAGTTTCTATGACGGAGCAGAGGGGCGGAGTTTGAGTTTTTATGACGGAGCCAAGGGGCAGAGTTTGAGTTTCTATGACAGGGCCGAGGGGCGGAGTTTGAGTTCCTATGACGGAGCCGAGGGGCGGAGTTTGAGTTTCTATGACGGAGCAGAGGGGCGGAGTTTGAGTTTCTATGACAGGGCCGAGGGGCGGAGTTTGAGTTTCTATGACGGAGCCGAGGGGCGGAGTTTGAGTTTCTATGACGGAGCAGAGGGGCGGAGTTTGAGTTTCTATGACAGAGCAGAGCGGCGGAGTTTGAGTTTCTATGACAGAGCAGAGGGGCGGAGTTTGAGTTTGTACTATCGTTAATCAGGTCAGATGACAGAGAAGTAAAGATATAAATAATAATAAATTTATTCAATAAATATAATAAAAATAAAGAAATTAAATACATTTAAAAATGCCTTTAATTCACCTTTTCTGTAACGTAGTGGACGGTGGAGGCCCAAACAGATGGAGTTTAACAGAAGCTCAGACCAGAGATTATCACCTCTCTTAGTTTGATTAATGAAAGCCAGAGAGTTATAAATGTTTTAGTTTATAATCTCAAAGTGGATGTATAGATCATTTATAATATCATGTGGATGTTTCAGCTCTGCAGCCTGAAGCTCCTGCTGCAGAGCGTGAACTCTTGATGGGATAATAAATTATAAAATAATAATAAAAATAATATCTTTGAAATAAAGATCTTTACTGTGAATCAAACGGAGCTTCTCTGTCTCTCATTTCCGATGCTACACAACAGCTTAAACTTTTTTCTCTTCTCTCTAACGTGCAGCAGATGGTCAGGAAGAAACAGTCGTCCACGCCGTCCTCCACGACCTCTGACCTCAGCGACGACCCCGACACCGAGGAGGCGCTGAAGGGGTTCGATTTCCTGGCGAGTCCGGAGGAGCTGGACGGATCGCCGGAGTCCAGGAGCGTGGAGGACAGCGGAGAGTGGGGTAAGACATCGGGGTGTTGGCGTAGTGTAGCTGAGGGGGCGGGGCTACAGGGTGAGGGGGCGTGGCTTAACGCTGAGCAGTGAGACGGTGTTGTAGCATCTCTGGCTGATTGATGGTCAGACTCTCAAACTGATGTTTCATAGCTATCTCTCTTTAACATGTTCTGCATTTTATCCTAAAAACACTAAATTAAAGTATATCCTTTTAACTGCTTATATCAGACATAGAAACATGAGTTATCACTCTCTATTGTCTCTTCTGAAAATGACATTCACTAACTGAGAGCTACATATTTAAACCATATTTAACTTGAAATTAAATAATTCAGTTTTTATAAATAAATGTGCAGCTTTAATCTCGACGATAGCAACGCTACTTAGCATTCTGCTAACTAAAACACAACGCAGTGAAGCCCAACTGAATAAAGACGTGAACCGCACCTCAAAAAAAAAGAAAAAAATTCCAGATGTTGTGGACTGCAAGCAAAAAACACAAAATCAAAATACAAGTCCCTTTTTGTTTTTCTAAAATAATTAAATAAGTAATAATTTAATTTCTAACAAATATTCTCAAGTCAGAATATTTGAATGGATATCTTAATAAGGTCATTTACGGGTGTAGTTAAACGTTCAACAGCAAGGGGGGCGTGGTTAACCACAATTCTTAACAGACGTTCTGTTTCTGTAGCCTTTAACCACACCCCTCCCTGTTTAGCCTTTAACCACACCCCCTCGCTGTTTAGCCTTTAACCACACCCCTCCCTGTTTAGCCTTTAACCACACCCCCTCGCTGTTTAGCCTTTAACCACACCCCTTCCCTGTTTAGCCTTTAACCACACCCCTCCCTGTTTAGCCTTTAACCACACCCCCTCCCTGTTTAGCCTTTAACCACACCCCTCCCTGTTTAGCCTTTAACCACACCCCCTCCCTGTTTAGCCTTTAACCACACCCCTCCCTGTTTAGCCTTTAACCACACCCCCTCCCTGTTTAGCCTTTAACCACACCCCCTCCCTGTTTAGCCTTTAACCACACCCCTCCCTGTTTAGCCTTTAACCACACCCCTCCCTGTTTAGCCTTTAACCACACCCCCTCCCTGTTTAGCCTTTAACCACACCCCTTCCCTGTTTAGCCTTTAACCACACCCCTTCCCTGTTTAGCCTTTAACCACACCTCCTCCCTGTTTAGCCTTTAACCACACCCCTTCCCTGTTTAGCCTTTAACCACACCCCTTCCCTGTTTAGCCTTTAACCACGCCCCCTTGCTGTTTAGCCTTTAACCCCACCCTCTCTGACAGCTGCATCAGCAAGACATTATTCCCCTGAGAGCTGGTTATTTACTCTTTCTGGGACCATTCTCTGGTTGTTGATGAAAACAGAGCAGCAGACTCTGATGGACCAGACCGACCGATCGAGGTCACGATGACCCTCATTCTGATGGTTGAAGGTCGTCGTGACCTCGTCTGCATACCTTTCTGCACAGATGTCTGCCCTGTGATTGGCTGACAGGTGCTCAGGTGATCCATCAAACCCTCTCCACACTCCTCTGATGTATAAACCTGAGCAGAGTTTCCAGCCTGTCGTCTACAGCTCACCTACATGCTGCTGTTGCTCGGTAACAGACTGGCTGTGTCGGCCAATGACAGACAGCGAAGCCCCCACGCCGTCTGACTCAGAGCGCTCGCTCTCCAAAGCTTTAGAGCCACAGAGTGAAGACTACATGTTTGACTACACACAGCCTATTATGAAACAGTTTGGCATCTCAGGCTTTAAGTTAAAGAGGAGAAAAATCAGCTGATGAGTCTGACCTGTGCTTTACCAGGACTGTGTCTACCTATCATCTATCTATTAATAATCTATCTACCTATCATCTATCTGTTTATCATCTATCTACCTATCATCTACCTATTTATCATCTATCTATTTACCTATCAGGTGGATAGATAGATAGATAGATAGATAGATAGATAGATAGATAGATAGATAGATAGATAGATAGATCAAACGGATAGACAGATAGATAGATAGATAGATAGATAGATAGATAGATAGATAGATAGATAGATAGATAGATAGACAGACAGACAGATAGATAGATAGATAGATAGATAGATAGATAGATAGATAGATAGATAGATAGATAGATAGATAGATAGATAGATTGGCTGATAGGTAAATAGGCAGATAGATAGATAGATAGATAGATAGATAGATAGATAGATAGATAGATAGATAGATAGATAGATAGACAGACAGACAGACAGATAGATAGATAGATAGATAGATAGATAGATAGATAGATAGATAGATAGATAGATAGATAGATAGATAGATAGATAGATCAAACGGATAGATATATCAAAAGGATAGATAGATCAAAAGGATAGATAGATAGAGAGATAGATAGAGAGATAGATAGGTAGATATGTAGATAGATTAATAGATAGGTGGATAGGTAGATAAGTAGATATGTAGATAAGTTGATAGGTAGATAAGTTGATAGGTAGATAGATATGTAGATAGATAAATAGGTGGATATGTAGATAGGTGGATAGGTAGATTGGTAGATATGTAGATAAGTTGATAGGTAGATAGACAGATAGATAGATAGATAGATAGATAGATAGATAGATAGATAGATAGATAGGTAGATAGGTAGATAGGTAGATAGACAGATAGGTAGATAGACAGATAGGTAGATAGACAGATAGATGTGATCTTTAACTGATGGAGTGATGGGCAAATGCAGCTGCATTAATAGTGAGCACTCTAAACTTAATAAAGACTCCATCAGTGTGATAAATGTTGTGGACTGCAGCAGTTCAGTCTGCTCCTCATGTGTTCCTATCAGCATAAATGGAGCCTTCACAGGTGTGCAGGTTACCCATGCCATGGGCACCCCCCTACCATCACAGATGCTGTCCTTGACCTGCAGTGAATCATCAAACATCATTTTATCTCCTCACTTGTCTTTGTCTTTGTCTCTGTTTCCATGTAGGGATGTACGATTATTGAATTTTTGCCGATGTACAATACGCTGTTTTTTTAATTTATTATCACTGATACTGATATTTCAGCTCTAGGGCAAAAGCTCTGTGCCTAATAAAAATAAACCCTTTTCTTTCAGTCTTACAGCAGATTATCACATGAGCAGATGGAAAAAAAAACAGCTTTAACTTCTCCAAAAATGAATCCTCCAAATATAAATGTTTAACATATTTAATATTGGCCAATACTGATATCAAATGGATAATATGGTACATCCCTATTTCATGTCAAAACTCATAAATTTCCCTCGTCATGATCATGTCACCGTTTCACCCTCCTCTGTTTCTGTCTTTGAGAGTCAAAAATAAGAAATTTAAAAAGTTACAACGACTTCTGCCAGTGGGACATCTGAAATGTTAGTAGGGATGTTCTGATTTAGAGATTATATTCATGTTTTGTTCTTAAAGTTAATAAGACGTAGACGAGGTATCTGCTGATTTGTTGTCTAAATGTTAAATACAGTTTTAAATTTTTTATTTTAAAGAGGCATATGCCAGTTAATATGTCTGTGGGGGGGGTAAGGTTAGCTGAAGCTGATTTTATATCTGTTTTTAGGGGTGTCCCGATACGACTATTCACCTCCGTTACAAGGCGTAAAAAAAGTTATGTGCTACATTCTTTGTATGAATATTGATATATAAATAAAGTTTGCTCGATTGATTGATTGAAGTAAATAAGTAAACAAATGAAATGATATAATAATATAAAATAAAAGTTGGATAAATAATAAGGTAACATGAGAAAGTGTAACATCAGGTGCATAATAAAATCAGCTAAAATAGGATAATAAAAGGAAAAACTTTTAACAAAGAATAAAATTCAAAATAAAAAATCTGAGCATTTTTTTTTTACTTGTTTGATAGTAAAAAAAAAAAAAGTATTCTGCTAATTTGATAACTCATGCATGTAAGGGATTATGTGAATTGATGTTTTCTCCCACCCCTACTATATATTATACACATGACAGGGTTTGTGTTTATCAGCTCAGAGCTCACAGCATCTCAGTTCACCTCCTGTCTGTCACTGTGAGTCTGTAACTGCATCAACACTCACCTCAGATTTATGCCTCCCCCCTCTCCCCCACCTCCCTCTCCCCCACCTCCCCCACCTCCCTGTCCCCCCTGCCGGCCTGCAGAGAAGGAGGAGCCTCCCCTTGGCGAGCTGTCCTGGGACGTGGACCAGGGTCTGATCGCCCAGCTGAAGGAGCAGTACAGGAAGGAGCGCAGAGGCAAGAAGGGGGTGAAGAGTAAGTGCTGCAGCCGGCCGTGACCTCCTCCTCATCCTCCTCACTCGCCTGGTTCCCCTCCTGTTAGTCTCCTCGTCTATGACCTCACTTCACCTCCTCCCCTCTCCTCTCACGCTGAAGCAGCAGCAAGTCTGAAACACTGAATTTAAGGAGTTTCTACCAGAGCTGAACGATTTGAGAAAATAATCTAATTGTGATTTACTCTGCAATTGTTTTAATGTTCCTCATCTTATGTATTCTTAAACAAACATAAGCAGTAGATCTTTTTATAGTAAAACCAATATGACATTAAATTAATCTAAGGATAAAAGATTTGAGAAAAAGTGGAGAAGTGAAGAACAGAAGCAAAATAGGTATGAAATTGTAAAACTGGGTAAAAATGGTATGAAAGCGGAAAAAGGTTAATAAATAGGTGCAAAATAGGTATGAAATTGCAAAAAAATGGGGAAAAATTGGCAAAAAAATCCAAAAGTGGCTTAGGAAAATTGATTATGGCAGCAAAATTGGGAATTAAATTTGAAATTTAATTTCAAAAAACATGTAAAATTTCCAAAAATGGTTCTGACAGTGGCCAAAAAAAGATGAATGGGAGCAAAATAGGCTTAAAGTTGTAAAAACAGGGTTAAAAAAGGTAAAAATGGTCCAAAAGTGTGAAAAAAGTGTATGAATAGAGGTAAAAAAAAATAGGCATGAAGTTGCAAAAAACTACATCACAATGCCAAAATGTTCAACACATTTTGGGCTAAAAATATTGAACCTTCTGCAATTTGAAAATTGCAACAAGCCATATTGTGATTTAATCTAATTTGCAATGACTTGTTCAGCCCTAGATTCTACAACACTCTACTTCTGAAATGATAAATCTCTACAACATTCACGTATCTGGGTGTCCAACAGTGGATCTACAGACCATACATGAGCTAACGAGGCTAACGGGGCTAACGAGGCTATTGAGGCTAACGAGGCTGCACAGTTAGTCTAGGACATTAAACAGAAACTCAGTGATAGTCAGTCGACCTAAAGCCTGACATTAGCTTCACTTTTTTAATAGTAACTAGAAAAGCACGGCGCCACAGTCCTCTCCCATATTGTGATTTTCACCATAAATATTTGTCCTACCTTTATTTCATGTAAATATTTAGATTCTTTGACCATGAAAACATACCATTAGCAACTGGATTCATAATGATATCTATTTTAGTTCGGTAGTTATTCATGAAAATCACATTTTTCATCATGGTGGATCCAGACGGTGATCCAGATCACTCCCAAAATCGAATCATTTGTTCTTTGCCCCAATCCGAACATTTCCTGAAAATTTAATCGAAATCCGATCTGAACTTTTTGGGCTCTAACTCTGTGGCGCAGCGCAGGGGGCGCAAGCCTTGTGCACCCCGCACAGTGTTAATTTTGTCCGGCGCACCGCCGTGCACTGCCAATTTGACAATTTGGTAGACCGTCTGCGCAGAGATGGGTGTGACGGCGCACCAGGGGGAGGTGTCGCCAGATTCATGTTGGCGCAGTGACAATTTCATGCCAAAAACAGTGCAGAAAGTGCGCTGAAAGCTCGCCTGCTCCAACCTGGTCTATTCTCAGTGCAAGGCGGAGCGCACTCTCCGCAGGTGTAATTTGGTTACAGGCGCACATGTGCACACACGTCAACAAAGTCTCAGAGGCAGGTTTCCAGAGTGTCAGGCACATTTTAAACCAATAAACAATCACATCAATCACTATTTAATGTAACCGTCTAAACCAGCATATACATTTGTATCTATATTAACTGGGAGCTGGCCCACACAGTGACGCGTAGACCGATGCGGGCCCCAACGGCCAGTCCGTTCTCCCAGCTGCTGAATGACAGCAGCTCTGACCGTCTCCAGCAGCGGGGATAATTCAGACCAATCAGATGCTGCACCTTGGCCGCAGCGCATTTAAAGGCGAGGAGAGGCGCTCATTTGATTGGTGAAGACAACGATCGGCTGTGTTAATCCCACTCACGTCTATTCTCTTCCTACTCTGACATTTGCGCGGAGAGGCAGAGACGTGGGTGTGGACGCACTCCTCTGCGCTCCTCTGCACCTTGAGTGCGCCTCTCTTTGCACTGCAGGAAACTTGCAAAGTGCGCCAGTCACACCCTGTGTGCACCAAGTGCGCCTGCGCTTGCACCTGGTCTACGAAATTAGAGCCCTTTGAGTTATGTTGCTAACAGAAAAACAAACAAACAAACAAACAGATGATGGTAATAACCAAGGTAATAATGGTACATTTATTTATAAAGCACATTAACCCTTTAACTTCCAGCTCAACTGTTTGGCAGAGGTCAGTAAATTCAGAAATATTTAACGTGTCAAAAATTACACATCAAAAAAAATAAAAAAAAATGCAAACAAACCAAAATAATTGATATTTCTTTTTTGTGGAATTCAAAGTTTTAAAAAGTTAAAAGTTTTTATTATAATCTCCTTCATTACTGTTTTAAATACTTAACTTTAATGAGATGATATCGTTATTTTTCAAAACTTTTTGTTGTGTGTTTGTCAAACTCAGTATCATCTATTTAAGTTATTTTATTGTTTTTTTATTGTCAAACATTTCTACCTTTTCTAATTGATTTTGTCTCAAATATTTGTGCATTTTAAATCGTCAGGTCATCAACTTTGAACTTTTTAAACCTTTAAATCCCACACCATGAAAATATCTGTTTTTTAGTTTGTTTTTTGTTGTTTTCGCTGTGTTAAGTGAATTAAACAATGATTTCATTATTCTGTGTTGTAAAACATTAAATATCTCTGAGTTGAGCTGGTAGTTAAACTGTTAAAAACAGACATTTACCAGGTGCTTTAATGGACAAATCAATGGCAGAAAGAGGAAAGACTCTGGAGACAATAAATCAACAATCAGGCCTAACAGAGACCAACAGAGTTAAAGGAAAGAAAATGGAATCAGTTGAAGTGATTTAAGAATTTACTGAATTATTACAGCTTATTAAGTCAACACATACTTATGAAGAACATTAGTTCGGAAGGTATTCTGTTTAATTTATAACAATGAGGAGTCAATTAGACAATAAAGAGATGATGGATCTATAGATTAATTAATGATAGTTGACAGGAAGATGGAAAAGAAGAGGATGGATAAAAGAGGGAAAAATTAATAAATACATGAAATGAAATAGAATTTAAAAAAAATAATGTGACAAAGTGAGTACATTCAAACATGAAAAGATGGTAAAAACAGGACTAAAACAATGAGAAACAGGCGAGGGCAGAACTTTTCAGAACCATATCCTGCACGTGATTGGACGAATGAGCTGTCAATCACATTTCTTTACCCCACTGCTGCAGGGTTTCAGTGCTCTAAGTGTCTCAGTTTGATCCATGATGAACATAATTATTTAATAACTCTCAGTTTTCTTTATTTTGAGCAACAGTCCAAATTAAATCCCTTAACAGTAATATTAATAATAATCTGTCCTAGCTGTGCACTGCTGCCCCTGGGGGCAGGAGTGAGAACTACAACAACAAAACCATAGACCACCAGATAATTCTCTTATTTACGCTCCAGCTGTTTGACTTTTGGGATTATTAGTCTGATAAACTCTCCTGATGGATGAGGACGTTGTCCTCTCTTCATTTTCTTTAACCCTTTAACTTCCAGCTCAACTGTTTGGCAGAGGTCAATAAATTCAGAAATATTTAATGTGTCAAAAAAAAAAAAATAGCACATCATTGTTTGTTTTTGTCAGTGTTTTAGGAAACAGAAAAAACAGAAAACAAACCAAAAGAAATGATATTTCCTTTGTAAAAAGGCTTTTATTATTGTCACATCATTATTATTTTTGAATACTTAACTTTAATGAGATAATATAGTTATTCATCAAAAATATTTTTTGCCGGTTTGTCAAACTCAGTATCATCTATCATAAGTTATTTTTATTGCTTTTTTATTTGCAAACATTTCTGTCTTTTCTAATTGATTTTGTCCCAAATATTTGTGCATTTTAAGTCATCAGGTCATCAATTTTTCACTTTTAAACCTTTGAATCCCACACCATGAAAATATCTGGTTTTTGGGTTGTTTGTATTTTTTCTGTTCACTGAAATGTCACAGTACAGAGATATTTGGAATAAAGTTTATACCCTTTACTTTGCAGTACCTTTACAACTACCAGTTGGTGAACTCCCAAACCCTTGTCTCAAGTTTCATATAAATATGTATTTGCACTTTTTAAACTGATTAAACAGAAATAATACATATGCTTAAGATTTTGCTTTTTCTTTTATTTACTCATAATAAATGTTTGTCCGGGTCGTGCTTTTTAATCTTTATTAAGTTCCACTAAATTACTTTGTTGATGCACGGTGAAGTGGACAGATGTAAAACTACTTCAAATTTAAAACTGACAAAAATGACCATGAATTTTTAACTTGTGTGAAAGTAAAAAGAAGCATTGAAAGAAGTTTTCCTCTGCAATTTAACAATTCATGCATGAAGGGTTAAGAGAATCAAACAAGGATTTGATTTCTTCTGTTTTATAAAACATGAAGTTAATTTATGACCTCTGCCAAACAGTTGAGCTGGTAGTTAAAGGGTTAATCGTGTTTCTGATGTTCACGTCTTCATCGTGTCTTCATGTCGATGAAGCAGGTTTTCTGTCTGTCGCGTTTCCTCCTGTTTGTTCTCGTTTCTGCTTCTTCATCGTCTCCTTCGACCCTCCACAAACACCTGCTGCTCTCCATCCTTCATGCTCCTCTTCATTAATCTTTACTCTGATAATCTTCATCTCCTCCTCATGTTTCTCCTCCTCGTCCTCCTCCTGCAGGACCAAACCGGTCTAAGCTCCAGGACATGCTGGCCAACCTCAGAGACACTGAGGAGATCCCGTCACTGCATCCGTCCATCACGCCGCCAGCCCGCCCCGCCATCCCCCGCCTGGAGCACGAGGGACGTCCTGATGAAGGTGAGCTGATGACCTGGAGTCTCATCTTTGATATTTACTGTACCTAACTGAACTTTCTCATGTTCTTTTGAATCTGTCGTCCTCCAGTCTGAGGGAGAAAGTTAAGTTTTCCATCACATAAGTATCTTGTACAACCTCTTATTATCCATCTGTTGTTGTAAAACCTAAGTCTTCCCAAATATAAACCTCGTCCTGGAGTCTCTCCTGTGCTCCATGTCTGATAGTCCTCCTCATGTCTCTTCCTCATGTCTCTGCAGAGGCCATGACCTTCCTGCCGTCCTCGGGGAAGTCCTTCATCCTGGGCCGAGTGGACGAGGCCGTGTCCAACGAGCTCGGGCTGGGAGAGCTGGCCGGACTCACCGTGGCCAACGAGGCCGAGAGTCTGGGCTACGACGTGAGTGCAGAGGGCCTGTGGTGTGGGGGCTGAGTCTGGCCTGCTTTTTAAATAATCTTTAGTAGGCCAAGCCTATGTCTCTGGCTAAAAGGAGAGGAGGGACAGGAGCGTGGTTCATCACTTCTCTCAGGTTATTAGAGGATAACTGGAGCTTTTACACAGAGAGACAAACAGAGCTGTTACAGACTGTCTTCACCAACCACTGATCCATCAATCTTTATTTATATAGCATCAATTCATAACAATGTTATCTCAAGGCACTTTACAACAGAGCATAAAGCTCTTCATTTTATGGATACACATATATGCATAGATACATAAATACATATATACATATATACTTGGGCTGAATGATTTGAGAAAATAATCTAGTTGCCATATTCTTTCCCCCAATATTGCGATTTACTCTGCGATTGTTCTAATGTTCCTCATCTTCTGTATTCTTAAACAAACATAAGCAGTAGATCTTTTTATAGTAAAACCAATATGACATTAAATTAATCTAAGGATAAAAGATTTGAGAAAAAGTGGAGAAGTGAAGAACAGAAGCAAAATAGGTATGAAATTGCAAAAAAAAAAAAAAAAAAAAATTCAAAAGTGACTAAGGAAAATTGATTATAGCAGCAAAATTGAGATTAAATGTCAAAAACCATGTAAAAACTCCAAACATGGTCTGACAGTGGCCAAAAGAAAAGATGAATGGGAGCAAGATAGGCATAAAGTTGTAAAAACTGGGTTAAAAAAGGTTAAAATAGGCATGAAATTGCAAGAAACTACATCACAATGCCAAAATGTTCAACACATTTTGGGTTAAAAAATATTGCACTGTCTGTGATTTGAAAGTTGTAACAAGCCATATTGTGATTTAATCTAATTTGTGATTAGTTGTTCAGCCCTAATATCTACATATATAAAATACACATATACATATATATACAAATATATACATCCAACACCAACATGAATCCATATAGCCAATCATGAATCCCTCCATCATGGCTCAAGAAAAAACCTTCTGTTAACCCTTTAACTACCTGCTCAACTGTTTGGCAGAGGTCATCTTTAAATTCAGGGATATTTAATGTTTTAAAAAAAACAAACAAATCAAATCATTATTTTCCTCCAGTAACCACAAACAAACCAAAAAACATATTTTCCTGTTGTGGGATAGAAACGTTTTAAAAGCCATAAGGTGATTGTGTGATGACATAAAAATGCACATTTTTGAGACAAATTATTAGAAAAGGTAGAAATGTCTGTAAAAATGCAAAAAATAGGTGATATTGACTTTGTCAGTGTTTTTGATGAATAACAAACGGTGATTATTTATGATGCTCTTCTTGTTTAATGGTGTTCTAAAACCTGTCTGTTTGATTGTTAAGTGCCTCATAATTAGTCATTATCTTATGAATATATTTTATTTTTTTTATGAATAGATTTTTTTATTTTTTATTTTAATAAGCTGATTATATTTTTTTATGCATAGACTTTATTTTTAATGAATAGATTTTATTGTTTTGTATGAACTGATTTTATTATTTTTTATGAGTAGATTTTACTTTTTATTAATAAAGTTTTCCTATTTAAAAGATTTTTATTATTTTATTTTGTGTAAATGTTTTTAGTGGCAGTTATAAACACTTAGTGAAATACAGGAGATTTAAGTAGAAAGAGAAGTTAAAATCAAACTACTTTATTATGTATAAAATAATAGAATTAATGAAATTTAAAAGCAGACAACAGCCTCTGGTTTAACCCTTTCATTCCCGAATTATCAAATCCAAGTGAGTGTTGGTGATCATTTTATAGAAGTATAATCTTAGATATTCTTACTGAAAACAGGAGTTTATGGTCGTGGTGAACTCATGGTGCATCTCTGCCATATTTGTTAAGTTTAAATGTGTTTCATGACTCCTCCTCTCAGATCGGGAACAACAAAGACGCTCTGAGGAAAACCTGGAACCCAAAGTTCACCCTGCGGAGTCACTTCGACTCGGTCCGCGGCCTCGCCTTCCACCCGGTGGAGCCGGTGCTGGTCACGGCGTCCGAGGATCACACGCTGAAGCTGTGGAACCTGCAGAAGACGGCGCCCGCCAAGAAGTGAGGCTTTGATACCTAAGACCATTACTGTTAGGGCTGCTCGATAAGGTCTGATGGTCTTATTTAAAAACATGTTTTTACCCAAATGTTTTTAACCTGGATCGATTCAAATACATGAGAATAACAAAAATCATTTTTTTAATTTAAAGGTCATGGTGTTTAATGAGCCGACCCTCTGTCATTCTGTCCTGTCAACGAGGCACAAATATAGGCTACATTTAAATAAACACTTCATGGTTTATATTTGTTACACCTGGCCTCATTTTCTTTAAAGAGCTGCAAACTCTGATGTACCAGCCTGACAGAAAACCTGTTTATAGAGATAAAGATATTTTTTAATCCTATAATTCAGATTAAATAAATTACTCCACAGACTTCATCATACCTGCTGATGTCAGGCTCATAAGACAAATACCTGCTTCTAAAGTATCGTACTGCAGCTGACCTTTTATTAATATGCATTTAATCAAGTTTAATTTCCTGATCTTATCCCTAATATAATGTCTTTTTCATGATATAAACTCTGCCCTGTTTTCCCTCAGGTGTGCAGCTTTAGACGTGGAGCCGATCTACACGTTCAGAGCTCACAGGTGAGCTGATGTCAAATCTATAAAACAGCAAAACAGATATTTTAACAAATGCATCATTTCTTTATTTAATACTTAATACCCTGATTAACACAGGTGTTTGGTTTGTTCATGATTATTTATTATTTTATTTAAAGCATTGTTTTAGATTTATGCACTTATTTGATTATTGCTTATTGTCATATAAAAATGTTTGTTTTATTATTTTTATGATTCTATGCACAGCACTTCGGAGACGTTTTTGTTGTTAAATGTGCAAGAAAAAGGGATTGATTAGATGATTTGAGACGATTATTGATATGTATGCTGACATATTTAGAATAATTTTTGTTTAACATTTTAAAATTCTTGTTTTATGCCATTCTAAAACCATAAGGTAGTTATTTTTGTATTGTATGTTTGATTGTTAAGTGCTGTATGATCAAAAGTTTTTTTATGATTAGATTTTATTATTTTTATTTGTATGAATAGATTATACTAATTTTTATGAATAGATTTCATGTTTTTATAAAAAGATTTTATTTTCATTTTTATGAATAGATAATACAAATTTTTATGACTAGATTTTTTATAAATAGATTTTTATTTTTATGAAAAGGTTTTATTTGTATTTTTTTAATAATGGACTTTTTTATTTTTATGAATAGATTTTAATCTTTTCTGAATATATTATATTAATTTTTATGAATAGATTTTATTATTTTTAATGAATTGACTTTATATTTCTATGAATATGTGTTATACTTTTTGTGAACAGATTTTATTTTTATTTTTTAATGAATATATTTTTATTTTTGTGAATAGATATATTATTTAATTTTTAAGAATACATTTTATTGTTATTTTTATGAATACTTTTTATATGATTTGATTTTATTATCATTTTATGGAGAGATTTAATATTTTTCTATGAATAGATTTTCTTTAATCTTTCACTTTTTATCCTTTTATTACATTTAAAGCTTTAGTGTTGATAAATGTCCCTACAGAGTGAAGTTTGTGCCTGATGCTTCATACAAAGTGAATTTATGTCATTAAACTGAGGTCTATTATCCGTCCCGGTGCAGCGGGGCCGTGCTGAGCGTCACCATGAGCTCCAGCGGCGAGCAGTGCTTCAGCGGCGGCGTGGACGGGACCATCCAGAGCTGGAACACGCCGAGCCCGAACATCGACCCCTACGACTCCTATGGTACGGCCCGCCTCAGTCAGCCTGTAAGCTCTGCAGGACGTCCAGTCACCGCCTCCCTCTCTCTCCGCAGAGTCCTCGGTCCTGCGGGGGGCGCTGTGCGGGCACACGGACGCAGTGTGGGGGCTGGTCTATAGCTCCGCCCACCGCCGCCTCCTCTCCTGCTCCGCCGACGGGACGGTGCGGCTGTGGAGCGCCGCCGACATCGCGCCGTCTCTCGCCATCTTCAACGAGCGAGGAGGTGAGAAACGACCCCAAACAAACCCGTTTCTATTTTCAGATGTTTTTTTTTAATTAATTTATTTTTCAACAGAGTGTGAGTGTGAGCTGTTGCTGTTGTTGTTGCTGTTCTTGTTGTTTCTGTAAATGTTTTTGTTGCTGTAGTTGTTGCTGTTGTTGTTGTTGTTGTTCCTGTTGATGCTGTTGTAGTTGTTCCTATTGTTGCTGTTCTTGTTGTTTCTGTAAATGTTTTTGTTGCTGTAGTTGTTGTTGCTGTTCTTGTTGTTGTTGCTCTTAGGCGCTCTCCCTTTATCTTAAAGTGTGCTGCTCATGCGTCACGTTGTCTTGTTTTTTTTCAGATTAAATTGCTTCCTGTTCACGCAGAGACGTTTCCTCTCTGGACTCTGATGTTAAGTTTGTGATTTTTGTGTAAACAGGATCAAACGTGACGAAAACTCTTTTCTGACATTTCGTTGTCGTATAAACGATCCTAAAGGCGTCTGAAGTTACGATGGATGCTTTTATTTTGAAGTCCTCTGAACAACAGGAACAGGATGTCCAGTGTTTTTTCTTCGGTCACACACCTGTGCAGGTGAAGCCTGCACTCAGAGGCTGTCTGTGAGCTCCTGGGGTGTTTTAGGCGTGTTAATAGGCGGTTCTAAACGATTGATCGTCTCTCTCTCAGAGCTGGGCACGCCCACCGCCGTCGACCTGGTGAGCTGTGAGCCCGCCCACATGGTGACGTCCTTCACCAGCGGACACATCGGCCTCTTCAACATGGAGACGCAGCAGCTCGTCCTGCAGATGGACTCCGCCGGCCCGCCAGGTAACACGCCACACTCAGGGTCAAAGGTCAGTCGGCCCGCCAGGTAACACGCCACACTCAGGGTCAAAGGTCAGTCGGCCCGCCAGGTAACACGCCACACTCAGGGTCAAAGGTCAGTCGGCCCGCCAGGTAACACGCCACACTCAGGGTCAAAGGTCAGCCGGCCCGCCAGGTAACACGCCACACTCAGGGTCAAAGGTCAGCCGGCCCGCCAGGTAACACGCCACACTCAGGGTCAAAGGTCAGCCGGCCCGCCAGGTAACACGCCACACTCAGGGTCAAAGGTCAGCCGGCCCGCCAGGTAACACGCCACATTCAGGGTCAAAGGTCAGCCGACCCGCCAGGTAACACGCCACACTCAGGGTCAAAATTCAGCAGCACTGTTAGGCCTGCCTCAGCTAGTGGTTAATTTAGCGCATCACCTTTTTTAACCAAAACAGGGAGCAGCGTTACCTGGTCAGTGCCTCACCTACTTAGTGCCTCACCTGTACAGTGTCTCACCTGTACAGTGTCTCACCTGTACAGTGTCTCACCTGGTCAGTGCCTCACCTGGTCAGTGCCTCACCTGGTCAGTGCCTCACCTGTACAGTGTCTCACCTGGTCAGGGTCTCACCTGGTCAGTGCCTCACCTGGTCAGGGTCTCACCTGTACAGTGTCTCACCTGGTCAGGGTCTCACCTGGTCAGTGCCTCACCTGGTCAGGGTCTCACCTGGTCAGTGTGTCACCTGTACAGGGCCTCACCTGTGCAGTGTCTCACCTGGTCAGTGTCTCACCTGTGCAGTGTCTCACCTGTCCTCCCCCCACAGAGGCTCCCTGTAAGATCAACAAAGTGCTGAGTCATCCCACGCTGCCGATCACCATCACGGCCCAGGAGAACCGACACATCCAGTTCTTCGACAACAACACAGGTAACAACAAACTCAGGTGTTCAGGTAAAACTGTTCGGCAGCAGTTTAACCCTCGAGGCTCCATGGGAGCCAAATTGGAACATTTTTCTTTTTTTTTTTTACCTCGATTTCTCGATCAGTTTAAATGTAAATTATATGACACTTGGTAAGGTTTTTTTTTTATTAGTTTTATTTTTAAAATCCGATGGTCCCATGATTGTGAGTTGTATAGAATAGGAGATATGCACCGAGCGTACACTCGATGACTTAGTGTCCGATTTGGTCCCATTGACTCCCATCTAAACACAGATTTTTGATATACTGTAATCCTGATGTTTTAAAATATTTTTCTCAATGAAACCTAATAAATCTAAGCCTCTCCGATCAAAATAAAAATAAAACAGGTTTTAGGTCTAATGAATCTCCTAAAACCACCAGGAGGGCAAAACTGCATCACATCAGGTTTCAGTGGAGGTCTGATCCCTTACCTGGCAAAATGCATGACATTAAAAAAGGTAAAGAAACAAAAACGGACTTTGAGTGTTGGGATGATGTGTGTGAGTGTGTTTTAGATCATATTGGCTGTCCATTAGAGCTGTGAAAAAATATCAATACAGCAATATTTTGTGATATTTTGACTTATGACTTTAGTTTGAACTAAAATAATATTTAGTAACATTATTCTATTTTTCAAAAATAATTCACCTATTTACTCTCGTGGCAACATCACGTAATCACAATAGTGGAACTAACAAAACGGTGCTGTGGATGCATGTATGTATGTATGTATATATATATATATATATATATATATATATATGTATACATATATGTATATATATATACATATACATATATATAATCTAATTAATTAAATTAATTAGATTAATTTTTTTAATGGTCTGACAGCACTAACTGTGATATTATCGTATCGTTGGGTTCTTGCCAACACTCATCCCTACTGTCTGTGTTTGTTTTATCAATCAAATATGACAAAAAGGGAATAAAACAATTTAAAATATATATATATATAAAAAACTTGACATCTGTGGATAGGTCAGAAGTTGTTGAAAAGATTTGATGCAGTGAAAGTTAAAAATATGAGTATTTAACATATTCATTAGAGTTTTCTGAGAGGAGCTAACCCTCACCTGTGTGGCTTCAGGTAAGCTGATCCACTCCATGGTCGCCCACCTGGACTCTGTGACCAGCCTGGCTGTGGATCCAAACGGACTCTACCTCATGTCCGGAAGTGAGTCCAACACAACGATAAAACTTTAAAACTTTAGATTTTATTTATTTTTAAACCGCTGGGACTTCAGACCAGATGTTTAAGCTGCACCTGTTCAGGTGGAGGTCAGGCAGCAGAATGAAGAGGTCATGGCATTCATGGTGATGGTTGAGCTTCAGAAGCTGGTGAACTGCTGCCCAGGGTTTACAGAGGATGGTCTGAAAGGGGAAAATATCCAGTGAGAGGCAGTTCTCTGAGCTAAAATGCCCTGTTGATGCCAGAGGTGAAGAGACCACAGCGGGGTCCACTCCTGTCAGCTAAGAACAGAAACAGCGTTATGATTACTAAAGCAACAAGATGAAAGAAAATAGAATAAACTGGTCGGATTGAAACAGCTGGTATAATCCATAATGACAGGACAGTAGGTAGATAATAGATTTACAGATACAGAGATACATTTAAGACTGTTGAAGGTTGAAGATAGAGAAGAAGAGGGCAGAAAGAGGACAAGTTAAAGATAAAAAAATCAATCAATAAAAGAATAATAATAAATAAGTATAATAAATAAGTATATACACAAGTATATCAAAACATAAAAGAAAGTAAAAACAGGAATAAAACAAGGAGAAACCGTGAGGAGGAGAAGAACAGAAGAACTTAAAATAATTAAACAGGTAAAAAAAAAAAAATGCATGTCTGTTTGTTATAAGTTTAATAAATGTTTTTTTTAAATGTTTGTTTCTGCGCTCAGGTCACGACTGCTCCATCCGTCTCTGGAACATGGAGAGTAAAACCTGCATCCAGGAGTTCACCGCCCACCGCAAGAAGTTCGACGAGTCCATCCACGCCGTGGCGTTCCACCCCACGAAGTGCTACATCGGCAGCGCCGGGGCCGACGCGCTCGCCAAGGTCTTCGTATGACCGGAAAGAGGGAGGGCGGAGTCTCATGGGTGGGCGGAGTCTCTGCTGGGGAGGAGGGCGGAGCTTCAGTTTGGCCTGAACTGCTTCATTAAATTTGTCAAACACCCCCCCCATCACTTCGGACTTGGGCTGGCCCGGGTCTCGAAACAAACGCACCTCTGGACGGGTGGATGAACGAAACAGGAAGTGGCGAGGAGTGAAAGCGGGCTGACGCTGGATTACTTTGTCTCTCCATGATGATGTGCCTTTTTTACTCTCCACACTCTGCAGCTGCACGGAGGGAAAGGAGCCGGCTCGACATCATGTCCTTCCCCACCGCTCTCCTCCAGGTGGCCCCGCAGCACTCTCCTTTACTGCTCTTTAAAGTTTGAGTTTGAGTTTTAGCCTGAAGAGGATCATCCTGGAGACGCCTCACGCAGGAGGTCGAATTTTTATTTTGAAATCAGGGACTTCCTGTTGGGACTGAAACCTGCTTCTTTATCGTGAAACATTTTGGATCAAACTCTCAGATTCAGGAGGCTTGGATCTGAAACCTGCTTCTTCTTCTTCTTCTTCTTCTTCTTGGTTATTTCTGGATCAAACTCCTGATCTTTGTTTTTACAGATTATATTTAAGATTTAACAAAAACACCAAATTAAAGCCAAAAGACTCATCGGAGAACCACGGGGCGCTTCCTCCTGCACATGTTTGGGTTTAAAGGACTATTGCAGTGTTTTATCACAGATCCTGATCTGCACCTGCTGGTGAAGGTGGGCGGGCTGACGGCACTTTGAGATCTTTATTTGTGGTGTAATTTAATGCTGTCAGCACATTAAACTTCTGACTGTGAGTAAAAATGATGTTTTGGATAAACAGGAGGGAAAATGGATCTGTAGAAGAATCAAGACAAAGAAAACTGTCTGCATCAGCGTTGGATGAAACAGTCATTATAGACGACTGGTTTTCAGTCTGCAGCAGTAAAACAGGCTCTGATCTAGGGCTGGGTAATATATAATAATAATAATACATTTTATTTAAAAGCGCCTTTCTTAGCATCCAAGGACACTTTACAAAACACAAAATAAAAACACACTGCATTAAAATCACAATTAAAATAAATAACAACAGCATACAAGAGTGACACAGTTAAATGAGGGTGGAAAATTAAAGAGAATATACAGTTTGGAACAGATGGGTTTTGAGTTTTGATTTGAAGTGGGGAAGGGAGTCGATGTTTCTGAGCTCCAGGGGGAGAGAGTTCCAGAGTTTGGGAGCAGAGCGGCTGAAAGCTCTGTTAAATCGATTAATTTGAATTATTTTCTGCAGAAGATTTAAAAATTAAAAATCCAGATTTTGTTCATTCACTTATTTAAAGGGGACATATCATGCTTGTTTCTCCTTTTCACTATGCCAGACTAGGATGCCTGTAAAGCATTTCTGCCCTCAGTACAAGTCATTTAGTTCCTTCATTGCCCCACAATAGCGTTCTCAAAATCCTCATTTTAGGCCATTATCAAGCTCTCGTTGAAACACTCGGTTTTCAGGCTGACCTAAAGTTACCTTGTAAATTCACAGCCCTTTGTGCTCTGATTGGTCAATTCTATCGGGGGTAGAGCCAGCCTGTCCTTCTTCTTCTACTGTGTTTTCCAGCAGGCTCAAAGCAGCGACCGCGTATTGAGTCCCCCTACAGGCCAGAGCTGGTAATGAGTGAGTGTGAGCTAGGGAGCTATATACTGCTGCTGGTGGATGTGTTCCTCGGTGATGGTTTTGTGGCTAACGGACATCACAGAGGAGGAAGTGTTTTATCAGATTACTCCAATAAAAAGAAAGGTACCTCGTGATGTCATGACGATTTAAATCTCGCGGACATCTCGCAATGACCTATTTTCAGAGGCATCAAATCTCGTTCTAGGATATCAGAAAAAATACAATATCTCATTTTTTGAAAATTAAGGGGGTGTAAGGTCTTGTTTTCAAATGTATTATATTATATGTAAGTATTAAATCATGCATCAGCATGATATGTCTCCTTAAAGATGCTATGAGGAGTTTCTAAGTAATTACAAAAAAGTCTCCCTTTTAGATATATGCCTGATGGAAACCTGTAGGCAAACCTGCCTGTGTTAGAACTACATAATCAACATTTATGACACACACTTTCATTTTAAGAGGGAAATTCTGATTGATTTAGGAATATATTTAACAACATAAAGGCAGAACTTGATTCATGTCATTTTTAACCCTTTCATGCATGGTGTCCACTACAGATATCTGGAATCAATTTTATACCTTTAGGTTGCAGTAACATGTACAACTACTGGATTATCTTTTGTCTTTGCACTTTTTTTTCTTCATCATATCGAGATGTTGCATTTAAAATCAAAAACAGCCGCCAAAGGACAAATTTGGATGTGGTAGGTAGATTTCACAACATTTTTTATTTCTTATTTTAAATATTGGTGTAATTCACAAGTGAATAGTTTAATTAAACAGCAATAATACAAACACTTCAGTGTGCTTTACTTTCCTTTTTAACAGAAAAGCATGGTTTATACTAGGGCTGAATGATTTGAGAAAATAATCTAATTACGATTTTTCCTCAATATTGTGATTTACTCTGCAATTGTTTTCATGTTCCTCATCTTATGTATTCTTAAACAAACATAAGCAGATTAAATTAGATTATCCCTAGATTAAATCAATCTAAGGATAAAAGATTGGAGAAAAAGTGGAGAAGTGAAGAACAGAAGCAAAATAGGTATGAACTTGTAAAAACTGGGTAAAAATGGTATGAAAGCGGAAAAAAGTTAATAAATAGGTGCAAAATAGGTATGAAATTGATTAAGGCAGCAAAATTGGGAATTAAAATTTAAATTAAATTTCAAAAACCATGTAAAAATTCCAAAAATGGTTCTGACAGTGGCCAAAAGAAGATGAATGGGGGCAAAATAGGAATAAAGTTGTAAAAACGGGTTAAAAAGGTAAAAATGGTCCAAAAGTTGGAAAAAGTGTACGAATACAGGTAAAAAAAAAATAGGCATGAAGTTGCAAAAAGCTACATCACAATGCCAAAATGTTCAACACATTCTGGGCTAAAATATTGAACCTTCTGCGATTTGAAAATTTCAACAAGTCATATTGGGATTTAATTAATTTGATTAATTGTTCAGCCCTAGTTTTTAGTTCATGCCTTTACTTTACCTCCTTGTCTGTTAAAAAAAGAAAGTAGAAGCATATTATCCACGTGCACATGATGAACTTTTGTCAGACTATTACGTGAAAAATAGAGACACACACTTCAGATTTTGATTTTTCTTTTTTTACTCTTCATAAATGTGTGTTTGGGGATCTTTATTAAGTTCCACTAAATTAGTGTTTATGTCGTTGATGCTCGTGGACAAATGTAAAACTCCCTCAAAATATAACACTGAATAAAAAATGACTTTTAACTTGTTTGAAAGTAAAAAAGAAGAATTGAAAAAATATTTCTTTAAAGGGTTAAAATCCTAAATCGAGTTTTATGAGGAAAAAATCTGTGATTTTATTTTCAGGCCTAGAAGAAGAACATTTTTACTAATCTTCTGTTTTTCTGAGGAACATCCTCAGTTCAGGTTTAAGGGGTAATTCTGTTTTTTACATTTCAATCTTTACTTATCGATGTTTTTTCCCTTGTTTTTATTTATTTTTGCCATCAGTAATACAAAACTGTGAACTCCCATTTACAGGCAAACACAACAACAAATATATACATAATATACATATAAACATATATACAACTATGAAAAGACAATATTAACAGTTATCTGTAAATGTAAATATAGTCTGTTAAAGTAAATTACATAAAAAAGATTATTTTTTGTTTTGAGAGGGGAAAAAAATGGATTAAAATAGCGGGGGAAAAATCTGGCATTTGATTTTCAGGCTGTATCGCCCAGCCCTACTCTTATCCTTTATAAAATAAAATATAAGGACTAAAGGCGGGAGCACAAACCTCCACCAACGTCCAGTTATCGTCCAGATTTTCCTCACAGCCTGTTTTCCTGCTGCATGTGAGTCCGTTAAATGGTTTTAAAACGAGGACAGGAGTCTAAAAAACAGCAGAACGGCCCTTTAAATGCCCCCATAAATCCTATTTTGTGTAATACGGAGCGTTTGGAGCGTCCCTACTTTTCTGAAGGACTCTGGGGTGTAAGATAGCGGTCCATCTTATTTTCTGTTTTACTTGAAAAGTGCAGTTTGTTTTGGTGTCGTAGTGAAACACAGGCGTGTACAGTTTTTATGACCTATTAAAGCAGATCTATTTATAAACCTGGTGTAAGTAAGGGATGTTTAAATCACGGTATTTATCACGAGCTCTAAGATCAACATGTTGGTTTTCATGTGAAGATTGAGCTTATAAAACAGTGAAATGTCCCTTTAACCTGTTCAGTCTCTGATTTTAGGAATGCTTGATGCTCTCCAACAAGAAATAAGAAAAATAAAACTGTTAATGTAGAAATAAAGTCATGCTGCACATCAAATTAAAGAGGAAAAACTCAGCTACACAACCATTTACAGTCCTACTCATCATAATCAGCAGCCATGAAGTTTAAGTACACAATGTGACAGTACAGTTTCTTTACAAACCTCTCTAACTTTGCTCTGCATCACTTTATCAGAATCAAACTTTGCAGTAGTAATGTTCACATATTAAGGTTTTGTAAATTATACTTCATTAGCTACTATAATCATGCAGTCATATTTAGAATAGGCAGTTTTAATTGCAACCACTTAAAGCCTCCAAGGAAAAGAACACCCTACCAACAATTAAGCATGGTGGAGGTTCCATAATGGTTTGGGGCTGCTTTGAGTCGAAGATTGTGGACCCTCCAGCAAGACAAAGACCCAAAGCACACATCCAAAAGCACACAGGAATGGTTGAAAAGTAAAAAATGGCCTGTTTTAAAATGGCCAGCAATGAGTCCTGATCTCAATCTGATTGAAAATCTTTGGTATGGCTGAAATCTGCCATTGGGGAAAAGAAACCTGCAAATGTTCAAGAGCTTGAACAGTTTGTATAGGATGAGTGGGAGAAAATACCAGCTGAGAAGAGCAAGAAGCTTATAGATGGCTACAAGAAACATTTGGAGGCTGTCATCAGTGCCAAAGGGTGTGCAACAAAATACTGAAGAGGGGTGCTGTTATTGCTGCACATGCTTTTTTCAGTTCTCTCTTTGAAATTACAATATGTAACATGTAAAAATGTTTTTTTTTGTTAAAGTATTTTGGACCTTCAATTAAAAGATCCTGATGACATAAATTTGGAACATTTTAATTTATTTCTGAAGATATTGTTAAAGTAATGAAAATAATGAAGGGGTGTCAATAACACTGAGCAGGACTGTAAGCCATTTTTACAAACACCAAACACAACGTCAACACCAAGAACATGAATTATCAAATATACAAATCTGTTTCAAACTCGTGTTGATCTGTGTGGATTTATTTGAATGATAGAAATAATCAATTTAAAGTCCCCAAAGTCTAGTTGATTAAATTTCCTCCAATGAAAGGTCCAAACCAAAGTCCAGTTTGTGTCTTATAGCCTCCCCATATGTCCACATTTTTATGGTTTCAACAATATTTATCATCAATGTTTTAATGCAGAATGTTTTATTGAGTGCACAGCTAGCTCCTTTACCATAAAATACAATTGATTAAATAAATTTAAGACCTTTATTCCAAATTAAGAACAGAAAACCTAAATTTAAATGAATAAAAAAAGTGCAAGCAGAGCTAAATAATCATTTTTTCTCTTAAATTAAAGAGATCCCAGCCAAGAATTGAAGGACTGCCCATCAAGTAAAATGTCTTCTTCAGAAAACAGTTGGCTGAATAAAAGATGGAAAACAAGTGCAAACAGCACTGAATGGATATTTTCCTTTTATTTGTCTTAAATAAGAGAGTTCACATCTTAAAATATGAAGACCTACACTTCTAGTAAAAAAGTTAATATCTTCATAATACAAGAAATAAACTCTGAAATGATCTGTAACTGCTTTTCCACTGTGTTGTTGCACTATGAGAGTTCTGCTTGATTTTTTACAAAATTAATTAATAATAATAATAATAATAATTAATTTATTTATTTTATTATATTTCTTAAACAGTCAAAAAAATGCCTGTAATTGTAATTGGGTGTAATGAAACCAAAGTGACATAAAAGTGAAATATATAGTTTGGTATACACTGTAAAAATAATAATAATAATAAAAAAATGATCATTTTCTGGCAGCTGGGGCGCCAAAAAAATGCCATGAAATAACAGAAAATTGTTTTCTCATAAAAATACAGTTTCTTTCCGTAATTAAAATACAGTTTGTGGTTTTAATTTTAACAGGATTTTGCCTTAATTTAAGGTTCTTTAATGTTTAATTACAAACATTTAAAGTTATAAAACAATTAAATTACCCATAAAGATGGTAAATCCACATTGTAATACGAAGAAGTATGCTTAAATATACAGGAATGTGCTGCTAATAGGTGGTTTTAATGACATTATTTTTACAGTTTTTATAGTTTATTCTCTTAAATAACAGAAAAATATTTGTAAAGTTACAATACACTTGTTAACGTATTTTAACAATAAATATTTCTAACGAGGTTTCTTTGTAAAAGAACAGAAATATTGTGTTTTTTCACAGTTACAGTAATTTCCTGTTATATTACCTTTGACATGTAAAATCACAGTTTATTTTTGTGAATTAATTGGCATTTTAAAAATACAGAAAAAAGTAAAATAAACAGTAAAATACTGTTATATTACTTTTTTTTTTTTTTTTTTTACAGTATATCAGAAATGTCAAATGGGACTAATGTTTCCAAACTGGTCCAAGATTGGGCCTGACCACTCTGTAGTAAAACCTCTCTAACTTTGCTCTGCATCACTTTATCAGACTCAAACTTGGCAGAATTGATGTTCACATATTAAGGTTTGTAAATTATACTTCATTAGCTACTATGATCATGCAGTCATATTTAGAATAGGCAGTTTTAATTGCAACCACTTAAAGCCTACAAGGAAAAGAACACCCTACCAACAATTAAGCATGGTGGAGGTTCTGTAATGGTTTGGGGCTGCTTTGAGTTGAAGATCGTGGGCCCTCCAGCAAGACAAAGACCCAAAGCACACATCCAAAAGCACACAGGAATGGTTGAAAAGGAAAAAAATGGCCTGTTTTAAAATGGCCAGCAATGAGTCCTGATCTCAATCTGATTGAAAATCTTTGGTATGGCTGAAATCTGCCATTGGGGAAAAGAAACCTGCAAATGTTCAAGAGCTTGAACAGTTTGCATAGGAAGAGTGGGAGAAAATACCAGCTGAGAAGAGCAAGAAGCTTATAGATGGCTACAAGAAACATTTGGAGGCTGTCATCAGTGCCAAAGGGTGTGCAACAAAATACTGAAGAGGGGTGCCATTATTGCTGCTCATGATTTTTTCAGTCCTCTCTTTGAAATTACAATATGTAACATGTAAAAAAGTTTTTTTTTTGTTAAAGTATTTTGGACCTTCAATTAAAAGATCCTGATGACATAAATTTGGAACATTTTAAGTAATTTCTGAAGATATTGTTAAAAGTAATGAAAATAATGAAGGGGTGTCAATAACACTGAGCAGGACTGTAAGCCATTTTTACAAACACCAAACACAACGTCAACACCAAGAACATGAATTATCAAATATACAAATCTGTTTCAAACTCATGTTGATCTGTGTGGATTTATTTGAATGATAGAAATAATCAATTAAAAGTCCCCAAAGTCTAGTTGATTAAATTTCCTCCAATAAAAGGTCCAAACCAAAGTCCAGTTTGTGTCTTATAGCCTCCCCATATGTCCACATTTTTATGGTTTCAACAATATTTATCATCAATGTTTTAATGCAGAATGTTTTATTGAGTGCACAGTGAGCTCCTTTACCATAAAATAAAATTGATTAAATAAATTTAAGACCTTTATTCCAAATTAAGAACAGAAAACCTAAATTTAAATGAATAAAAAAAGTTCAAAAAGAGCCAAATAATCATTTTTTCTCTTAAATTAAAGAGGCTCCAGCCAAAAATTGAAGGACTGCACATCAAGTAAAAAGTCATCTTCAGAAAACAGTTGGCTGAATAAAAGGTGGAAAACAAGTGCAAACAGCACTGAATGGATATTTTCCTTTTATTTGTCTTAAATAAGAGAGTTCACATCTTAAAATATGAAGACCTACACTTCTAGTAAAAAAGTTAACATCTTCATAATACAAGAAATAAACAGTAAAATTATCTGTAACTGCTTTTCCACTGTGTTGTTGCACTATGAGAGTTCTGCTTGATTTTTTACAAAAAGAAACAAAAAAATGTTCATTTTTTTTATTTTATTATATTTCTTAAACAGTCAAAAAAAATGCCTGTAATTGTAATTGGGTGTAATGAAACCAAAGTGACATAAAAGTGAAATATATAGTTTGGTATACACTGTAAAAATAATAATAATAATAATAAAAAAACTGTAATTTTCCGGCAGCTGGGGCGCCAAAAAAATACCATGAAATAACAGAAAATTGTTTTCTCATAAAAATACAGTTTCTTTCCGTAATTAAAATACAGTTTGTGGTTTTAATTTTAACAGGATTTTGCCTTAATTTAAGGTTCTTTAACGTTTAATTACAAACATTTCTAGTTATAAAACAATTAAATTACCCATAAAGACGGTAAATCGACTTTGTAATACGAAGAATTATGCTTAAATATACAGGAATGTGCTGCTAATAGGTGGTTTTAATGACATTATTTTTACAGTTTTTACAGTTTATTCTCTTAAATAGCAGAAAAATATTTGTAAAGTTACAATACACTTGTTAACGTATTTTAACAATAAATATTTCTAACGAGGTTTCTTTGTAAAAGAACAGAAATATTGTGTTTTTTCACAGTTACAGTAATTTCCTGTTATATTACCTTTGACATGTAAAATCAGTCTGTTTTTTTGAATTAATTGGCATTTTAAAAATACAGAAAAAAGTAAAATAAACAGTAAAATACTGTTATATTACTTTTTTTTTTTACAGTATATCAGAAATGTCAAATGGGACTAATGTTTCCAAACTGGTCCAAGATTGGGCCTGACCACTCTGTAGTAAAACCTCTCTAACTTTGCTCTGCATCACTTTATCAGACTCAAACTTGGCAGAAGTAATGTTCACATATTTTCACATTCATTCATAGAGTTCTAAAGCTGCAGCTGCATCATTCCAAAGACATATTCACTATAAAAACTTGTTTTTTTCATATTATTCTGCCTTCTATCTTCATTTACTCTGTCCCAGTAACACATATACTGATAATTCACATCTGGACTAATCTCTAAGTGTTACTTTATTATGACACCAGAATAATTCAAACAGACCTTGTGGTTGCAGAGATTCACTCTTTTAGATATATTTATGTCATTTTAGAGCAGAAGGCTTAAACAGAGGCTGAACAGGTTAGAGTTTCTTGTCATTGAAAAACAGACTTGTGATTTGTTTGTGTTAAAATGGCACACCCCTACCGTACACTAAATATGCTTGTGATCAACCTTCTGGGAATTTTGTTTTTTTTTATGGTAAAAACTGCATTAAAATCTGATTTAATGTCAAAACGTTGAAGCTCTGGTTTGAAGACATACCTGGGTATGACCTAGAGTTAGTAAAGTGAGCCCCACAGCTCGTTATATAATTATTTATAATTATTTATATTTTTTATAACTCTGTTTCTGTGACTGTGGCTGCTCACTGCCTCCATTCTCCTGTTTTTCTCTTGTTTCAGTATCTGTTAAAAACACCAAACAGGAAGTCTGAAAAACAACAAATATGTTAAAGATTAAAAAATAAAAGAGTAAGTGACACACTGACCTGGTCACCAGCCAATCACAGGGCCACATTTAGAGACAAACAGCTGTTCACTAGGGGTGGGAGAAGAAATGGATTCACATAAGTTTCAGGATTTTTTGTTTGACGATTTTTAATTTTTTTTTTTTTTTTTTTTTAAAGCTTCATTTTAGTCTGTGTTAATATGCCACTTTTGAAGAGACAGTATAAACAGCTGGTTAAAATATATTGCTGAATAAATCCTAAAAACAGACTCACATGTGATGTGTATTTTTCCTGATATAGCCTGTAGGCATCATCATTGTTCATCTTTTTCACTGGGGTTAAAAAAGCTAACTAAAGATTGAAAAAAATCAGCAATTTAAATCAAATTGGCACCTAAATACTGAAGATGCACCGAATATTCAGTGGCCAAATATTGAAAAAAAAGCCGTATTCAGCCTTCGGTGGAGTGAGGTAACAGCAAGGCTGAATACCGTGTGACGCAATGACTAAATCAAAAACGTCATTGCGTGTGACTGTGGCTCAGCAGACGTGTGTCAAAAGGACAATAATTCATTTGTTGCAGGTTTATCCACTTTAATGCACTTTAGTTTTTGTAATGCATGTTTTGTTTTTGTTTGAAGGCTTAATATTAATGAAAAACTTTGTTGTTCTTTTTTGGAAAAGCAAAGGCTACAAAATGTCTTAATATTCAATAAACAATTACTTTCTTTTAAAAACATGTCTAAAAATGCACTCTAAGCTTTTTATGCACTTTTAAAAAATATAGTAAACTACTTTCAATCAATCAGTCAATCAAAATTTATTTATACAGCACTTTTCATACAAAAAAAATGTAGCACAAAGTGCTTTACAAACAGACAAATGAATTAAATGAAGGAATTATGACCCAAACCCACTCCACACAGCCCCTGAACCCCCCCACACAGCAGTCCACACACAGTGTTGATAAGAAGCATCATAAATAAAAGACAACTAGAAAAGCACTCGGAGAGCACAGACCTCCGCCAGCACCACAGTCATCAGCCATATTGTCATTTTGACCATAAATATTAGTCCTACCTTTATTTCATCTAAATATTTAGATTCCTTGACCATGAAAACATACCATTAGCAACTGGAGTCATAATGATATCTATTTTAGTTCAGTAGTTATTCACAGAAATCACATTTTTCACCATGGCGGCCAGACGCTGATCCAGATCAACACCAAAATTGAATCAGTTCTTCCTTTTCCCATGCTGAACATTTCCTGAAAATTTCATCCAAATCCGTCCATTACTTTTTGAGTTATTTTGTTCACAGACGGACAAACTCTCCCAAAAACATAACCTCCTTAGCAGAGGTAATAATAAATCACACAGCTGTACCCAGTACTGAGGAAACACCACCTTAAAGGTTTAAACATGAGGAAACACTGGAGGTTAGCTTAAAAGTATAAAATTAAATATATCATGAAATAAAACAAGAAAATGAATTTTAAAAAATAAGAAGAATAAAAAATAACTTGAAATTAAGTTAAAATAGACATAGATATTATAATGATAAATAAATAGAGAATAAAATAGGAAAACTAGAAAATAAAATAAGGAAAAATAGAAAAGATTTAAAAAGAAAAGATAAAAAAAAGATAAGTTAAAATATTAAAACGTGGCCTGCAATTAGAATAAATAAAAACACTAAAAGGTAATTTGGGTAAAAGCTCGACTAAAAAGGAAGGTTTTGACTTTGTTGGCCTAACGGCATGTTCACACTGAAAGCGTCTCAAATTTTTCGCGCGTTGATATTACATACAAAGTCAATGTAAAGACGCGAATTGACACTGCATCGGGGCGAGCATAGAGCGGCGGCGAGCGGCGAGCGTTTCCAGCGAAAAAGCGCTCGTCGCTTGACGCTCAAGTTGAAATAGTTGAACCTTTCGAGCGAGCGAGCGTGTTGACGCGCTGCGACAGCCTATCAGCATGGAGATCGTCACTGACGCAGGGCATTCTGGGGGTCGGAGTCTTGCTAATTTGTCAAACTGCTAAACCGGAGACAGATGGAAAGGCGCTCTGCAGCTGCAGCTGGACTGTCTTGCCTGTAGTTGGTATCCAGGCGGGAGATCCTGGCACCAACTCTGGCTAGCAGGTCTTCAAACTGGGCAACAGTCAGCCTGAAGTACCGCTGGAACCGGCCGTCGTCCAGACGCAGCTCCTGCAAGAGACGGTGGAACTCACCGAGCTCACACCGCCTCCATAGGGATGCATCAGTACCGACGTCGGCGCCTAGCCTGCAGCTGACTTCTCCACAGCAGGTACAGAGCAGTGATGGTGGTAATCAGAGCCATGTTCAACGATGAAATGATAAGATGAAATGATAATGGCGGACGATGCCGCGGCGAGCGATGAGCGTTTTTTTGCATATTTGTACCAGCATCAAAACTCGAGCGTCTAGCGCGGCGCGATTTCAGTTGACGTGCGAATACATTCGCTTTCAACGCTTTCTGTGTAAACACGCCGTAATATGAATAAAAAACTTTGTTGTGTTTTGTTTGAAAAGCAAAGGCTGCTGGAATATTAAAAAATGCCATAATATTCAATAAACAATTACTTTCTTTTAAAAGCATGTCTAAAAATGCATTCTAAGCTTTTTATGCACTTTAAAAAAATATAGTAAACTACTTAGCCTCCATATTGGATATTCAGTTTATATTTTCTTCGGCTTCGGCTGCAAGTTTTTTTTTCGGTGCATCCCTACTAAAAATCGTAAAAAAATAGAATCAGGAGAAAATGGTATCGTCCCAGCCCTGATATTCTCCCTCAGACCTCATGAGCATGTCTCTGGACTGTGGAGGAAGCTGGAGTGCCCGGAGAGAACCATGCATGCACAGGGAGAACATGAGCTTCCTGCTGAAACATCAGAATAATAATGGGAGACACTGGAGGACATAAAGATGGTTTTAGTTAAAGTTTGACTTCATGTCCCTGGAGGCCTTTTCTTAAATGAAAGAGGTCTGATGTTATTCTGTTTAACCACAGCAGGACTGGAACTTCAGCACTCAGAGGTGTCGAAGAAGAAACGTGAATATAGAATATAACACAGTCATCACCTACATTATTTTACAGAAGAGGATTTGTTACAGGAGTTTTAACTTTTTCTTGACTCTGAAAAAAATAACAATATATGCAATGTTGAGTCTGGATTAATTCTCAAAACTCTTGCTTTTCTCCTCATAATTTCTGCTTTCTTTTTTTTTCTGCATAATTTTGAATTTAATCTCTGAAGTCTGAGTTTCCCTCCACAATAATAAAACTGATCTCAGAATTAAAAAACTTCCCAGAATTCAGACTTTTTACAGACTTTAAAAACTTCAACCTTAAATATTCTTTTATTTTTTAAGTTTTTTTTTTGTTGTTGCCCTTTTGGTCTTTAGATTACCAAACATGAGGAAATGAGTAAACGTTTTTATTTAACCCTTTAACTACCAGCTCAACTGTTTGGATATTTATTGTTTTCAAAAAGAAGAACAAATCAAATCATTGATGTGATTCTGTGGGTTACGACCCTGGTTTTGTTTTCTTTGTTTGATCGTGAGGGTTCTCTGCGCCCTCAGTGTGTGAGTGTGTGTGTGTGCGTCACTTCATCAGGTGTGCCGCCCCTGCCTCCCAGTGGACAACAGACCTCAGCAGAGCACCTGTGATTGGCTGTGGAGGAGGGAAACGCTCCATTTAAGCGGCCCAGTGACATCAGCGCGTCGAGGAGGGAACCCCCGGCTCGGCCACGTCAGCAGTTCGAATCAGAGATTTTGGGTTGTTATAGTGTTTATTTGTTAAAAACAGGTAGTATCACGCCTTGTGCGTCGGTAGTTGATTTAAGTTGTTCTGAATGGTTGTTGTAAATATTGTTTGTAATTAAATTATACCATTTGATGGGTAAACCTTAAAAAGACTCCTGTGGCTGCTTGGGACTCGGTGGAAATGGGGACTTTTTCATGTTGTGTCTTGGCCACCCCTAGACGGGGCATAACATGAATTGGGGGCTCGTCCGGGATCTGAACCCGGGACCTCTCACACTGTGGGAGCAGAGAAAACTACAAACAAGCCAAACAGCAGATATTTTCATGCTGTTGGACTTAAAGGTTTAAAAAGTGAATATCTGATAATGTGCTGACATAAAAATGCTCAAATATTTGAGATAAAATCATCAGAAAAGGAAAAAAGTTTGTAAATTATCAACCAAAAAAACGTAAAATAGAAGATACTGTTTGACACAAAAATGTTTTTGATGATTAACAGATTTTATATAAATAAGTCCTCATTTTAGTAAGTGATTCACTATTTAAATAATATTTGTGATAATTCTAATAACTTTTACCTTTTTGAATCTTTAAATCCACAGAAAGAGAGTATCAGTTTTTTTCTTTATCCTAAAAACAGACTGATTATTTTTAACACGACATGGAAAAGATCTGACCCCCATGATAAACAGCCTAAAAGCTCTGACCTCCTTCTGTTTGTAAAAATCCAACCAAAGGATCAACTTAAAACATCGAATCAGGAGAAAAGTGAATCGTCCCAGCCCTATTGCTCACAGCTGTGAATCGGCTCTCACTGTTCACTTAAAAGAGTGGACTCGTTCATGAGCTGTGAGCACGTCAACAACACAAAGCCTCTGTTTATAAGCATGATGTCTAACTTAAATAATAAAAACAGATTATTAATCATCAATATTAGAGAAATACGATAAAGTACGGTACAATCTAGAGCTGAACGATTTGAGAAAATAATCGAATTTTGATTTACTCTGCAATTGTTTTAATGTTCCTCATCTTCTGTATTCTTAAACAAACATAAGCAGTAGATCTTTTTATAGTAAAACCAATATGACATTAAATTAATCTAAGGATAAAAGATTTTTTTTTTGTGAACAAATATTTTTATTTGAAAATTTCACTTATAATTACACAAAATGCCCAAGGAACTGAACATGCCTATGTTCATAGAACAAAAATAAACTATACGGAGGACGAATAGGAAGGAGTTAGACATAAATCACACAAGACAAACAAACACAGGTGTGATGACCCTGGGTCATATTTTGTTGTGTATTTTTTTTGTTGAAGCTTTGTCTCCCCTCCTCCTCCTGTGAGTGTGTGTGCGTGTGAGTGGGTGTGGCTGTCCAGCAGTGTCAGTGTCTTTCTGTGGATCCTCAGCAGTGATTAGATCCTGGTGCAGAGGCTGATTGGACTGCTGGGAGGATTGCTACCACCTGAGAGCCTGAATGAGGAGGCTACAAAAAGCAGCTGCTGAGACCAACTCATTCTCTCCAGATCCAGCCACCCTCAATGAAGCAGCCTGCAGCCAGTTGCCTTTGTGTTTTGTGCTTGGTGCTTTGTGAAAGACTGTTGTAGTGATTTTGTGTTAGGGGCGGGCAGCCTAGTTTGTTAAGAGTTTTGTGTTAATCATGTCTTTTTGTTATACTAGAACCCCAGTTTAGAGTTTGTTTATTCAATTACAATTTATGTTACTGGGAATTTTATGTTAACTTTGTTAGAGAAAATAAATCTTGTTGTAAACCTTTGAAAAGTTTCCCAGGCTGACTTCATTGAGAGTGACTGAGTCAAGAGCATATCATGTTGTGTTCATGGTTCCCCTAGACCCGGGACATAACAACAGGTACAGACACATCCGGTGAGGTACAGGTATGAGTGATGAAAAACATCTTTGAGTCAGGGTAGAGGAGAGTTAGAGCAAAATCAACATTCGTTTCAAGGATTCTGCAATCCCAAGCCAAGAGTCCAAAGTTTTTCTTTTCGAGGCTCCATTAATACGAGCTGTAGAGAGTTCCAAAAAGGAGAGAGTCCAGGTGCGAGTAAAAGGGCCGTGAGGGGATTTCCACCGAGTTGCCACCATTTTCTTTGCAGCTGTGAGTCCGGCGTAGATAACACGCTTTACTAAGGATAAAAGATTTGAGAAAAAGTGGAGAAGAGAAAAACAGAAGCAAAATAGGTATAAAATTGGCAAAAAAAAATCCAAAAGTGGCTTACCAAAATTGATTATGGCAGCAAAATTGGGAATTAAATTTGAAATTAAATTTCAAAAACCATGTAAAAATTCCAAAAATGGTTCTGACAGTGGCCAAAAAAAGATGAATGGGGGCAAAAAAGGAATGAAGATGTAAAAACAGGGTTAAAAAAGGTAAAAATGGTCCAATAGTGTGAAAAAACTGTATGAATAGAGGTAAAAAAAAAAAATAGGCATGAAATTGCAAAAAACTACATCACAATGTCAAAATGTTCAACACATTCTGGGCTAAAAATATTGAACCTTCTGCGATTTGAAAATTACAACAAGCCATATTGAGATTTAATCTAATTTGTGATTTAGTGTTCAGCCCTAGTGCAAATGAAGTAAAATAAGATAAGAAATAAAAATATAATAAAATAATAAAGGTAAGGTTAGAAATAGAGTAACAAATAATTAATGATTTAATAATCTTCCACATCTGTATTGATGACGTATGCTCCATGTTTCAGAGTTTTCTGACTGAATAACCTAAAGAGTGTGGACTTCTGTTATACTGAGTTTATTTTTAAACTAAAATCCAGCCAACAGCCAACACACACCTTATCCTCTGGTTTTTTTTAATGGAGCTGGCTCATTGGCTACTTTTAAAATTCTGTAAAACTCAGATTCTGCTAACGTTAAATTAGACAATTTACAATTCTGGCTAAAATAATTTCTTACTTTTAAATATCTAAAAAAATCAGTTTTCTCCAGACTGTGTTTATTTTGTAGGTGTTGTAAACTGTGGAGTGGGTTTCTCAGCGAATGATAGTTATGTTACTGTATTACTATTCTTCATAAATCAGTCTTTCATCTCCTTCATGTGGATTATTAAAGATTAGATAATAATAAAGTTATTCCCCACATCAGCCTGAGTAAAGATTAGATAATTATATTGATTATAATAATAATAATAATAATTATACTAATACCAGTATAACTAATAATAATGGTATTAATTATAGTAATAAATAAAACAAAATAATAATGATACAATAATACTCATAAACAGTCTGAGTCAGTTCCGCCGTCTGGCCTGCAGGTGGCGGCAGAGTGTCGTAAATCAGTCGACGCTGCCGTAAACGTCACCAGAGGAAGTTCGCTGCTGTAAACAACGTCGAGCTGCTGCTCCGTGAAAAAAAAGGTGAAAATGAGCCGAAATACACCAGAAGAATGACGGAGACTGAGTCTGTGTGACTCTGCGGTGAGTTACGGAGGATTTCAGACTTAATGTAACCTCTGCTGATCGAGTTTGAGCCTTAAAACGAGCCGTAAACAGACGGCTAACTAACTAGCACAAACATGCTAAAGTTCAGAGGAGCTGGAGCCGCTCTCAGGGACAAACTTCAGAACTTTATTTTAATATTTCTCAGTTTTTGTCCGGTTTACCTCCACACTGAGGTAAAGTGTGGTGTTAAAGCCCAGCAGGGATTAAAGAGACAGGACTGTAATGTAGCCTCAGAGCTAACTGTGCTAACGGCAGGCTAACTCAATAATAAACCAGAGTTAAGTTTGAGTTTATTTAATCCGGATTAAACCAGGATTAAATCAGGATTAAAGTCCGGATTGTACTGTTTTCTGAGCTCACTGTCGCAGACACTGAAGATGTTCACCAGGAGCTCAGAGTCTGGACTTTACCTGCATGAACAAAGACAGAAAAAGGTCTTAAAATGTTTCATTCATTTAAAAATGTCTTAAAATGTTTCATTCATTTAAAAAGGTCTCAAATGTTTCATTCATTTAAAAAGGTCTCAAATGTTTCATTCATTTAAAAAGGTCTCAAATGTTTCATTCATTTAAAAAGGTCTCAAATGTTTCATTCATTTAAAAATGTCTCAAATGTTTCATTCATTTAAAAATGTCTTAAAATGTTTCATTCATTTAAAAAGGTCTTAAATGTTTCATTCATTTAAAAAGGTCTTAAAATGTTTCATTCATTTAAAAAGGTCTTAAAATGTTTCATTCATTTAAAAAGGTCTTAAATGTTTCATTCATTTAAAAAGGTCTTAAATGTTTCATTCATTTAAAAAGGTCTCAAATGTTTCATTCATTTAAAAATGTCTCAAATGTTTCATTCATTTAAAAATGTCTTAAAATGTTTCATTCATTTAAAAAGGTCTCAAATGTTTCATTCATTTAAAAAGGTCTCAAATGTTTCTTTCATTTAAAAAGGTCTTAAAATGTTTCATTCATTTAAAAAGGTCTCAAATGTTTCATTCATTTAAAAAGGTCTCAAATGTTTCATTCATTTAAAAAGGTCTCAAATGTTTCATTCATTTAAAAAGGTCTTAAAATGTTTCATTCATTTAAAAAGGTCTTAAAATGTTTCATTCATTTAAAAAGGTCTTAAATGTTTCATTCATTTAAAAAGGTCTTAAATGTTTCATTCATTTAAAAAGGTCTCAAATGTTTCATTCATTTAAAAATGTCTCAAATGTTTCATTCATTTAAAAATGTCTTAAAATGTTTCATTCATTTAAAAAGGTCTCAAATGTTTCATTCATTTAAAAAGGTCTCAAATGTTTCTTTCATTTAAAAAGGTCTTAAAATGTTTCATTCATTTAAAAAGGTCTCAAATGTTTCATTCATTTAAAAAGGTCTCAAATGTTTCATTCATTTAAAAAGGTCTCAAATGTTTCATTCATTTAAAAAGGTCTTAAAATGTTTCATTCATTTAAAAATGTCTCAAATGTTTCATTCATTTAAAAAGGTCTTAAAATGTTTCATTCATTTAAAAAGGTCTTAAAATGTTTCATTCATTTAAAAAGGTCTTAAAATGTTTCATTCATTTAAAAAGGTCTCAAATGTTTCATTCATTTAAAAAGGTCTCAAATGTTTCATTCATTTAAAAAGGTCTCAAATGTTTCATTCATTTAAAAAGGTCTCAAATGTTTCATTCATTTAAAAAGGTCTTAAAATGTTTCATTCATTTAAAAAGGTCTTAAATGTTTCATTCATTTAAAAAGGTCTCAAATGTTTCATTCATTTAAAAAGGTCTCAAATGTTTCATTCATTTAAAAAGGTCTCAAATGTTTCATTCATTTAAAAAGGTCTTAAATGTTTCATTCATTTAAAAAGGTCTTAAATGTTTCATTCATTTAAAAAGGTCTCAAATGTTTCATTCATTTAAAAAGGTCTCAAATGTTTCATTCATTTAAAAAGGTCTCAAATGTTTCATTCATTTAAAAAGGTCTTAAATGTTTCATTCATTTAAAAAGGTCTCAAATGTTTCATTCATTTAAAAAGGTCTCAAATGTTTCATTCATTTAAAAAGGTCTCAAATGTTTCATTCATTTAAAAAGGTCTCAAATGTTTCATTCATTTAAAAAGGTCTCAAATGTTTCATTCATTTAAAAAGGTCTCAAATGTTTCATTCATTTAAAAAGGTCTCAAATGTTTCATTCATTTAAAAAGGTCTCAAATGTTTCATTCATTTAAAAAGGTCTCAAATGTTTCATTCATTTAAAAAGGTCTCAAATGTTTCATTCATTTAAAAAGGTCTTAAATGTTTCATTCATTTAAAAAGGTCTTAAATGTTTCATTCATTTAAAAATGTCTCAAATGTTTCATTCATTTAACTTTTTCTGTTCAGTAAACTCAAAGTGTTTTTCCTCCACTTAGCCTGCACTTTGCAGAGCAGCTGGATCCTCCTGATGCAGTGTTATAGTCAGGCTGATTGTTGAGCCAACAGTTTCCAGCAGTTTTATTAAATAGATAAATAAATAAATGAATAAATAAATAAATGGTCCATGTTAAAGCTGCACCTCTTTCTATGTAAACGTCTCTTTAAAAAAATCATTTTGCTAATTTCCTTTCTTGGGCTCTCCATTTTTTTTGAAGAATCTATTTATCTCCACTCTTTTATAAATATTTATAATTTTTTTTATTGTTTTTAAATAGTTTTCATCTTAATTTGTAGCACTTTGAGATTGCGAAAAAGGAAAGGACAAGACAAATAACATTTATTACTCTGTAACAATTCAACTGTATTCCTTTGAATATAGAAAAATTGCACTCACCAGGGCAGGTGGACAGCTCAGGCCGCCGGGTGTAGCCGGGGCCGACACTCAAAAGAAAACCAAGGTCTTAATGATCCCGAGTCCTCTGCTTGTACTTTATGAATGAAAAGGAAAGCAAAAAAAACCCAAGAACGAAAATTCAACTCAGTGCTTGATTTCGATAACTTATATTTGCCAAAAATTCAACTGAAAACACACCCAACCTGGGCGGACAAACCTGCGGCACGTAACTCAAAAATAAAACAAAAAGTACTCAGTCCAGTAAAGAAAAGAAATAGTCCATAGTCCCCAGTGTCTTTTCCCCGAGTTATTTGAGTCCTGTCTCAGTTCCAGCCTTATAATCCAAATGAAAAAAATAATCCAAATGGGAACAAAGGAAAAACCCACGGCGCCCGCCGACCAGCCTCTTACTCTACAGGAAAATAAGAAAAGGATAATTCCCTCCGGGAGATTCACCTCCTCTCCACAGCTTCCTCCAATGCGCTGCCCGACGAACAAACGTAGCAGAGAGGAAATAATAGCAAAAAAGGAGAAATAATCCACAGTTACTCCTGCTGTCGGGGTAAGCTCCACCATGCTCCTCTCAGGTGCACTTTCCTCCCAGGTACCTTCCTCCCTTTTTTTTCCACACCTCTTTTCTCACTTCTCCACGGAAGTGGACTTAAAATAATAATAAAAACCATACAGCAAAACACCATAAGAATAACCCAGCCCCAACATTACAGACTCCATAAACAAAACAAAAAAAAACAACAACAAACATAAACAACCCAATAACCCCGTGTGCCTAGCTGTGTAAAAGAATCAAGTGCCAACCCACCCCAAAACAGAACAGCAAATAAAAAACTATCTTCTGCTCCGGTGAGGCCTACACTGACTTTAGTTTGACCTGGGCTTTACAACTATTATTGTAATCTGCTTAGATGAATAAATGAAAACTTTTCTTCTTTGTTATGTTCTGGTTGTTCTTGCTCCGTCACTTCACTCTTACTTTGTATATTTCTTCTACTTCTTACACTTCGATAAGCAACATACATGGAAACTATAAAGCTGTTTACCATGTGATGGACTCATACTGATCTTTTTTATTATTTACTTTCTTAACAGACTGTATTTACATTTACAGATAACTGTTATTATCTTTTCATATTTGAATATATGTTTACGTACATGTATGTATGTATATATGTTTGCTTTTTACTTCTGTGTATCTGTTGTGTTTGCCTGTAAATGGGAAAGAGTTCAGTTTTGTATTACTGATGGCAAGAATAAATAAAAACAAGGGAAAAAAACATTAATAAGGAAAGTTTGAAATGTGAACAACAGAGTTACCCCTTAAACCTGAACTGAGGATGTTCCTCAGAGACACAGAATATTAGTAAAATGTTCTTGTTCTAGGGCTGGGCGATATGGCCCAAAATAAAATCCCAGATTTTTTCCCACAAAACTTGATTTACAATTTCAATCCATTTTTTCCCCTCAAAGCAAAAAAACTCAAAGTGACACAAAAATGACATGAATCAAGTTCTGTCTTTATGTTGTTAAAATATATTCCTAAGCCAATCAGGATGTCCCTTTTAAAATTAAACTGTGTGTCATAAAATGTTGATTATGTAGTTCTAACACAGGCAGGTTTGCCTACATAAACAAAGATTCTCTCTGATCAATATTTAATCTGATTTAAATAAATAAATACAAGTCTATAAAAGTGTTTGTGTAAAACCTGACAGGGCCACCATCATGACAACCGTAAAGTTTCAGTGTTTATATTTTTTCAAACTCTGCAACGACTTACAGTTTAAATAAGTGAATTTTAAAAAATCTTTATTTTTAACTTTTAAATCTTCTGCAGAAAATAATTTAAAAAATTAATTGATTTAATCGATATATTTCCCAGCCCTATCTTGTTCTTTTGGGGAAAATTACTTTTCCGTTTTTTAATATGAAAAAGCCCAAACTAAAACGTTCCCGGCGTTCACGTGCAGTGTGGACTAAGCAGAAGTTTTTGAGGGTCAGGAACCAGAAATGAACCAGAAATCATGTGACAGAGAGTAAAATAAAATCAGATTTAGACGTTTTGTTCATGTGACAACACAAACTAATTTTATTTATACAGGAAGGAAACAAACAAAGAAGAGAAACATGCTTCAAACATCACACCTCATCGTTTGTTCTGTCAGTGATTTAGGATGTAAAAATAACTGCAAACAAACAAAAGAACTTTAATTTTCTATGTGTGGGATCTAAAGAGCTAAACTTAAAGATATTATTACCATCATTATTATTTTAAATATTATCTTGAACCTTTACTAATATGATGATTTATATGTATAATCTGTTATTTATAAAAGCTTTTGTTGTGTGTTTGTCAAACGGTTTCATCAATTTTAAGTTATTTTTGTAATTTTCTTAAAAACATTTCTGCCTTTTCTATTTTATTATGTCCCAATTTTTTGTGCATTTTAAGTCTTCAACTGTTGGCTTTTAGAACCTTTAAATCCCCAAACAAGAAAACTTCTGTGTCTTGTTTTTTTTTGTAGTTTTTTCTTAGTTCCCTGAAGTTGATCTAAACTTGTGTCCACTCACATATACTGCAGTATTTGACCTCTGCGACGAGGCCTGTGCTCAAAACATCGATACAGCAAAATATGGTCATCACTTTATGGGGACACGTGTGTCGATACGGCCTCAGTGTTTGAACAGTCGTTGTAAACACACTTTGGGTGATGTTAAAAATGGCACAGTTCAGACTAGAAGCCAAGATACATGATAAACACATGTTCCAGATTTAAATTTAAGTCTACCATCTCTGAGGACCTGAATTGAAGTTCTTAAGTTGAAGAATTATTTAAAACTCGTGCTTTTTTTCTTCTTGTAATAAAAGCAAAAGTTGCTGGGACTTCTGTTAAAAGAGCAATCAGTGTTCACAGTTTATGTGTATTGGGATACGTATAGTATCGTGGGGTTGCTGGAAATACCCAGCCCTATCTGTGACCTCCTCTGAATGCCTCTTTCTGCCGGTAACTCGTGTGTTTTCTCTTCTCCGTCGTCTCCAGTCTCTGCGACGCTCCGTCGGGCTCGGGCGGGCGGACCATGACCCGGCCCGCCCTCTGATTCGAGAATGGCTGCAGAGCTCTATCCCGCCAAGAAGCCGGCGTCGTCTACCTCAGCGAGCTCCGCCTCCTCCGTCCAGCGGTACCAGCAGCAGAACGTGACCAACAACAACACCGGCTCGGCCAATCAGAGCTGCTGCAACTGGCAGGGCCTGTACCCCACCATCAGGGAGAGGTGAGGCCGTGACCTCTAACCCCACAGGGCGCTGTGACAACGACAAACACGTTCAGACAGAGCAGTTTAAGGAAAAGGCTGAATGAGCTTCTGTTCTTCATTTTATTTATTTTTCTGCCTTATTAACCTGTTCAGCCCTTTTTTAAACCTTCTGCTCCAAAATGACATCCTCATAAAGAAAAGAGTGAATCTCTGCAAACACAAGGTCTGTTTGAATTATTCTGGTGTCATAATAAAGTAACACTTATCAGATTAGTCCAGATGTGAATTATCAGTATATGTGTTACTGGGACAGAGGAAATGAAGATAGAAGGCAGAGTCATTTAAACATTTCATCCTCGCCTAAAATAAACAAGTTTTTATAGTGAATATCTCTTTGAAATGATGCAGCTGCAGCTTTAGAACTCTATGAATGAATGTGAAAATATGTGAACATTACTTCTGCCAAGTTTGAGTCTGATAAAGTGATGCAGAGCAAAGTTAGAGAGGTTTTACTACAGAGTGGTCAGGCCCAATCTTGGCTCAGTTTGGCTCCATTAGTCCCATTTGACATTTCTGATATACCAAACTTTAGATTTCACTTTTATGTCACTTTGGTGTTCATTACACCCAGTTACAACAGTTTTTATCTTCTGCTTATCTGTGGCAGTTTTTGACTGTTTTAAAAAATATAATAAAATAAATTAATTAAACATTTTTTTGTTTCTTTTTGTAAAAAATCAAGCAGAACTCTCATAGAGCAACAACAGAGCGGAAAAGCAGTTACAGATAATTTCAGAGTTTATTTCTTCTATTATGAAGATACTTTTTTACTAGAAGTGTAGGTCTTCATTTTTTAAGCTGTGAACTCTCTTATTTAAGAAAAATAAAAGGAAAATATCCATTCAGTGCTCCGTTTGCACTTGTTTTCCACCTTTTATTTATCCAACTGTTTTCTGTAGATGTAACTTTTTTACTTGATGTGTAGCCCTTCAATTTTTGGCTGGAGCCTCTTTAATTTAAGAGAAAAAAATGGTTATTTGGCTCTTTTTGCACTTTTTAAAATTATTTAATTTTAGGTTTTCTGTTCTTAATTTGGAATAAAGGCCTTAAATGAATTTAATTTATTTTGTTTTATGGTAAAGGAGCTAGCTGTGCACTCAATAAAACATTCTGCATTAAAACATTTACAATAAATATTGTTAACACCATAAAACTGTGGTCATACGGGGAGGCTATAAGACACAAACTGGACTTTGGTTTGGACCTTTCATTGGAGGAAATTTTATTAACTGGACCTTTTAATTGATTATTTCTATTATTCAAAGTAATCCATCCAAATCAACACAAGTTTGAATCAAAGTGAAACAGATTTGTATATTTGATAATTCATGTGCTTGGTGTTGACGTTGTGTTTGGTGTGTGTAAACATGTCTTATATGGTTGTGTAGCTGTTTAATTTGACATGCAGCATGACTGTATTTCTACATGAATAGTTCACTTTTTCTCATGTTTTTGTTGAAGAGCATGAAGGATTCCTGAAATCAGGGGCTGAACTGGTGAAATCATCATATTTGGTTTGTTTAGTTTGTGTGATTACTTTTATTTTTAATATCATTTTTGTTAATTAGTGTATTAACCCTTTCATGCATGGTGTACGCTACAGTAGACGGATATTTGAAATACATTTATTCCCTTTAGGTTGAAGAACCATGTCCAACTACCAGGTGATAAATTCCCAAACCCTTGTCTTAAATTTCATAAAAATGTTGTCCTTGCATATTTTTACCACATTGAGATTTTCCATCATGTCCAAAATAGTTGACGAAGGGCAAACTGGACATTATGCCTGTATTCAGATTGCACATACTTTTTATTTCTTTATTTAAATTTTTTTGTGATATTCACAAGCGAATAGTTTGATTAATCAGCAATAAATACATTTTATTTATTCTTGAGTAAATGTTTGTCAAAGACATTTGTTTGTGGATCTTTATTAAGTTCCACTATTTTATTATTTATACCACTGATGCATGATGGACAGATGCATAACTCCCAAAAAATAAAAGACTGAAAAAATAATTATTGTTTTTAACTTGTTTGAAAGAAAAACAAACATTTAGAAAAAGTATTCCTGTTGTGATTTAGTAATTCATGCATGACAGAGTTATTTATTGACCTCTTATTGAGGTGACAGGTGGACCAGAGTAGTTTGGACTTCCTCCTTTTTGAGCATCAAAGACAAATTTACCTTGTTTTTATTTCTGTTCCATGTTTTTGTTTTTTGTTTGTCTGTTTAACTTTTAAAAAACAATTATTTACATGAACAAGAGATCCTCATGGGTGTTGTAGTTAAACCAAAGTATTCTTCTACACTTACATCATGGTGTAATGTCACATTATTCTTGTTCAGCACATTTCTCCAGCTGGAGCCTTAAAAAAAAGTCAGTGTCTCCATACAGTAAATTTCTGGTTAATTCCACACTACTGGTCCCAATCATGAAGCGACTGGCCGTAGGAGTTCCACATTGTCTCGAACGGAAGCCTCTTCTCTGTGTGCTTGTTTGTAGCGCTGATATTTTAGGAGTTATAAAAAAATCTCTCCTCATTCTTCAGCCAAACTTTCTCGCTGATCTCCAGTCTGCAGTAGTCTTTGTGTCTCACATGTTTCCATCCAGATCTCTTCTGATTTTTGTGTTTCTCTCTCCCAGTTTTCTTTAACCCTCTGAATCCCAAGCAGTTTCTGGTCATTTTTCACTTCTCCCACAATTTTCACTTCCTATGGTCTCATTTTTCTCTGAAATATAAAGTCCAGCTCCTCTATAGATTCAGAACAACCATGGCTATAGACTGATGTAACTCAATTATGTCTACATGCAGTAGGGCTGAACAATTAATTGCAAATTAGATTAAATCTCAATATGGCTTGTTGCAATTTTCAAATCGCAGAAGGTTCAATATTTTTATCCCAAAATGTGTTGAACATTTTGGCATTGTGATGTAGCTTTGTGCAATTTCATGCCTATTTTTTTTTACCTCTATTCATACACTTTTTTCACACTTTTGGACCATTTTTACCTTTTTTAACCCTGTTTTTAAAACTTTATGCCTATTTTGCCCCCATTCATCTTTTTTTGGCCACTGTCAGAACCATTTTTTGAATTTTTACATGGTTTTTGAAATTTAATTTCAAATTTAATTCCCAATTTTGCTGCCATAGTCAATTTTCCTAAGCCACTTTTGGATTTTTTTGCAATTTCAAACCTATTTTGCACCTATTTATCAACCTCTTTCCACTTTCATACCATTTTGACCCAGTTTTTACAATTTCATACCTATTTTGCTTCTGTTCTTCACTTCTCCACTTTTTCTCAAATCTTTTATCTTTAGATTAATTTAATGTCATATTGGTTTCCTATAAAAAGATCTACTGCTTATGTTTGTTTAAGAATACATAAGATGAGGAACATTAAAACAATCGCAGAGTAAATCGCAGTTAGATTATTTTCTCAAATCGTTCAGCCCTAACATGCAGCGTAACAACATTTACAAGCTACATATAACTAGAACAAAGAAAAATGGACTTTTTGTTTTTCTAATTTTTTAATTAAAAGAAAATTTGAAAATAAGGAATTGGTGCACAAAACACATTTTCAGGTTCCTTCAAGCCTAAGAAACAGAAACAGGAAAAAAACACTGGTCTTAGTCCTACATTCAAATAATCGACACATTTTGAAGCCTTGTGTAATATTTGGAATCCCGGGCCGTTTTTACTTTTGTCACTTTTCACTTCCTATGGTCTCTTTTTTCTCTACAATATAAAGTCCAGCACCTCTATAGATTCAAAACAGTCATGGCTATAGACTGATGTAACTTAATTATGTCTACATGCAGTGTGACAAAATTAACAAGCTACAAATCATTAGAAAAAATAATCTAAAATAAAAAATCTAAATATTATTTTTTATTATATAAATAATATTAATTATACTTATATTATTAATTTACAGTCTACACTGCAGAGGCTCTATGTTAAGCTCTCTTTCCTTTATAAAAACTGCAGTTTGCTGGTAAAATTTGCCCTGTAACTCGTCTTCAAGGCTCTGACAGCAGGAATATGAGCCTGTAAGACTCTGCTGTGGGACCAAAACTCAAAGATTTTTTGAACAGCAAATTCAGGAAGTATGTGAATCATTCAGGTTTTGTTGAACACGGTCAGAATGGTCGATTTCTTTGTTTTTAACAGAATTTATCCAGAGCAAACGGCTAATTTTTTGCAAATTTAAAGAAGTTTTGAATATTAAAGCGATGTTTATGAAAACTCATGAAATTGGACTGTTTTCTATTTTTTTTTTGATATGTTGCCGACGTTACTTGTGATACATTCAGGTACCATCGGAGACGTGAAAATGGATTACGCCAGTGTTTTCTGAACAGGACAGATGGTTTGTTAATGACACTCAGACATAAGTGCTGTTTCCTGATTGGATGTCTCAGGGTGAGCGAGGAGTGTGGACTGGGTTTATTGGAGGCTTGAGCGCTTTGAGACCGTTTCTGTTCCATGTTTGATTATTTTATCTGTTAGAAATAAGAGAGACTCAGTTTGGTCAAAGTCAAAGGTCAAACATTAAGCCATCACTCAAATAGAGAATTTGACCTTTGACCTTTGTGTCTGCAGGAATTCAGTCATGTTTAACAACGAGATGATGGCCGACGTTCACTTTGTGGTCGGACCTCCGGGCGGGACGCAGCGAGTCCCGGGACACAAGGTAAGAAAGGAGAGGTCACAGGCTGAAGGTCAAAGGTCATCTGCAGAAAACTCACTGGTGTCTGTGCTCCTCCGTCAGTACGTCCTCGCCGTCGGCAGCTCCGTGTTCCACGCCATGTTCTACGGCGAGCTGGCCGAGGACAAGGAGGAGATCCGCATCCCCGACGTGGAGCCGCCGTCGTTTCTGGCCATGCTGAAGTAAGTGGAGCAGGACGAGGGGGGCGGGGAAATCATTTAATCATTCATCACGCTTTTCAGATGAATGTTGATCAGAATCAGAAATGTTTTTGTTGCCAGGTTTGTGACACATGCAAGGAATTTAACTCCAGTTCAAGGGAGGAAATAAAACAAAGGCTTAGTTAATTAAAAATGAAAATAACTCTGGAGTTAGTGTCCCTGATGTTTGTGACAGACTTATCCTGAAGTGTTGGCTCCGCCCCCTTCCCCCTCAGGTACATCTACTGTGACGAGATCGACCTCTGCGCCGACACCGTGCTCGCCACCCTCTACGCTGCTAAGAAGTACATCGTGCCTCACCTGGCGCGCGCCTGCGTCAGCTTTCTGGAGACGAGCCTGAGCGCCAAGAACGCGTGCGTGCTGCTGTCGCAGAGCTGCCTGTTCGAGGAGCCCGACCTGACGCAGCGCTGCTGGGAGGTCATCGACGCGCAGGCCGAGCTCGCGCTGCGCTCCGAGGGCTTCTGCGACATCGACGTGCAGACGCTGGAGAGCATCCTGCGGCGGGAGACGCTCAACGCCAAAGAGATGGTGGTGTTCGAGGCGGCGCTCAGCTGGGCAGAGGCCGAGTGTCAGCGACAGGACATGGCGCCGACCATCGAGAACAAGCGGCTGGCGCTGGGCAAAGCCATCTACCTGATCCGCATCCCCACCATGGCGCTGGAGGACTTCGCCAACGGCGCGGCGCAGTCCGGCGTGCTCACGCTCAACGAGACCAACGACATCTTCCTGTGGTACACCGCCGCCAACAAACCCGAGCTGCTGTTCTGCACCAAGCCGCGCAAAGGCCTGGCGCCGCAGCGCTGCCACCGCTTCCAGTCCTGCGCCTACCGCAGCAACCAGTGGCGCTACAGGGGGCGCTGCGACAGCATCCAGTTCGCCGTGGACAAGCGCATCTTCATCGCCGGCTTCGGCCTGTACGGCTCCAGCTGCGGCTCGGCCGAGTACCAGGCCACCATCGAGCTGAAGCGGCAGGGCGTGCCGCTGGCCCACCGCGTCATCAAGTACTTCTCCGATGGGTCCAGCAGCACCTTCCCCGTGTCCTTCGACTACCCGGTGCAGGTGGAGCCCGACACCTTCTACACCGCCAGCGTGGTGCTGGACGGGAACGAGCTCAGCTACTTCGGCCAGGAGGGCATGACGGAGGTGCAGTGTGGGAAGGTCACCTTCCAGTTCCAGTGCTCGTCCGACAGCACCAACGGCACCGGCGTGCAGGGCGGGCAGATCCCCGAGCTCGTCTTCTACGCCTGAGCGAGCCAGGAGGCCACGCCCACACCGCCGCTGCTGCCGCAGGGGGTCCTGCTTCACTGCCATTCAGGCCACGTTTACACGAGACAGCGTTTCAGTTAGTTAAAATAAAATATTAAAAAAACTTTATCTGCAGACCGAAGGTTTGTCGTTTTCTACTCTTATACGGAGAATGGAGACTTTACGCACATGCTCAGTAGAGATTTAGTGAACCTGTACGGTGTCCCCAAAGGGCAAAAAAATCACAAAGCACAACAAAAAAAGGAACAACAAAGCAAAGCAAATATGGATTTGCTTTTTCTTTTTTCATTTATTTGACAAGTTATTGCATTTTTATTTGTTGAATTTTCCTTGTCTTTGCTTTTTTCTGTCTGCCATTGTTTTTATTTTTAATTCAATGTTTTTCTGTTTTGTTTTTTCTTTTGCTTTTTCCAGTTGTTCCTTTCTCTTCATGTTAATTATGTTTTTGTTTTTTGTATTTGTTATGTCCATTCTTTTCTTTGTGTTTATTTTATTTGTTTTATTCGTCTTGACTTGTTTTATTTATTGAATTTTTTCTCTGTGTTTTTATCTGTCGTGTCATTTTTAAGTTTTTGTCTTATTTTTGTTGTCATTTTTATTTGTTCTGTCATTTTTCCATCATCATGATATTATATATTTTTTTATTTGTTTCTTTTGTTTTCTGATCTTCAGTTTTCTCAAACTGTCATTTAAACATAAATCTGGACTCCGTGTTGGGAGGGTCCCTCTCGTGTAAACGTGGCCTCAGACTTTTATTTTGAAAGGACGGAGGCGAGTCACAGGAAGCTGCTGAAGTCGACCTCACATCCTGTTCTCTGTTTGTCTTTTGTGTGAACAGAAACAGAATCACTGTTATCTGGTCAGCAAAGTTTTTAAGTTTTATTTTAATAAATGATCTTTTTTTTTCAGTCATCAGGATTTAACACAAAGCACACACAGGCCGTTTTTACTGAGGCCAACATTCCCTATAATTTTGTATTAATCAGGTAAATGATAAATGTATTTTGATTTAATAGATTTATTTTAGTTTTCCTCGAAGGCCGACTCTCTCCTTAAAGACACTAAAACACTCACGGCTGTTTTTAATTCACTTCTGTACAGTTTTATTGTTTATTATCTTTTCTGTTTTTGTTTTATTGTTACTCAAACATTTAAAAACCGCAGGGGCAGCATCGTATGAATATTATTTAGGGTTAAATTTGTCTTTAAATTTGACTTTATTAACAAATAATAAACATTTTGAGATGGTCGGTTAACTGCAGGTTTGAGTTTGAACATTAGAAAATATTAAAGGAAATTATCTACGTATTAAAATATTATTTACCTGATGAAAGAAGAAGTCATGAGCTGCCTGTGGAGACAGAGATGCCTCTTAACTTGAGCACAAACTTTATTTTATTGTTTGATGAGTTGAAATCTTTCTGAAGGACTTGGTTTCCTCAGCTGAAGTTTGTTTTTATTGTTTTATACGATAACTCTTTACATCACTGTGGATTCTGTTGGTGCTCCTTTATTTTATTTTATTTGTTCTGTTAAAGATTTTTAGTCTCTTGTTTAGTTTTTCTCGGATAATTCCTGAACATTCGTGTCTCTGCTGTCGTCGATTCTTCTCTGAACGTTTCCGACAATCCGCTCGATGAGCTCGAACACGTTTGAAGGTAAAATCTGTTTTATTGATTTATTTAATGTTACAGGTAGTCGTCGGTGTTTCTGTGACCGTCCTTCCTTTAAACTGAAGTCCACATTTTTAAGAGTCTGTACAGAAGAAAGTATTTTTGGACGTCTCTGTTTCTTGAATCTGATCCAACATGAATGTTCGGTGAGTCGTGGCCTTATCGATGTGCTGTGTGACACATTTGGAAATAAAATATTCAGACGTTTGTTTTTGGCTTTTATTTCTAATCCTGAGGTCAGTGTTTGTTAGCTTCATTCATGCCCATAGTTTAGTGCTTATCTGTGTTTACATATAAATCTATAAATATACATTTCTCTTCTCATTAATGATGTGAATGCTGCCGTCCAAACTTTTGTCCTGGGAGCTAATTGGTTTATTTTTTAACCCTTTAACTACCAGCTCAACTGTTTGGCAGAGGCCATCTTTAAATTCATGGATATGTAATGTTTTAAAAAACAGAACAAATCAAATCATTGTGTTGTTCCAGGAACCACAAACAGACAAGAAACATATTTTCCAGGTGTGGGATAGAAAGGTTATAAAAGCCAACTGTTAATTGTGTGATGACATAAAATTGCACAAATTTCGGGGGCAAAATTAATTAGAAATGTCTGTGAAAAATGCAAAAATAAAATAGGTTATATTGAGAGTAGAGCTGAAACGATTCCTTGAATAATCGCGATTATTCGATAACAAAATATCCTCGAGGCAAATTGTGTGCCTCATTGAATATGTAATTATACATATAAAATATATCTGGACTACTATACAGTGCAAAAAGAGACAAGCATGAATACCAATAAAACAAAAATAACCAAACTTAAAAAACATACTGAAAAAAGCAAGTTATGGCCCAGAGTAAAAATAAAAGTATAGATTTAGATTTTAAGATCCTGTTTATGCTCAGAAGGTTCAAAATAATAAAAATAAGTCGTTAATTGAAGTGACCTGGCTTTTCTGTTTTGTGTTACTAATAATAATAATGTGTAGTGATTCAATGTAAAAAAAAAAAATAGCAGTGAGCGTAATGTAACAGTTATCCGATTACTCGAATAATCGGCAAAAATTTGATAGAGTAATCGATTACAAAAAGAATTGATAGTTGCAGCCCTAATTGAGAGTTTGACAAACACAAAAAATGTTTTTGATGAATAACAGACTTTATGTGTAAATATATATACACTCAACAAAAATATAAACGCAACACTTTTGTTTTTGCTCCCATTTTTCATGAGATGGACTCAAAGATCTAAAATTCATTCCAGATACACAATATTACCATTTCTTTCAAATGTTGTTCACAAATCTGTCTAAATGTGTGATAGTGAGCACTTCTGCTTTGCTGAGATAATCCATCCCACCTCACAGGTGTGCCACATCAAGATGCTCATCAGACACCAGGTGAGACACAGGTGTACCTTAGACTGTCCACAATAAAAGGCCACTCTGAAATGTGCAGTTTTGTCTCACAGCAAAATGCCACAGATGTCGCAAGCATTGAGGGAGCGTGCAATTGGCATGCTGACAGCAGGAATGTCAACCAGATCTGTTGCTCGTGCATTGAATGTTCATTTCTCCACCATAAGCCGTCTCCAAAGGCGTTTCAGAGAATATGGCAGTACATCCAACCGGCCTCACAACCGCAGACCACGTGTAATCACACCAGCCCAGGACCTCCACATCCAGCAGGTTCACCTCCAAGATCGTCTGAGACCAGCCACTCAGACAGCTGCTGAAACAATTGGTTTGCATAACCAAAGAATTTCTGCACAAACTGTCAGAAACCGTCTCAGGGAAGCTCAACTGCATGCTCGTCGTCCTCATCGGGGTCTTAACCTGACTCCAGATCGTCACCGTAACAGACTTGAGTGGGCAAATGCTCACGCACGACAGCGTGTACCAGTTCCCACTAATATCCAGCAACTTTGCACAGCCATTGAAGAGGAGTGGACCAACATTCCACAGGCCACAATTGACAATCTGATAAACTCTATGTGAAGAAGATGTGTTGCACTGCATGAGGCAAAAGGTGGTCACACCAGATACTGACTGGTTCTGAGTCCCCAGACCCCCAATAAAGCAAAAAAACTGCACATTTCAGAGTGGCCTTTTATTGTGGACAGTCTAAGGCACACCTGTGCACTAATCATGGTGTCTGATGAGCATCTTGATGTGGCACACCTGTGAGGTGGGATGGATTATCTCAGCAAAGCAGAAGTGCTCACTATCACACATTTAGACAGATTTGTGAACAATGTTTGAGAGAAATGGTAACATTGTATATCTGGAATGAATTTTAGATCTTTAAGTCCATCTCATGAAAAATGGGAGCAAAAACAAAAGTGTTACGTTTATATTTTTGTTGAGTATATATCAGTTAAAGCTGGTGTCTACGATTTGAAACTGCAGCCTGCCCCCCCTTTCCCTCACCTCTCCCCTCCGTGTTCCAAGATCCCGCCCCCAGCTCGTGTCGGCTCATATAACCCCCCTCCGGCAGAGCTACGAGCGGCTAGCACAATATATCAGCAACAAACTCAATCAAAAACAGCTCAGCTCAACTGAAAGTATCAAACACGACAGACATCTCCCTTATAACACACAGCAGTAGCCATTTCAACTGGACCGGCGGCAATGCGGGTCTGGCGCCGCCAAAGCGGAGCCGATTGTGGGGGAGGATTAATCTTTCTCAGCCTGTCCTCCCCAGCTCAGATTACAGTGCAAACGATTAGCGGCTAACAGGCTAACCCGCTCCGCTACAAGTTATTAGCCCGTACAGGCACAGACTAACCAGAGTTATTCAGCAGACATCTCCCACTGTAGTAAACAAAGCCATTACCTGATCAACCAGGGGCGAAGCGGCCGATGCTGAAGGTCTGACGGCCGGCTGAGGCTATTCGTTAGCCGTTAGCCCGCTAACAGGCCTCCACCCGGGCAGAGCTCCGCTGGGCCCGCTGGGAGAGGGAGGCGGATTCGGTTCGGCGCTAGGCTTTCCTGCTCCATGATAGTTCAGTAGCTAACGCTGCTAGCTGCTCACCGGAGGTAGAGGGAGGAGGCGGACCATGGGCAAGATGCTGCGTCATGAGTGAGGGAGACGAGGATTGGATGGACTCATGGACTAACTCACGGACCAATTAATAGTCGCAGGTTCTTAGGTTTGATTGGTCAGCTAGTATGCAGCTTTTCAGCGGATATACTGAATGGATTTTTTTCGTTCTTTTTGGTCTTTATACTGTGTAGATAGGACCATAGGACCATAACAGCCTTATAAACAGTGTTATTAATATGTACAAAGCTTCCAAATCGTAGACCATAGCTTTAATGGTGAAGTTAGATACTCAAATAATAATAATGGTAATTATAATAGTGGCATTAAGCTTTTTAAACCTCTAAATCCAGCAAACAAAATATCTGTTCTTTTGGTTTGTTTGCAGTTTTATGTGTTATGTTTATTTTACACATTAAATATTTCTGAATAATGACCTCTGCCAAACAGCTGAACTGGGAGTTAAAGGGTTATGCTCCATGCCGTGTCTTACTGGACTGAAATCAGCCTAAAATGTTGGCACAGTTGGATTAGACACACCTTATAGTTTCACAAAATTGTCCCATTTTTTTTCTAATTTTACCAGGGAAGGGAAATTAGTAAAATAATTATGTCATACTGATCTAAATTAATTTTTAATTATTATTAAATCAATTTAATAATAAAAGACATTTTAGATTTCACTAAAGTAAGACTCGTGTCATAGAAGCTTTTTAAAAAGGAGACAATATTTTACAATAAATACAACCCCCAACATTTTAAGAACAATGTTTAGAGAAAATGTGTCTTACATGACCAAGTGTGTATTAATAATTGAGGTTAATTTCAGGACAATGGGCCAAATAACATAGAAGGTATTGAATGAAAGAAGACTCAAAATTAACATTTATCCCACAAGCTTTATCAGACCAACTAAAAAAAATAATGAGGTGGTTCTAATTCAGCCATCTCAGTATTATTGTTTATTTTATATTTTACAAAACCCAAAACCAGTGAAGTTGGCACGTTGTGTAAATCGTAAATAAAAACAGAATACAATGATTTGCAAATCCCTTTCAACTTATATTCAATTGAATACACAGCAAAGACAAGATACTTAATGTTCAAACTGGTAAACTTTGTTATTTTTTGCAAATATTAGCTCATTTAGAATTTGATGCCTGCAACATGTTTCAAAAAAGCTGCACAAGTGTCAAAAAAGACTGAGAAAGTTGAGGAATGCTCATCAAACACTTATTTGGAACATCCCACAGGTGAACAGGCTAATTGGGAACAGGTGGGTGCCATGATTGGGTATAAAAGCAGCTTCCCTGAAATGCTCAGTCATTCACAAACAAGGATGGGGCGAGGGTCACCACTTTGTGAACAAATGTGTGAGCAACTTGTCCAACAGTTTAAGAACAACATTTCTCAACCAGCTATTGCAAGGAATTTAGGGATTTCATCATCTACGGTCTGTAATATCATCAAAAGGTTCAGAGAATCTGGAGAAATTACTGCACGGAAGAGGCAAGGCCCAAAACCAACATTGAATGCCCGTGACCTTCGATCCCTCAGGCGGTACTGCATCAAAAACCGGCATCACTGTGTAAAGGATATCACCACATGGGCTCAGGAACACTTCAGAAAACCACTGTCAGTAACTACAGTTCGTCTACATCTGTAAGTGCAAGTTAAAACTCTACTATGCAAAGCCAAAGCCATTTATCAACAACACCCAGAAACACCACCGGCTTCACTGGGCCGAGCTCATCTAAGATGGACTGATGCAAAGTGGAAAAGTGTTCTGTGGTCTGACCAGTCCACATTTACAATTGTTTTTGGAAACTGGGGTCGTCGTGTCCTCTGGACCAAAGAGGAAAAGAACCATCCGGACTGTTATAGGCACAAAGTTCAAAAGCCAGCATCTGTGATGGTATGGGGGTGTATTAGTGCCCAAGGCATGGGTAACTTACACATCTGTGAAGGCACCATTAATGCTGAAAGGTACATACAGGTTTTGGAGCAACATATGTTGCCATCCAAGCAACGTCTTTTTCATGGACGCCCCTGCTTATTTCAGCAAGACAATGCCAAGTCACATTCTGCACGTGTTACAACAGCGTGGCTTCGTAGTAAAAGAGTGCAGGTACTAGACTGGCCTGCCTGTAGTCCAGACCTGTCCCCCATTGAAAATATGTGGTGCATTATGAAGCGTAAAATACAACAACGGAGACCCCGGACTGTTGAACAACTTAAGCTGTACATCAAGCAAGAATGGGAAAGACTTCCACCTGAAAAGCTTCAAAAATTGGTCTCCTCAGTTCCCAAACGTTTACTGAGTGTTGTTAAAAGGAAAGGCGATGTAACACAGTGGTAAAAATGACCCTGTGCCAACTTTTTTGCAACGTGTTGCTGCCATTAAATTCTAAGTTGATGATTATTTGCAAAAGAAAATAAAGTTTCTCAGTTTGAACATTAAGTATCTTGTCTTTGCTGTGTATTCAATTGAATATAAGCTGAAAAGGATTTGCAAATCATTGTATTCTGCTTTTATTTACAATTTACACAACGTGCCAACTTCACTGGTTTTGGGTTTGGTAGTTAAGTAAGTCACATGACACGGATGCTACTCAAAAAAACCCTGCAGGTTTGACACCCTGACGCCATACTGTATTGTCAATCCATACCCTGGCATGGAAATGTGTAGACGGTCCCTACCCTGACACTGTAATTTGTAGACGGTCCCTACCCTGACACTGTAATTTGTAGACGGTCCCTACCCTGACATGGTAATTTGTAGACGGTCCCTACCCTGACATGGTAATTTGTAGACGGTCCCTACCCTGACATGGTAATTTGTAGACTTTCCCTACCCTGACACTGTAATTTGTAGACGGTCCCTACCCTGACATGGTAATTTGTAGACGGTCCCTACCCTGACACTGTAATGTGTAGACGGTCCCTACCCTGACACTGTAATTTGTAGACGGTCCCTACCCTGACATGGTAATTTGTAGACGGTCCCTACCCTGACATGGTAATTTGTAGACGGTCCCTACCCTGACACTGTAATTTGTAGACGGTCCCTACCCTGACATGGTAATTTGTAGACGGTCCCTACCCTGACACTGTAATGTGTAGACGGTCCCTACCCTGACACTGTAATTTGTAGACGGTCCCTACCCTGACACTGTAATTTGTAGACGGTCCCTACCCTGACACTGTAATTTGTAGACGGTCCCTACCCTGACACGGTAATTTGTAGACGGTCCCTACCCTGACACGGTAATTTGTAGACGGTCCCTACCCTGACATGGTAATTTGTAGACGGTCCCTACCCTGACACTGTAATTTGTAGACGGTCCCTACCCTGACACTGTAATTTGTAGACGGTCCCTACCCTGACACTGTAATTTGTAGACGGTCCCTACCCTGACACTGTAATTTGTAGACGGTCCCTACCCTGACACTGTAATTTGTAGACGGTCCCTACCCTGACACTGTAATTTGTAGACGGTCCCTACCCTGACATGGTAATTTGTAGACGGTCCCTACCCTGACACTGTAATGTGTAGACGGTCCCTACCCTGACACTGTAATTTGTAGACGGTCCCTACCCTGACACTGTAATTTGTAGACGGTCCCTACCCTGACACTGTAATTTGTAGACGGTCCCTACCCTGACACTGTAATTTGTAGACGGTCCCTACCCTGACACTGTAATTTGTAGACGGTCCCTACCCTGACACTGTAATTTGTAGACGGTCCCTACCCTGACACTGTAATTTGTAGACGGTCCCTACCCTGACACTGTAACTTGTAGACGGTCCCTACCCTGACATGGTAATTTGTAGACGGTCCCTACCCTGACATGGTAATTTGTAGACAGTCCCTACCCTGACATGGTAATTTGTTTAGTATTAGGTTCTGAGGTGATGTGACCGCCCTGCTGCTGCTAAATGTAGAGTAAAAGGGATGGCTCGATCCTAATCTGTAAATTATTGATTCTTTAAATCATGTTTCTACGTGTTTTTTGCTGAAATTATTATTTTTTAGATTCATTTACTTCCATATTTTTATTTTCTTTCTTGTTACTATAAATTAATCTAAAATCCTAATCTGCAGTGATTTGTTGGCGACCCCTACACTGATGGTGTAATTTGTCGACGGTCCCTACCCTGACATGATCATTTATCCACGAAGTATTATTCATTATTTTCATGTAAATCAATTATCTTTATGTTTCATGGCGTTTTGGTGCCCAAATTATTATTTTAATTCAATTGCTTCCATGTTTTTATTTTATTTTTTATTATAACCGTTATAAATTAATTTGGAATCATAATCTGAGCTGATTTGTTGTATTAAATATGTTTAATCATTTAATTATTTTTTACTTTTATCTTAAAAATCACCCTGTGAATAAAAAACACTTCGACTTTCTCTTGCCGTATTTTGTCCCTCCGCTCTTACCGTCCGTCCCTTCCACACCCGGAAGTCCGTCAGAGTCCAGAGTCCGGACCTGTCCAGGTGAACCAGCTCCGCCGTCATGCACAGACTGAAGGTCCTGTCCGGACACCTGAGCCCCCGGGGCTCCGCCGAGTTCAGGCGGGATGTGTGGAGCTCAAACTGCGGCTCGGGGGCCGGAAGCAGCCCGGAGGACGTGGTGGTGGTCCACGGCAGGAGGACCCCGATCGGGAAGGCCAAGAGGGGGGCCTTTAAGGTGAGCCCGGGACACCTGGGGACAGGTGAGGGTCAGAACCAGGACCCGCTGCAGACCCGGTCCCCCTCAGGTTTAAGGTTCAGAGTTAAATGATCATAAAAGTCCAAAAATGAAATTATTTTATATTTAAAAGATTTTAAACTCTGAATTTTAAATTTAAACTTTAATTTTATTTTTGGATTCTAACCCTTTAAAAGCCAATGTGGTGACTCAGCAGTTTTTAATTTGTTTTCTCTAAAATAAAAACTCCATAAGAAAACATTAACGTACAGTATATTTGTAATAAATGCATTTAAGTGATTTTTATTTCTTTATTTAGACACTGAGATGGTGAGCCAACACTCATTTTCATAGATTATCATTATTTTTATTTTTATTATAAAGTGTTGATTATAATTAAAAACATACACTCCTGCTATTAGAGATAAAAACATAACTGCCTCTTTAAATCAGAAATAAAATTAATACATGTCATTTTTTCAATTTTATCTTAACAGTGTTTTAAAGCAATTTAGCCCTTAAATAAACATATATATAGCATAGTATATATAGTATTAAATAATCATATATATAACATAGTATATATAGTATTAAATAAACATATATATAACATAGTATATATAGTATTAAATAAACATATATATAGCATAGTATATGTAGTATTAAATAAACATATATATAGCATAGTATATGTAGTATTAAATAAACATATATATAGCATAGTATATATAGTATTAAATAAACATATATATAGCATAGTATATATAGTATTAAATAAACATATCAAGTATCAAATGTTTTTGGTGAATTCAGTCAGGGTTCCCTCGGATCCTTGAAAAGTCTTAAAAGGCATTGAATTCATTTTTCTAAAAATAATTAAATGCCTTAATTGGCATTAAAATGTCTTAAATCCAATTTTCAAAAGTCTTAAAAATGTGACCTCATTAGTCAGATTTATGTTAGATTGAACTAAACAGTGATGTGGTTGCACCAGGATCTTTACAGCAGACTCCTGTCTTTATTCTACCTACAGTGCAGGGAGAGAGGGGACAAAATGATGAAAAATCAGCAAAAAAATCCCAAAGTAGCTCAGAAAAAGTGATTATGGCAGTAAAATTGGGAATTAAATTTGAAATTAAATTTCAAAAACCATGTAAAAATTCCAAAAATGTTTTTTACAGTGGCCAAAAAAAGATGAATGGGGGCAAAATAGACATAAAGTTGTAAAAATGGGTTTAAGAAAAGGTAAAAATGGACCAAAAGTGGGACAAAGTGTGTGAATAGAGGTAAAAAAGAGGGATGAAATTCAGAAATTGGGTAAAAAGGTTAATAAATAGGTGCAAAATAGGTATGAAATTGCAAAAAATCAAAAAGTGGATTAGGAAAATTGATTATGGCAGCAAAATTGGGAATTAAATTTGAAATTAAATTTCAAAAACCATGTAAAAATTCCAAAAATGTTTCTACAGTGGCCAAAAAAAGATGAACGGGGGCAAAATAGACATAAAGTTGTAAAAACAGGGTTAAAAAGAAGGTAAAAAGTGATCTTTTATTTAAAATAAACATTGGGTTAAAATTGCCTCTAACCCAGGTAATTCATGTGGTGTTTTTGTTTGTTTGTTTCAGTTGTGGTTCTTTGTCGACTTGGTCTTAAATTTTATTTCAAATGGCCTTAAAAAGTCTTGAAAAGTCTTGAATTTAACTTGCCTGGAGCTGTAGGAACTCTGTCAGTATGTTAACACAGCTGCTTTTTTCTTTTGAAAACAAAACAAACAAACAAACAAAAGGAAACAAAGAAAACTAAAGAACTAAAACTATTTCTACAAAATACATCTCACGGAGTATTTGATTAATATTATTTTGAATCACTCTTGAGAGAACGGTAAAAAAATGTTGGTATTTTGCATTCTGTTAAAAACGGGAATAGAAGCACCATCTGATGATTTTATTTAAATATAAATAAAAATAAAAAGCTTGTTGTCCAAACTGAAATCTCGACATAAAGAAATGTATTATTTTATTTCCAGATAAATGTGCCATCATAAAGTCATTTTCAGTGGTTCTCAATGGGGCATTTTTTGTCATTAGGATCAGATGTGTTCTGTTTTTGTGTGGTGCAGACATTAAAGGTTAATTTAAGAAACAGATGAAATTCTTAATCTCTTAAAAATCAATTTGAGCTGATTTCATTCTTCACAGAGAAAAAGGCTCGACTGTCACCGAATGTCCAAAAAACTTTAAAGGGTTAAAAAGTCCTGATTCAGATGTCGACCTCCAGGGTCAAAGGTCACAAAGACTTCAAACGGCTGTTATTCAAAAACATGATGCATCATGGGTAACATTTAACCCTGAGTTCTGTCTTCAGGACGTGACGCCTGACGAGCTGCTGAGCGCCGTGATGACCGCGGTGATGTCCGACGTCGGCCTGTCGCCCAACAGACTGGGAGACGTGTGCGTGGGTGAGGGTTCAATTCCAGAGGAGTCCAGACTCTGTCCACTATAAAAACTATAATGATAATAATAATTAGACTGTCCAATATAAAAACTATAATAATAATAATAATAATAATTAGACTGTCCAATATAAAAACTATAATAATAATAATAATAATAATTAGACTGTCCAATATAAAAACTATAATAATAATAATAATAATTAGACTGTCCAATATAAAAACAATGATAATAATAATTAGACTGTCCAATATAAAAACTATAATAATAATTATTATGTTTCTATCCAGAGTGTTTCCTGTTTCCTTCCTTATTTAAAACTAACCTCCTGTTTTTGTCCAGGTAACGTCCTGCAGCCCGGGGCGGGGGCGCTGATGGCTCGAGTGGCTCACTTCCTCAGGTCAGAATCATCCAGATTAACTAACCCGTTAACCAGGATGTCCGATATTCATCACTCAGAATCAACAACAAGCTGTACAAATATTTTTTTATTCATTCTGCTCCACGTCTGACCTAATAATTGATGTCAAATATTCATTTTTAATATTGAAACCCTTTAAAGGTCGAGTTTTTGTCACGATGCTTTTTCACATTTAAAGCAGCACTACAGAAGATCCTCGCTTGACCAGAGAGAGAACTCAACTACCCATGAGCTCTAGCGCGTGCATACTGTCGTAAGGATACAGATCTGCCGGTCGCGTTTGTTTTGTAGGCGAATCACAGAAGCCAGAACTTCGCTAAAAAGTATTCTTCTGTCTTCAGCGGCTGTTTGCAGGATGGATAGCGACGAGGTAATGTATTTATTTTTGACTAGATGACGATGTTAAAAATCTCTAAGTTCAACTTGGTTTTATTACCGTGAAGTCGCCCCCGTCCTGTTGAAGCTATAAAGTGAATAAAAGTAAAGACAACCACGAGCTGGTGATATCACACACTTGAAATAGGTCTAAACAAAACTACATACTGGTACGTTCTGGATTTGTTGTGCTGTACTTTTTTCCTGTCAAGTTTTTTTGAGGAACTTCGTCATAAATTAGTCGCTAACATACCTGATAGTAGTCGGACATCCCTCCTCGTCTTTTATTTCACACCAGCGAGTGAACGCCGAACCGATGTTTATTCCTGTCCGAGCATTCAGCTTGTTTTTCTCTCGCTTTCTTTGTTTTGTATCCTCCAACAAAACTTTTCTCTTCCTGACGTTGTTGCCTCCGCCATGGTTACAGCTCTGCGATTGGCTTTTGCCGAGACTTCAGTGTTTTAAACGAATTGGGAATCGGGGAAAGTGACGTATGCCGTAAAGCAGTCCAAACGTGTAGTTTTTTAGTGTGGCAGGGTTCCCACCATCCACCTCGAAGTTACATAGTGCCAGTTAAAGGGATACAGACCACTCCAGACCAGAGGTTTCATTGAACTCATTGTAAAGTGGTGGACCATCACAATGAATATCGAAGGATTATATTATGTTTGAAAAACTACATAGTGTTGGTTTAAAAACATCCTGCTGCTTCGTGATTCTCTTTTTAACTTCATTAATCAGCCCACCCTAATAAATTGATTGGTTGTTTGGTTGGTTAGTTAGCTGATTGGGTGACTGGTTCGTTGACTGGTTGATTGGCTGTTTGATTGGTTCAATAACTGGTCAATTGATTTCTTGGTTGGTTGGATATGTTGGTTAGTTTGTTGGTTTGATGGTTAGTTAGTCAGTTCATTGGTTCACTGACCGGTTGATTGATTGATTGGTTGATTGGTTGGTTGGTTAGTTGATTGGTTGATTTACTGGTTGATAGACTTGTTTATTGATTGACCTGTTGTTTGGTTGGTTGGTCAGTTGGTTGGTTAGTTGGTTGGTTGGTTGGTTAGTTAGTCAGTTCAATGACTGGTTGACTGATTTATTTCTTGGTTGGCTGTTTGATTGGTTCAAGAACTGGTTGATTGATTGGTTGGTTGGTTGGATATGTTGATTAGTTGGTTGGTCAGTTAGTTAGTCAGTTGATTGGTTTACTGACCGGATGATTGGTCTCTTGGTTGGTTGCTTGGTTGGCTATTTGATTGGTTCAATAACTGGTTGTTTGATTGGTTGGTTGGTTGGTTGGATATGTTGGTTAGTTTGTGGGTTTGTTAGTCAGTTTGTCAGTTCATTGGTTCACTGACCGGTTGATTGATTGGTTGCTAGGTTGGTTATTTGATTGGTTTACTGACCGGTAGATTGATTGATTGATTGGTTGATTGGTTGGTTAGTTGATTGGTTGATTTACTGGTTGAATGACTTGTTTATTGATTGATTGGTTGGTTGGTCAGTTGGTTATTTAGTTGATTGGTTTACTGACTGGTTGATTGATTTCTTGGATATGTTGGTTAGTTTGTTGGTTTGTTGGTTAGTCAGTCATTTCATTGGTTCACTGACCGGTTGATTGATTAGTTGCTAGGTTGGTTATTTGATTGGTTCTTTGACCAGTAGATTGATTGATTGATTGGTTGATTGGTTGGTTAGTTGATTGGTTGATTTATTGGTTGATAGACTTGTTTATTGATTGACCGGTTGTTTGGTTGGTTGGTTGGTTATTTGATTGGTATTTTGGTAGATTGATTGATTGATTGGTTGATTAGTTGCTAGGTTGGTTAGTTGATTGGTTGATTTACTGGTTGATAGACTTGTTTATTGATTGACCGGTTGGTTGGTTGGTTGGTTATTTGATTGGTTCTTTGGTAGATTGATTGATTGATTGATTGATTGATTGATTGATTGGTTGGTTGGTTAGTTGATTGGTTGATTTACTGGTTGATAGACTTGTTTATTGATTGACCGGTTGTTTGGTTGGTTGGTTGGTTGGTTATTTGGTTGGTTCTTTGACCGGTAGATTGATTGATTGATTGATTTGTTTGTTGGTTGGTTTATTGTTTTGATTGACTGGTTGATAGACTTGTTTATTGATCGACTGGTTGGTTATTTGATTGGTTCATTCACTGTCTTATTGGTTGGTTGATTGATTGGTTGGTTGCTTGGTTGGCTATTTGATTGGTTCAATAACCAGTTGGTTGATTGGTTTGTTGGTTGGTTAATTAATTGACTGGTTGACTCTTTGATCGCCCATCAGTCCGTCTCTCTCTCTCTGATCAGCGGGTTCCCGGAGACCGTCCCCGTCTACACGGTGAACAGGCAGTGCTCCTCCGGCCTTCAGGCGCTCTTCAACATCGCAGGTACACGCCGCCGCACCATCACCTGACCTCAAACAACCAATCACAGCCTCTCTGTGACCTTTAACCCTATGTGTGCAGGGGCCATCAGGAGCGGAGCCATGGACCTGGGCCTGGCCTGCGGGTGAGTCCGTCAGACATCAGACTCTCCAATACAAACATCATACAGCCTTTAAAGGACTATTCCGTGTTTTTGTGTGTTAGCGTGGAGAGCATGTCCCTGCGCAGCGTGGGGACGCCCGGAGACGTTAGCTCGCGGCTGATGGACAACGACAAGGCCAGAGACTGCATCATCCCCATGGGGTGAGACTCGAACCGCCACACTGCACAGAGGTCAGCTAAGGTCAAATAACGATCGTTAACTCGAGTCCAAGAAACAACCGCAGAGTCAGGAAATACAGACAAGAGGGCAGGGCGTTAAAAAACTGCTGAGTCATGTCCTGATCCAGAGTCTGGACCATGGACTGGACCACATGTCTGTAAACCTGATTCACTGACTCTGTAGGTCTGTGATAGACGTCTGACTGAAGTTAGTGTGTCTTTGACCTACAAAAACCAGAGTCAGGTAAGAAAGACCAGAGAAGCTAAGGTGGCTAGCTGCTAGCTGTTAGCTGGTCTCCTGGAGCAGCGCTGAAAGACGTCGCTGAATTCATAAAAGCTGTTTGGACCTTTGAGGTGAAGTTTGACCAAACCTGAGACACAAAGGTTTGGATCTGAGGAAACATTACTCAGAGCTCCAGAATAACTTTCTGTGTTAGTTACAACAGTGCACCTAAAACTCTTCTTAAGGTGCACCCACACTGTTCATAGTGTCACCTTTAACACCATGAGGTCACCGTTTCATCTCTCTCTGTTACTTTATATAATGTAAATGATTTTTAGACAAGAATAAGATGTAGAGAAAGACTTGTCTTTATTTGAAAAAATATATAAATTAAAATAAAAACAGAGCGTTTAAAGAGCTTCACTGAATGAAATTTAACATTTCAAACTCAAACATCTCAAGGTAAATAAAATATTTTTAAATTTAAAAAAGCTAATGTTTAAAGGGACAGTTCAGTATTTTTGAAGTGTGGTTGTATGAGCTCCATATGGTCACTAAGGACAGTAGATACAGTAGAAAGTTCTCTCCTCTCCACCAGAAAGCCACAGCCTGTGACCATCGGTGACGAAGAAAAAGACGCTAATAGAAAAGTACCGTACCGGAGTTAAAGGCTATTTTCTTATAAAGTTAAAGGCGGAGTGTCCCTCCGCTAAATCAGTCCGCCGCCCCCCCTCTCAGCTGATCAAAACATTCAAGCTAGTGGCTTTAGATGCTGGTTGTAGCTTTGTATAACTTTTATCAAGTATCATAACTCTTCTGTTTTGACTGTCGAAATTAAAAATGGGATGATTATGACAGCGCCGATGAAGTCTCATTCAGTTTGGAGTCAAGAGGATACCTGAACCGGACTTTACAGAGGATGAGTCGCTAAAGAGGAATATAGAGGAAACATCCATGGAGCCTGGACATCAAGATAGAGACGTAAATAAGCAGTGGGGCGAATGTTTGACCTGGGAATATGTGATATGGACGGCGGTATTACTCGTCAAACGGACTTTCCTTTCCCGGAGTTTTGTGGACATTCTCCAATTTCCCGAAGATAAACTGGAAAAACGTCCCAAACCTGAAGGACCTAATGACAGTTTCTACTCAAAGTAAGTAATAATGATCTGTCAGAGACAAATAAGCAGAGTAGAGGAGGCTGTTTGTTGATCATAACAATCTGTCAGCTAACAGGTAACAGAGATGCATTCACTATACTGTGTAACCGAATGCCCTCGTTACGCAGAGGAATACGGTGAAAGCTGAGTTCTAGATGATGCACATCTGTTTCTGAATCATGGGAAGCATCACAAAAACCCATCTCAGCAATATTTGTCTTATAATGTGCTTTTAATTAGTCTAAAACAGCCATTAAAAGCAGCTAGCTAACTACGGCGGAGTGATTTAGTGGAGGGACACACGGCGTGAGTCGGCTTAGGTCCGGATAAACTTTATATTTCCGAAAGATTAATGCACTTTAAAAAATGTACATGTAGCGTACTCTTAAACTGTGGTATTACTTTTTGATTTGAGTTCAAATAGCCTTTAACTCCGGTACGGTACTTTTCTATTAGCGTCTTTTTCTTTGTCACCGATGGTCACAGACTGTGGCTTTCTGGTGGAGAGGAGAGAACTTTCTACAGTATCTACTGTCCTTAGAGCTCATACAACCCCGCTTCAAAAATACTGAACTGTCCCTTTAAGGTGCTATACTGAACTGAAAAATGAAATAAATATCCAGATTTTACCAACAACAACAGAACATTTACCTGGATGGTCTTATTCTCCAAGAAGTGTTTGTTGTGTGTTTGTTGTTTGTTTGTTGTGTGTTTGTTGTTTGTTTGTTGTTTGTTTTGTTGATTTTATTGTTGTTTTATCTTGTACAGTGTCCTTGTGTGTTTTGAAAGGTGCTTTTTAATAAAATGTTATTAGTAGTAGTTTGAACTGTGCCATTTTTAACATTACCCAAAGTGTATTTACAACACCTGTCCAAACATTGAGGCCGTATGATTCTGTAGAATCAGTATTGATACACGTATCCCCAAGAAGAGCATGACCATATTTTGCTGTATCGATGTTTTGAGCATGAGCCTAATGTGCACCTAAAATGGTCAAACTATCTGCTGACCTTCTCGTCTGTTTGTGGTGACTGTTTGGATATTTTCTGTCTGTATAGATCAGGGACAGTGGACGGAGGGCAGAGTCAGACTGCTGCTCACAGTCATCAGCCTCTGTTTGGTTCTGACCGTCGAGAGCGTTTGAATCATGAATCTTTAATCTGTGACGTCCTCTGATCTGATGATGTTTCTCTCTCTGCAGCATCACGTCTGAAAACGTGGCTGAGAGGTTTGGAGTCAGCAGAGAGAAGCAAGACGCCTTCGCCCTGAGCTCTCAGCTGAAGTAAGACTTTAACTCGAATGTTCCTCTGCTGATGACAGCCAGAAGCATCAGTGTTCACTAACAGACTGATTTACAGTCACAGACAGTTTATTTATTTACCAGAGAACTTACTGAGCTACAGAACAAGTTAACCCTTTAACCACCAGATCAGCTGTTTCAATAATCAATAAACTCAGTTATTTTTAATGTTGTTAAACAGAACAAATCAAATCACTGTCTGACACTGTGAACATTAAAGGAAACAGAAAAGTACAAAAACACCAAAAACAGATGTTTTCTTGGTGTTGGACTTTTAGGTTTTAAAAGCTGATTACATGATGATGAAAATCATTTACAAAAGGAGGAAATGTTTGTAGAAAAAATAGCAAAAAAAATAGTTAAAAATAAATGATACTGAGTTTGAAAAAAAAAAGTATGATGAATAAAAGATAAAATATATCTTTATATAGTTAAGTATTTAAAATAGTAATGATGGTGTTAGTAATAACCTTGAGCTTTTTAAATCCTACACAATGAAAATATCAGTTATTTTGGTTCATTTGCAGTTTTTTCTATATTTTAAATATTTACAGAAACAAACGATGATTCTTTTTAACACATTAAATATTCCTGCATTTACTGACCTCTGCCCAAAGGTTGAGCCTGGAGTTAAAGGGTTAATCAATAAAAAGAAGTTCAAATAAAACAAAGAAAAATATGAAGTTCTTATAAAGCTTGAGTTTTTTTAGGCCTTTTAAACTATTTTAAATGGAAAAGGTTTTTCTATAAAGATGTCACTTTAACTCACCGCCATGAGCCAAATTAAAACATTATCTTATTTCTCTTTTTAAGTTTACTCTGTTCTTTTTTTTTATTCTTTTTTAACTTCTTTTTATTTTAATTCAGTTTCATAAATATTTCCAACAGTATTCATTTACAAATGTTCACTTATGCTCCACAGTCTCTCCGTCTGTCTCCTTACACAGAAGGAAAATGAAACATATGTTTATTTATGTATATGTAAATTAAATAAAAGACAAAAACAAGACAAAGGTAAGGTAAAAACATGCAGATGTGGACAAGAAATCTCCCCCAAAAGAAAAAAAAATCAATATTATATGTTTAAAAAATAGAAGTTTCATTGTTTGTTTAAACTTGGTTAAACTGTCCTGTGGTTTGTGAGTGGACTCAGAGATCTGTGTTAAAAAAGATAAAACAGGCCCTGATGGAAAAAACTTATATTTATGTTAAAAATTAAGGAACTAGCGTTGTGTGTGATGTAACAGCCCATACTGACAGTTAGCCCTGCTTTTATTTATTTATTTATTATTGTGTTGTTATATTACCATTTTCATTACTATATATTTTTTCTTTATTATTATTATTTTTTGTTGTTTCATTATAAAAGAGTTTTTTTATATTTGTGTTTATTTTATCTTCTTGCTCGTCTTCTTTGAATTATAATTTTCTCTTTCTTATTGTAAAACTGGAAATGTTTAAATAAAATATTAAAAAAAGAAAGAACAAAAGAAAAGTTTAAAAGGATCTGTCTGCACAGGAGGATTTATTTAAAAAATCTGTTTTTGTAGATTTTAGTTTATTGATCTGTGAACTCAGGAGAGTTTATCTGCTGCTCCTGTCAAACTGTGGTCCGTGGTCTCCTTTAGGGCCGCCCGGGCTCAGGCCGATGGTCGCTTCACCGAGGAGATCGTCCCCGTCAAGGTGAAGGCCGTGGACGAGCAGGGGGCGGAGCTTCAGCTGATGGTGGACAAAGACGAGGGCGTCAGAGCGGGGACGACCTTGAGCGGCCTCGCCAAACTCAGACCGGCCTTCAAGGAGGGCGGGACGACCACGGCAGGTCTGTCAATCACTCCAGGGTTCCCGCGGATCCTTGAAAAGTCTTAAAAGGCATTGAATTCATTTTTCTAAAAATAAGGCCTTAATTGTTTTTAAAATGTCTTAAATCCAATTTTCAAAAGTCTAAAAAATTTGACCACATTAGTAAGATTTATGTTTGATTGAACTAAAAAAAATGAAATAATGTTTATCTATTTTTCAAAAATAATTCCCAGATTTACTCTCATGGCAACATCGTGTAATCACAATAGCAGAACTGAAAAAACGGTGGTGTGGTTGCACCAGGATCTTTTAGAGCAGACACATGTCCTGATTCTACCTACAGTGCCTGGAGAGAGAAAAAAAATGGCAAAAATTGGCAAAAAATCCAAAAGTAGCTTCGGAAAATTAATTATGGCAGCAAAATTGGGAATTAAATTTAAAATTAAATTTCAAAAATCATGTAAAAATTCCAAAAATGGTTCTTACAGTGACCAAAAAAAGATGAATGGGGTCAAAATAGGCATGAAGTTGTAAAAATGGGGTTAAAGGAAGACAAAAAGTGATGTTTTATTTAAAATAAGCATTGGGTTAAAACTGCCTCTAACCCAGGTAATTCATGTGGTGTTTTTGTTTGTTTGGTTTGTTTGTTTCGATTGTGGTTCGTTGTCGACTTGATCTTAATTTTTATTTCAAACGGCCTTAGAAAAGTCTTAAAAAGTCTTGAATTTAACTTGGCCTGAGCTGTAGGAACCTTGTCACAGTGACCTAACTCACCGTCCTCCCCCTGCTCAGGTAACTCCAGCCAGGTGAGTGACGGGGCAGCGGCCGTCCTGATTGGTCGGCGGTCTGCGGTGGAGGCTCTGGGTCTGCCCGTCCTCGGTGTCCTGAGGGCGAGCGCCGTGGTGGGCGTTCCTCCTGACGTGATGGGCATCGGGCCGGCGTTCGCCATCCCCGCTGCTCTGGAGCAGGCAGGTGAGTCAAGAACCTGAAGACCAGACCAGGACTTTGGCCTCCTGGGGTCAAGGTCAGCTTACACACCATCATCAGCCTGAAGGCCTTTACCTGTCTGATCAGCTCACCTGAGCAGGTGCTAGTCTGACCGATCAGGTCTATAACTAAACTACGAGTCTAAAACTGTTTTATTGTTACAGTGACTGATGTGGTCAGACTGAGTCAGAAACAGACCAGAGGCCTAGAGCACGAAGCTCGGTCAGCTTCTCCCCGATAACTCACATCTATCCAGGATTGAGTAACAAACAACAATGACCATCAGGATAATCGATAGCACCACGCAGATTATCAACACGGTAACTCAATCCAGGATTGTTTCATCCAAAGCCGTGAACGCGCACGTATAAAGGGAGGGCTCAGAGGCAGCTGACCAATCATGATCATGATCATGAGAGGAGAACACACTGACAGAGCTCCGTGTTTTACATGAGAAGAGCAGCGTCTGATAATGTTAAGATGTTAGGATAAAAAAACAATATCATAGAGAAATGAAACATCGTAGCAGCTGTCAGTCACAGACAAAGTTTCTTTTTATGCCTGCTTTTTATGCACTTTTTATTTATACTTCATGTGCTCTTTGTTTGTGACTCATGTTAGGTGACCTTGAGTGTTGTGAAAAGCGCCCTGAAATAAAAAGTATTATTAAAATGCGTGGTGGACTGTGAAAATGCTCAAAGTACTTATTATGGGCTATATCTGACAGTGATCACACTCATGAATCTCATGAAGCAATATACTGTGACAATGTGTTGTATGTCTGACAATTATCACCCCATTCCCTCAGATAATCCCTCTGCTGTGAGGAGTTCATGGGAGCAGATAAAAAATAAAATTAACAATTTAATAATCAGCAAGAAGAAAAAAAACCCTCAAACACATGAATAAAGTGCAGGACTGACATGATGGACCTGATGGAATAATAGAATAATGTGCTGTTTCACATAAGATTTACATCCCTTTATTTATCAAGCACTTTATGATACATTTGAATGTATTAAAGGGGCTGTAGAAGTGAAGTTTATATTGCAGGGCGATGCACAATAACAGTGGGACAGTTCGTGCACCGCTCCTACGGGTCACACGGGGAATAAACGGCTCCAATATATCACACAGGTAGATGATTCCGGGCCAGGAGAACCGGTGTGTCTCATATCACGTCGTCAGATTGATCTAATTGGTCAAATCGGTATTGTGACACTTTCTCTCATCTTCATGATCGTCTCAAGAGTTGTGTGCCTCCTTCAACCGGGTTCAGGAGAAGAGGGCAGGCCACTGATTTGGAGAAGCTGATTGGCTACTGCGAGGGTCATTTCACAGGATCAGATTCAACCTCCAACTTATCCTGCCCCGGAGCAGGATAGCCGTTCAGAGTCACCATGGTGATCTACTCTGATAAAAAAGGAACCGGCTTCGTGCTATCGGTAAATCAGGGTTAACCCTGAAGTTATCTCGCTAACACATTAATCCTGCTTCGTGCTATAGGCCTCTGCTGTGTGTGTGAGCTCTGTATGAACGCACCTGTCTCTGTTTTATAAACTTACCCTCCAGACAGGACGTCGTGATAAAGATTTAATATTTAATATTTAATTATTTACCATGAAGCTGTGTTCAAGTGGTCCTCTCTCCCTCAGGTCTGACTGTGGACGACATCGACGTGTTCGAGATCAACGAGGCCTTCGCCAGCCAGGTAAGTCCAGACTCAGGTGAGTCCGGGCTCAGGTGAGTCAAGACTCAGGTGAGCCCGGGCTCAGGTGAGTCCGGGCTCAGGTGAGTCCAGACTCAGGTGAGCCCGGGCTCAGGTGAGTCCGGGCTCAGGTGAGTCCGGGCTCAGGTGAGTCCGGGCTCAGGTGAGTCCAGACTCAGGTGAGTCTCCACCTGTTGACCCCCCCTGTCCCTTTAAGGCGGTGTACTGTGTGGAGCAGCTGCAGATCCCTCTGGAGAAGGTGAACCCTAACGGGGGGGCCATCGCCCTGGGCCACCCTCTGGGCTGCACCGGGGCCCGACAGGTGGTGACTCTGCTCAACGAACTGCGCCGGAGAGGAAAGAGGTTAGACCGCACCTTCAACTTTGACCTTATTAATGACCTCACAGTGACCTTATGAACTTTAATAAAGATGGACTCTGGTGAAACAGTCTCAGTCTTCAATTTGTTATAAACCTGTTTCTCTGCCGTCAGTCCAGACTGTAGAGATGGTGGGTGTCCTGCTGAGTCCATATTAAAGCGTCTTTAGAGACGTGTGATCTGTTTTAAAGAGAAGGTCTTCACTTAGCACGGTCACCGTCTGAGCCGTAACACCGCTGTGTCTGTGACAGTCAGCAGAGCTTTAAGCCTGATGATGATCTACAGTGTGGATCAAACTCTGTTGGGTTGATCCAAAGTTTAAAGAGTTATAAGAGTTATAACAGACTGTGTGGAAGTAATAATTAAATCTGTTTCTTATTAAAGATGATCAATGAATCCATCAGAATAAATCAGGACCATGTTCCATCATTCAGATAAAACAGGAATCCATTTCTCTGCAGTTGATGGTTGTTGATGTTGATTGTTGTTTTGTTGATGATTGTTGATGTTGATTGTTGTTGTAACCTGATTGTTTTAAAGAACCGTAAAGATTTAACCTCTCTCCCGTTTCCTCTCCGTCCCGTGTCCAGGGCGTACGGCGTGGTCTCCATGTGCATCGGGACGGGGATGGGGGCCGCCGCCGTGTTCGAGTACCCTGGACCGTAGAGGACCAATCAGGAGCTGAGCTGTGATTTCAGCCAATCAGACGTGACGGTGATGATGATGAAATGATCTCCTGTGGTCTGAGTGAAGCTCATAAAGGAATAACAGAGGCTGTGGGGCAGTGAGCTCCTCTCTGATGGAGGGAGGAGTTTGATTTAATAATCTGGTTATACTTTTATTTTAACAGACGAGAAGGTTTTTAGTTCACACCTGCACACGTCACACTAACAGGTGACTTCTACATCCACACATGGAACGGGAAGAACTAAAAACCGTCTGATAAAAATAAAGTTTAAGATTATCTACACAGACATGATGAACTCTCTCACCATAACGAGATTTAATAATCATTAATCTGTAAAATAAACTGAACTGTGATGTTTTCCTGTAGGACTGAAAATCTGTTTAAATCTGATTATTGAAATGATTTAACGTCCAGACTAATATCTGCATCAGGATTCAACTACAGGCCTCTTCCTCAGACCACAGCTAACTAACCAAACCTCACTGTGCCTCTACAGCAGAATAAATAAATAAATATTAGAGATCAGATCCACCATAACACTGATTTGACCTTTGACCCTGCAGACATGGGGCCTCATGCAGGAGCAGTCTGTCCTCACAAATGTCTGTGCCCAGTTTAAAGACTAACGTTTGATGAATCAGAAGCTCGGATGTAAAAAAACTCAATCATTAGAGTTTGATTAACCTGCAGTCAGTTACACCAATGACTCAGTTTGAAATCGTCTTTATGGGTTAATATTTGTAATAAAAGCTGTAGGTTTATGGTTTAATATTTTTAGTTACTCCTGTAGATCTATACTTTAATATTTGTAATAAAAGCTGTAGGTTTTATATTTTTGTAATCAAACTTGCAGGATTCTGTAAAAATGATCTTTTCTGATTTTGTACCTGTAGAAAGTGAAAATAAAGATTGGGTCTCGTCTGTTGCAGCAGGTTCTTCTTTACTCTGCAGACATTTCTGTACAAACACAAAAATAAAAAACGGGTCCATGAGGAGAAACTGGTCTCGGGTCTTGGCTCTAAGGGGGTCGTGGTCTCCTCAGTCCTGGTCAGACCTAAACCAGCCTCGGTTTCTTCCGAGCCTGAAACTGCTCCGTTTTGCTCTTGATGGACTTGACCAGCAGCGACAGACTCGGGTCCATCGTCTTCTTCGCCTCAGAGTCATTTTCCCGCTTCTCTGCGGCGGCGCCCTGCTCCGTTGTGGGCGGAGCCTCCTGCTGCTCTCGTAGCCCATCCTCGCGGCGGCGGCGCTCGTCCTCGCGGCGGCGCTGCTTCTCGCTCAGGATGCTCTGCGTGCCTTTGGTCTTCTTGTAGCTCGGGTGGGAGGGGTCCAGGTTGAAGAGGTGGGAGGTGAACATGGCCTGGAAACGAGGGTCCTGGAGGTCAACCTGGAATGACCGCGGAGAGACGAATGTGAAAACGACTTCAGGGTGACGGCTCTCCATCAAGTTTATGTTCACTGACAAATGAAATATTTAACTCTTCAAAGTTTTTCTGTTAAACTCACACATTTGTCCCTAATGACAGAAAATGTCCCCTTTATTATAAATCAAAATAAAAATTTAAAAATATATAATAATATCCATAAAAGACATTTCACTAAGAATTTATTTCTTTTTTTAGGCCCTAAATGGTCAATGATTTACTTTGCAGTGTTTGCAGCTTTCTGATATAAGGAATAAAAATACTCTATAATAAATTATCCTCCACTTAGAAATATCTTAAAATTACTCGAACCTGAGACATAAATATTTAATATTTATTATATTTTGGAGTTTAACCCTTCCAATGTCAGTATATTCGAAGAACTCTACCTTTTTTGTAATACCTAAAAATTATAATTTCCTTAAAATACATTGTTATGAATATTTATTATTGTTTTAAGGCTCTGGAGAGGGTCAGTATTTTTTATTTATTTATTTTCACTGCAGTATTAAAAAGTCAAACTCCCACTCCTGGTCCCAGGGATACAAAAAAATACCAGCTTCCTGAAATCAGCAGTAATAAAACTAAAAAATCAAATTATTTTCTACATTCAAAAGGTCGATTTTAAATAATTTTTCTACCTGAAATATACATATGTTATATTAATCATATTAAAGGTGTTTTAACACTTTAAAGGCCATTTTGGTTAACAACTCCTTTTTAAACAAAGAAAAACAATATAAAATATTTTCCATAAAACACAATTATAATAAATATTGATTTAGATGCATTCTTATTTTCTGCAGTACTTTTGCATTAAACAGTAAAACGTGTAAATCTTGTAGCCTGTTTGAATTAGCAAACGTAGCACCATTCTGATGGAAAAATCTAATAAATAAAATTGAAACCTTTTGTCCAAAATGACATCTTGACATAGATGAATAAATTAGTTTATGTTCAGATAAATGTGGGATCAAAAATGTCATTTTCAGTGGGTTTCAATGGGGCATTTTTGGCCATTAGGGACAAATGTGTCAGTTTTTGTGAAGCTCAGATATTTTAGGCTAATTTAAGAAACTGAGACAGAAGTTTTAAAAATTACTTAAATGAATATCTTCTGGAAAATGGCCCAAATCTATAAATAATATTAACCCTGCAGTACAAGTGTAATATTCTTCACTCTAACTGCAGCAGCTCTGCTTAAAGGGACACTTCAGGTGGTTTCTTATTGGCCGCTGTATTCACTGGAGCCGTGGGCCTCTTCATAAACCTGCACCGGCCCTTTAAGGCGACCCTTAGACTCACCTGGAAGTGGTCGTCCATTGGCTCCTCCCCCTTCTTCTGCAGCTTCTTCTTCTTCTTCCTGCTCAGGTTGTGCTGCTCCACGATCTTGTCGTAGTTGAAGTGTCTGTGCTCGGCCTCGTCGCCCTCGTCCTCCATCAGCAGCTCCATCTCCGCCTGCACACAAACAGGAAAGGTCATCAGGTGACCTCTGACACACCTGAGGAGCTGCTGGGGTTGACCTCTGACCTTCTGTCTCTGCAGCTCTTCCTCCTCCTCGGCTGTTCGCTCCTCTTCCTCCTGTTTCTTCTTCTTCTGTTTTTTCTTCACGCCTGCAGACCCTGATGATGTCACACAGAGCTGGAGTTAGAGAAGGACTCAGACTGAAAACAATAACCAGTCTTTAATTATCCATAATTAAAGACAATAACGAGTCTTTAATCATTGATAATTAAAGACAATAACGAGTCTTTAATTATCGATAATTATAATTAATTATCAATAAGGTCGATCGGCACTTTGACTGTTTTTTGATTAACGACACACAGACCGGTCTTATTCTGTTTCCATCGTTAAGAGAGTAAGAATGGAAGTTTGTCTCCATTCAGCAAGACAGCAGCATAAAAGGATAAACACTGAATTATTACACGTTACTTCAACAGTTCAGACAATAGAAACACCTGGACTGAAGCCTTCTGTAGTTTTTGTTTATATAAAGATGAAAAAATGTAATCCTGTATTTTATTATCATTACATTTTTGTTATTTAGGTTTATTGTTTTGTAGTTTAAATAAAGAGCCTCTCACGGCTCTTCTGCAGTTTCTCCTCTGTCCTCCGGTAATGATTGAGTATTTCAAAATAACACGTTTCCATATAAAGTTTACAACCACATGTTTATCCAGGGGCAAAAAGTAAATCTGGGGTAACCCTTTACTTTAGAGGTCCGCAAATTTCATCGCACTTAGGTAATAATAAGACACAGTTTTTTTCTTATTTCTTTGAAATTACCCCCGTTATTCATGAGAATTTGGTGAAAATTAGCACATAACTTTTTTAAAACAAGGTCCAAATTTATTGTTGCAAGTCAGAATTGGTAGGTTACTGTTTTTTCCAGTTTCTTTGAAATTTACTCCAAACTGCAGTAAGAAGGTGACGATTGGTAAATAATTTATTTGTAATTAAATCACAACCCACCACCAAATAGTTTTAGAAGTATCCCAACATTTCTGCTGTTTCCAGGTGATAAACAGCTGCTTAGTTCTTGAATACAGAAGTTAGCTTCATTGTTTCCTGTGATAATTACCTTTGAAATGTTCCGTGAATAATTCAATTTACCAATAAGCAGTTGATAGTTAGCTATTTGTTACTTAATTTCACCAAGTTCTTTAGTACTGAGTTTGTTAATATGCATAATTAATATCACATGTAAAACAGAGATGAATGATATACTTTTATAATTAGGCCTGTGATCATAGACCCACCACAGAACATTTTGTGGTGGGCCTATGATTATATTATTACTAACTATCTAGTATTTTTTTAATACCAATGCTTTATTTTAATTCAATATTAAACAAACTCAAGAACAGTGCAAAAAGATATACAAATAAAATGGTAAAGTACATATAGAACATAATAACAAGACAGAGAAAATAGACAACCATTGTTAACAACAGGGAGAGACCAAAAACCAACCCAAACTCCAACAGTGATTACAGAAGAACTGAACAAGATTTCACAGAGATGATTCAGACATGAGCAGAAGAGAAGTTTGTGAATGTTTAGAAGTAAAAATAAAGTCTGTAGGTGGAGGTTTGACAAAGTTACAGGGCTGGGAAATCAGTGTTTTTTTAACGTTTGGAGGTCCTTTTCATTGATTTCACTGAGGTTTTCTTCGACGTGGTCAGTTATGTCACCACATTACTGCTTTGATTCACCATTAATTATAAAACTCCAACACTGGTCACCATATTAAACAAACACCAGATTAAAGTTGATTAAATAAGAATTAAACAGTGATCAGGTGTGTCTCAGCACTTTAATAGTCTTGTTTTTGATTTATAATAAATAAACTGAAGCTGCTGAGACTCTTTCAGGAGCTTCATGCTGTTTTAAACTGTTTTAAAGTTCAAATTAAATGTGAATATTAATATAAATAAACTAAAATATTAACTAAAAACCACTGCTTAGTGGGTCCAACACAAACAGTCCAAACAAACAGCAGCCGTGGATCCAGCGTCGCCTCCAAGGTTTATTTTCAAACAAAGAAAAAGCTTTTACAAGCGTAACTTTCTGAATAAAACTAAATGAAAAGGTTAGTATCTTCTGCTGATCTGCTCTTTGTATTAAATAACTCTGGAACATAGGGATGGGCAGAACGGTGAAAAATAACTTTGTCAATTTGTTATATAAACAAACAAAAATTTATCCTTTTTACTTTAGAAATTAATCCAAATAAATCAGGCAGGTAAAAAAATTCATAACAGATTATTCAAAGTAACATTCTTTCCTTACTTTGCTTTACCATAATTTAATTCATTATTTAAATCAGATTTTCTTTTCTTAAACATTAAAGGGTAAATAATGAGGGATAATAATTCAACATGACTTAAGTGTGTGATGTTAAGAGGAATAATGCAGAGTTAAACCTGTCATGTTTTGACTTGTAACAGTTTGTTAATAGTTTTATTTTCTTTTTGAGAAAATGCTTAGCTTTGTTTATATTTTCTTTTCTGTAAGTTGATGCACATAATTTAAGTTCTTTACTGTAAGCTGTAACTAAAATAAAATATTCATTTATATCATTCTTATCTGGCGCCTGTGATGAACGATCTTCATCCCTAAATTCAATCTACTGAAGAGTATAAGTGTTACATAAAGAAAATAATTTTGGTAAAGTCGAGATATTTGAATTTGAATTGATTTTCATTTCGAACATGCATGCAAAGAACAACAAAAAAATAGTGAAATGCCATTCTCATCCACGAAAAAAAGGATTGTAGCAACCACACGCTCGAAAAGGAGGAGGAAGTAAAGTACTTTTTTAGTTCCTACCCCTTATTACTGTTCCTCATAGGTCTTATAAACATTTCTATTGATGCAAATACATTATACGAAACGTATAATCTATATAAATATGCTTAACTACCTATACAAAACATGACATGTTGAGGAAAAAAAAACGAAATACAATTTTTGTCTTTTGACTTTATTCTCCATTTTCCACTCCCTTTTCTCACCATTTTGACTTTTATCCCAAATTGTTTTTCAACTTTAATTGTGAAATTTCGACTTTTATCTCAAACTGTGGACTTCATTCTCGACCTCCCAAAAAGGTTTTTTTCCATCTAAACGACTCTAACCCTCTCCTGTATGGATGAACAGGCTGCAGAGTGTGAGCTCACCTGAAGCTCCGAGCTCCTCTGTAAAGAAAGGGTCGCTCAGGTCCACGTCAGCAGGAAGTTCATCCTCGCTCAGCTCCTCCTCACTTCCTGTCTGCGGCGTGAACATTCAGCATGTTAATGAAGTTTACCTGGTTATCAGATTTATTATTACTGATGTTTTCTCCTCTCACCTGCTTCTTCCTGTGCTTCTTCTCCTTCTTCTTCTCCTTCTTCTTCTCCAAAAACTCCTCCCACGGCGTCAGCTGCTCCTTCCCCTCCAGCTTCTTCCTCACCAGCTGCTCCGTCGTCTCCCTCAGACCTGACAGGACAGAAGAGAAGAGCTGATGGATCCTGCTGACCAAACACAGTCACAATCACTATCACAGCCAATCACATGGCAGCAACTCAACACATTCAGGCATGGTAGAGAGGACCTGCTGAAGTTAAACTGAGCATCAGGGTGAAGAGGAAAGTTGATTTCAGACTTTTAACACAGTCAAACAGCTTCATTCATCCTCAAACAGAACCAGGCCATCAGATGGTCTCACCTGGCACCCAGGTGACCTCCATCTCCATGCCTCTGTCCTCCTGCAGCTTCTTCTCTTTGTCCTGGATGACCTTCAGCAGCTCTCTGTACTTACAGATCTGCTCCTCGCTCCTCTTCTTCTTCTTCTTCTTCTTCTCTGTGACGACCTCCTCGGTGTGAGCAGCAGCTGCAGATCAGAAAGAGTCAGAATCAAACCTCTGCTCTGCTGCAGCCTCCATGATGTCTGCATCAACATGTCCCACCTTCCTCCTCTCTGTCCTCCTCCTCTCTGTCCTCCTCCTCCTTCTCCTTCTCCTCCTCCTGCTCCTCCTCGCTGGAGGAGGCCAGGTAGGCGTTGAAGTCCATGCTGAGTAGCTCGTCTTTGTTGAACTTCCTGTTCATGGCCGTCACTCGGTCGTGGTCCGTCTCGTCCCACGTCAGCTGGACCTGATGGATGAAACGTGGACGTCACAGTGTGTTCAGTTTTTACCTGCTGATGTGATTGGACCTGTTTATGTTTGTTAGTTTGCAGGATTACACAGAAACAGCTGGACAGAATTTTCTTTATTTTATTCTTTGAAAAAATAATTTATTGAAAACAAGTAAACTGAAATAGGCTGTTTATCAGCTGATCAAAAGTTTAAGACCATCGCTCAAAAAATGACAAAAACTCTCCAAACCAGAACAAAAGTGTTTCTCAGTAGGACTCAGTCATGAGTAGCTCCACCGTTCTTGTTAATCACTTCGAAAATTCATTTGGGCATGCTTGATGAGAGTGTTTCCAGGAAGCTTTTGGGAACATTGCTCCAAGTGGTGAAGATGGCTTCATGAAGGGCATCAACTGTCTGGAACTGATGGCCATTTTTATAAACTTCCCTTGACCTCCATCCCCAAATGTTCTCTATGGGATTTAAATCAGGGGAACATGAGGGATGGTCCAAAAGAGTGATGTTATTCTCCCTGAAGAAGTCCTTGGTCAAGCGAGCATTGTGAACTGCAGCGTTGTCCTGTTGAAAAACCCAGCTGTTACCACACAGACGAGGGCCCTCAGTCATGAGGGATGCCCTCTGCAACATCTGCACGTAACCAGCCGCCGCGTTTGACCCTGCACCACCTGAAGCTCCAGTGTTCACTGAATGAAAAAGCACCCAGATCATGATGGACCCCCCTCCACTGTGCCGGGTAGAAAACATCTCAGGTGGGATCTCCTTGTCATGCCAGTAACGTTGAAGCCATCTGGACCGTCAAGGTTACATTTTTTCTCATCAGAGAATAAAACTTTTTTCCACCTTTCAATGTCCCATGTTTGATGCTCCAAAGTCTAAACGGGCAGTTTTGTGGCGTTGAAGGAGACGAGGTCTTTGAATTTGTTTTTTGTTTTTGAATCCCTTTTCCCACAGATGCCGTCTGATGGTTATTGCGCTGCAGTTGGCACCAGTAAGGGCCTTAATTTGGGTCGAGGACCGCCCTGTGTCTTGACAGACAGCCAATCGGCTGTAATTTTTTTGGGTCTACCACTTGACTTTTTTGTTCCATAATGCTCAGGATCTTTCAAAAATGTAGAATGACTGTCTTACTGTGTCCAACCTCAGCAGCAATGGCACGCTGCGAGAGGCCTTGCTTATGCAGCTCGACGATCCGACCACGTTCAAGAAGAGAAAGCTTCTTAGCTTTAGCCATCAGGAGGGCATGACCGTGTGAATGCCTGACAGAAAATGAACATTTGGAGCAGATTTTGGCTTTAATAGCCTGTGGTCTTAAACTTTTGATCAGCTGATAAACAGCCTATTTCAGTTTACTTGTTGTTTTCAATAAATTACTTTTTCAAAGTGCTTTTTGTCACACTCCCCCTTCTTGCTTTTGCATATTGTAGCTCTATTTAAAACCTCATTAAGGTCCAAAAGTGCAAAATGCATATTCTAGCAATTTTTCAACTGGTCTGAAGATTTTGATCAGGTCTGTATCTTCATATTTTTAAAAGCAAACTGAAGACCTACCTTTTTAGTCCAGCTTTTAACTGATTATATTTATTATCGTTATTATTATTGTTAATGGTAGTAGTAGTAGTATTTAATCTTATTTATTTATTCATTTTAATGCCTTTAATAAGTTTTATTATTTGATTTAGTTCAGATTTACTGTTTGGAACTTTCCAGTGTTTGACTTTTGTTCACGTGAGAAAGAATATAAATAATTCTCCAGGACATTTTATTTTTTATTCATTTTCCAAATGTTTTCTGTGGCTGAAAACTGAAAAGTCATTTTCCAAAAACTCCTGCTGTCTGAAAAGAGAAATTAAAGAGGAGATCTTTTATTTAGATTTCCCACCTGCTGTGTGAAGGAACACCTGCAGCTCTCACCTTGGACGTGGTGCTGGCGGCTGACGTGAACAGCTTTGGCGTGTACGCGGCTAAGTTGACGTCCGCGGCCTCGTCTCTGGGCTGCTCGTCAAACTGGAGGTCGTCGGGGACAAACCTGTGGACAGATTCACGTTAAACACCTTATGATGACCTCTGTAGCTGCGTTTGATGTTTCCTCGTCTCACCGCAGGTCCAGGATGGAGCAGCTGCTCTCGTACTCGTAGCCGTCGCACTCCTGGTAGATCTTCACCGCCGTGTCCACGGAGTCGCACTCCGCCACGGCGTAGAAATACTTCAGCCGCTTGAACTGGTAATCACGCATCCTCTCCCTGTAGAGCCTGAGCAGAGAGCGGACCTCAACACGCTGACACACTGGACACTTTATTAGGTACACCAGTTCAACTACAAATCAGCCAATCACACAGCAGTAACTCAAAGCTCTAAAGCATGAAGACATGGTCAGGATGACCCACTGTCAGCTAAGAACACAAACTGGACCACAGCAGGGTCCACTCCTGTCAGCTAAGAACAGGAACTGGACCACAGCAGGGTCCACTCCTGTGAGCTAAGAACACAAACTGGACCACAGCAGGGTCCACTCCTGTCAGCTAAGAACACAAACTGGACCACAGCAGGGTCCACTCCTGTGAGCTAAGAACACAAACTGGACCACAGCAGGGTCCACTCCTGTCAGCTAGGAACACAAACTGGACCACAGCAGGGTCCACTCCTGTCAGCTAAGAACAGAAAGACTGTATTATTCATGCTCTTTTCATTTATGTTCATTTCAGTTGTATTTATGCTAATTTTATTTTAAATACTTATTCTTTACATTAGTAACCAGGTCTCGGCCCAGTAGAGCAGCTTTGGGATGTGGTGGAGCAGGAGATTCTCCTCATAGAGACCTAAAGGATGTTTCTGCTCCATGTCTGAAGGTGAAGGAGGTGTTCCTAATAAAGTGGCCGGTGTAGATGTGTTACCTGTCCTCCTCGGTGTCGTTGTCTGAGTCGTCGGGCAGCGCCCTGAGCTCCAGCGGGCCCTGGGTCTCCTCCACCTGCAGACGCTCCTTCCCAAACTCTGAGGGGAACACCTGGAAACACCCATTTTATTTATTCATTTATTTATTTAGAACATAATCAAAAAGACTTTAACATAAAATAAAAACAACAACCAAAGTGCCAAAGTCTCATCTTGTATATATCTTGTATATTTAAAGCCTCCTTGCACCTTGTTAATTCTAATATGCCTGATTCCAGAAGGATCCGAGTCCCCGCTTCAGTCTGACCTCACCTGTCCTGTCCATCATTTTTTGTATACTTTTTTTTAACTTAACTATTGCACTGAAAAGAGAAGCTCTCCAATCTCGTTGTACATTCTGTATAATGACAAAAAAGGCCATTCTGATCCTGATTTAAAAACAACTGCGTGCGTCATTTGCATGTTCAAAAAGGAAACTTAATTTACATGACAAGAATAAACATGTTCAAATAACCTAAGACACTCTAATTCAGTTTAAACTTGTGTACAGGCTCCATTATCCAAAAGAAAAACTACACAAACTAAACCTGGGAGTGTCGCCTAAATGTGATAGACGTTGTCTACCTGCAGACCTGGGAGCACCTACTGTTCATATTTTTAAAAGAAAACTCAAAGTTTTTAGTCTGGCTTTAAGCTGATTATATTTAATATTATTTTACGTTATATTTTAATCTTTTAATTCTGTTTTATTTCTACATTTCAGTTCAGATTTGTTTTATTTGTTAAATGCTTTTCCTTTTATTATCCTATTTTAGCTGATGCACCTGATGTTACACTTTCTCATTTTATCATATTATTTATCCAACTTTTATTCTATATTATTATATTATTTTATTTATCTGTGTACTTACACATTTATTTATCTCACCCTCTAGTATTTTCGAGTATTTTTAAGTATTATTTTAGTTTTAGCTCCTGTGTTTCCTCAGTCTTCTAATCCTGTTTTCTGTCTGAATTTCCTTTTTATGTTTTAGTGTGTTTGAGTGAGAGTGTGGATACTGAATGTGGATTGTGGGGGTCTTATGTTTTTATTTTATGCAATTATGCAATTTTCTGCTTTTTATTCCACTTATTAATATTTTATTTTATCTTTAAAGCACTTTGTATTACAAAGTCCTGTATGAAAAGTGCTAACAAATAAAGTTTGATTGATTGATTGAGACGCCCGTCTTCTGTAGCAGCACGGCTTCATAACTTTGTTTTATGTCCGAACATCAAATCCTTCTGGACTGATATATTTAAGATTATGTCTGAGGTCATGAATATTTCATTTAAACCAGAGCCTGTGCTCACTGTCCTTAGAACATCTCTGAGCTTTACAGACATTATGATGTCACAGCGGTAGATTCTCTCTTGATGTCTGATAACAAAGAAGTTAGTCCTTACTTTGTGGAAAAGCACAACAGTCCCTCCCTCTAAAATGTGGTTGGAAAATGTAATTAACACTCGACTTTTGGAAAGAATAAGACGTGTTCAGAAGCAGAGACTGAGACTTTTAGATAAAACCTGGAAACACTCTCTGTGTTCTGTCTACTTTCCTGTTCCTGTTCTTTAACTGCTTTGTTATTCTTAACTACCTTCTATGAACTCAGATATACGACTCTGGTCATTAGTGTAATGCAAAATGTGCAATATTTATATCACTGCCACTGCGGTAGCTGCTACTTTTTAGCACGACCTCGACACTTATATTTATTTAACAACTTCATGTGCTATACAATTACATGTGATATTAACTCATCTGTATATACCATTCATCATTTGCACTAAAAATTAATCCATATTCTCCTGTGCAATACAAGTAATACATATTCTAGTGTCTGTGCAATACATATCTACCTCATGTGCAATACTATGTGAACAACATAGAAATACTGAGAACTGGGAATTGGACTCTTCTTCATTCATTAATATCTATCATCTACCTCATATTGTACACTGAGCCTCAGCTGTGCTGTGCTCAAGTCTGAGTCTCATCTTGTATTTATCTTGTATATTTAAGCCTCCCTGCAACTTCTTAATTTTTCTTTTTTACTTATGCTATTTTTTGTATACTTTTGTAACTTAACTAACTATTGCACTGAAAGGAGAAGCTCTCCAGTCTCGTTGTACATTCTGTAAAATGACAATAAAGTTCATTCTGAATCTGATTCTAAATATAACCTGTGTGTTTATATATATATATATATATATATATATATATATATATATATATATATATATATATATATATATATATATATATATATATATATATATATATATATATATAACACATTTGTAATATCAACAAAATGAGTCTGAATTAAATCACTGATTGCCAAACTTTTTGGCCCCTCACAGAGCTCCAGACTAACTTTTTCAGTGGTTGCAACAGTTCACCAAAAACTTTTTTTAAGGTGCACCCAATTTTTTCATAGTGTCACCTTTAACGCCCATAAGGTCACCATTTTATCACTCTCCATAACTTTTATATAATTAACTGCTTTTTAAACAGGAATAAGATGTAAAGAAATACTAAATACTAAATTATATATTAAAATAAAAACAGAGCGTTTAAAGAGCTTCACTGAATTAAATTTACAAATTCAAACTAAAACTTTGAGCAAAATAAAACATTTCCAAATAAAAGTGCTTAAAGTGTTTTACTGCACTGAAATTTAACATTTCAAACTCAAACATCTCAAGTTAAATAAAATATTTCAAAATAAAAAGAGATAATGTTTAAGGTGCTATACTGAACTGTAAAATGAAATAAATATACAGATTTTAACAACAACAACAGAACATTTAACTGGATGGTCTTATTCTCCAATAAATTAGAACCTAGAGTAAGACTACACACTATAGTCAATATTTACTAAACTGAAACTAAGGTAAATAATGAAAAACATTTAGGGCAGAACATTTTATGACTTTTTTTCTTTCTTTTCTTTTCTCCTGTTTTAGCTTTTTTTTTTTAATTACAGCCCAGCTTTAAGTACTACTATGACTAAGAAACTTGTTATTGTTGTTAATTATTAATTATCTGAATTTGTCAGAGCTTCGCTGCTTCTTCAGAGTTACCACTCCGTGCTGAAACCTGACACCACAGTCTGGGCTCATTTGCATACTGACAGCTGATTGGATGATGTTTTGTCCATTTTTGGCAGATTTTCTTTGTATTATTTAATAGACTATATAAGGTTTGTATGTATATTGAAATGTGCTTTTTCAACTTCTAAACTTTAGATTTGAGAGAGAGAGAGAGATGATGCACTTGTGACAGAAGTCAATGTTTTCAGTTGCACTGGTGCAACCAACAAAAAAAGTTGGGCGCGCTCTCAAAAATTTTGGGAGCATGTGCAGCCAAAACAGTCGCACTCTGGAGCCCTGCCTTCACCTCATACAAGCAGTCAGTAATGAACCAACGTCCAAGTAAGAACGATAATACTGACAAAATAACCACACATAAACTAGGGATGAAAAATTAACTGCAAATTAGATTAAATCTCAATAAGGCTTGTTGCAATATTTTTAACGCAAAATGTGTTGAACATTTTGGCATTGTGATGTAGTTTTTTGCAATTTGATGCCTATTTTAACCTTTTTTAACCCAGTTTTTACAGCTTTATGCCTATCTTGCTCCCATTCATCTTTTTTTTGGCCACTATAGACCATGTTTGGAGTTTTTACATGGTTTCTAAAATTTTGCTGCTATGATCAATTTTCCTTAGTCACTTTTGAATTATTTTGCGTTTTTTTTTTTTTTTTTTTGCAATTTCATGCCTATTTTGCACCTATTAACTTTTTTCCGCTTTCATACCATTTTTACCCAGTTTTACAATTTCATACCTATTTTTCTTCTGTTCTTCACTTCTCCTCTTTTTCTCAAGTCTTTTATCCTTAGATTAATTTAATGTCATATTGGTTTTACTATAAAAAGATCTACTGCTTATGTTTGTTTGAGAATACATAAGATGAGGAACATTAAAACAATCGCAGAGTAAATCACAATATTGGGGAAAAAATCGTAATTAAATTATTATTATTAATCAGCCCTAACATAAAGTAAACAAACAGTAATAATGTAATAACACAACATAATCAGAATAAATAAATATATATATATATATATATATATATATATATATATACTTTGGGGCTGAAGGAGCTCAGCAGGGCCAGCAGGTCTCTGGCTCTGATCCGGTCCCAGTCCATGTTACAGACCGCCAGCCGTGAGGACACCTGAGGGTGACACCGTTAGAGCGGGTGAGCCAGGCCAGGTGAGGTCAAAGGTCGCTCACAGCCCTCACCTGGTCGCTGCGGCGGGCGTCCTTGCACAGCTCGCCCCAGTCGTGCTCGATCTCCTCCTCCTCCCTCCGCAGGATGGCGTCCACCTCGTCGTCCTCGTCCTCGTCAGAGCTCGTCTCGATGTTTCCCTTCCCACGGGCCAGATCAGGCCCGCTGTCGCTGTCCGAGTCCACATCGCTGTCCTCTTCATCTTCATCATCATCTTCATCTTCATCGTCTTCATCGCTGCTGTCCTCCTCCTCTGTGGACCGCTCCTCTTCCTCCTCTAACAGACAGGAACAGTTTGTTTGTGATCAAAGTTTTTTTAAATGAAACATTTTGAACAAACTTCAGGATTTAAGAGCAGGAATAAAATCCACACACCAACAGATAATCCTCATTTCTCTGAAACTTTCAACTCTAAAGAGACAAAATTCACTTCCATCACATGATTACTTTAGTTTATGTTACATTAGTATTATTTAAATAAAAATAAAGAAGGCTGAAGGCTCATAAACTCCCCTCTCTGACCAGTTGTTTTCCAGTGCTAAACAAATAAAGTTTATTATTATTCAGGGCTCCTGAATAACTTTCGGCATTAGTTACAACAGTGCACCTAAATATCTTTTTATAGTGTCGCCTTTAACGTCATAAGGTCACCATTCTATCACTCTCTTAGGGTAGCTAATATGTTTGATTTGGGGATTTATATTTAGTCAAATTCTTGCACAGATTTATCCCCCAGCTCACCTATCCTAACACAGATGAGAGCCTGATGCTGCAGAAAAGCCTCCCCTTTCAGAGTATATCTATATTTTTTATTTATTATTTTCAATGCATTGCCTTCCTTTCCTTTTGATGGATGATTCAGTTTGAGATTTGATTTACTGTTTTTGGCATTTAAGTTGAAGTGAGACCCCTCTTTAGAATAGAATAGAATAAAACTTTGTCATTGTAACAAGTACAACGAAATTACAAAAGCCCTTCAGTCAGTGCGAAACAGTGTGAGACAAATACGATAAAGTACAGTGTGAACATAAGTGTGGTAAAATAAGATAGATAAAAATTAAGGATGCACCGAATATTCGGTGGCCGATTATATTCGGCTGAATATTGTAAAAAAAAGCCATTTTCGGCCTTCGGTGGAGTGAGGTAATAGCAAGGCTGAATAGTACTGTGTGACGCAGTCATGAAATCAACTACGTCACTGCATGTGACTGTGGCTAAGCAGACTAAGGCTGTCACTTTTCCTTAAAATCAAACTCAATCATGCACACAAATAATCTAAGATATTTGATCACACACCCTCCCAGTAAGGGACAGAGACTCTAAAAAACACAGTCACACAGGGTTAAACTCTGGACGAAGCGCCGCTGCACTCGGCCGTATAGCTTGGATGAAAAGCCGACGGCTGAGCCGCAGATAAGCCGAGGACAAGTGACTAAACTTTATTTCACAGAACACAGCCTGGTCTTTGATTTTAAGTTTGTCATCAACGGTGTAGAACCAAAACTACTTCCACACAGCTCTCCTCAGATGATTCAGAGCTGTTAATGTCCGCTCTGAGTGGAAACTCTTGGGCTGAATCCAAATCTCTGGACTTCACCGCACTTGCGAACTCGCGGACTTTGCGGGCGCGTTCACAGGAAGTGCGGGAGTGCTGAGGGTTGTCCAAATCCACAATTCATCCAGTCCACAAGGGGCCTCAAGCGGACTTTCTGCAGACTTCCAGAGAGTCTGCTTGGGGTGCAGACTTCTGCAGACTTCAGTAGTTTGATTACCCACAATTCATTGCAATACGGACGTGACGTTTTAATTTTTCGATTTTTTTTTTGCAGTCTGAAGCCGAAATCATTTATGAGCATTTATATTTATTTATTTATTTGAGCTGAGAAAAATAATGGCAGAAAAAGGACGAAAGCAAGTCTTCCAATGTAAGTAATACCCAAATTAATTAATATTAGTCTGGTTCTGTAAATAAACATTTCTGGTTTTGGATGTGTACAGCCTATGTGTATAAGTGTTGCTTTGTTCACTCTCAAAAAAAGCCTATAATTGGGATTTATATCTTATTTGCACAATAGTTTTTCATACAGTTTCGCGGAAACGATTGAAACGAACTCCAAGTCTGTCTATTAGCTCCATTCACAATGCAGTAGACTCCTGCTCTTGCAGACTTAACGTGATGACGGCAAAGACGTCACATTACGTATGACTGAAGTCCGCGAGGGCTCAGTCTGCAAGTCCAGAGGGTGGAGATATGGATGCAGCCTTTGTTTACTGAGGTCAAGAGAGCAGCGGATGTGACTGAGGGTCAAGCTGTGCTCACAGCGCCCTCTGTTGGACGGAACGGTCCACTGCTCCAGACCTGATGTGTCGCCACACTCAATATTTTAATTCAAATACTTATTTACTATTCAGTTATGGGTATTTATTCCCATATTCAAACAGTTATTCAAATATTGAATATAAAGTGACAGTTTTAAAGCAGTATTGTTGGTATTATTGGTTTATTGGTATATATCCATCAGTGTACATTAATATTTTTTAATGCATGTTTTGTTTTGTTTAAAGGCTTAATATGAATGAAAAACTTTGTTGGGCTTTTTCTGAAAAGCAAAGGCTACTGGGATATAAAAAAATGTCATAATATTCAATAAACAATTACTTTCTTTTAAAAACATGTCTAAAAATGTACTCTAAACTATTAATGCACTATTAAAAAATATAGTGAACTACTTTGCCTCCACATTGGATATTCAGTATTCGGCCAAGCAGTTATATTTTATTCGGCTTTGGCCACAAATTTTCATTTCGGTGCATCCCTAATAAAAATAAAATAAATAATAAGATAAATACATAATGAAATAATAAAGGTAAGGTGCAAAAAAAAAGTTGGAGTGAGACCCCCTTAACCCCCCCATTAAACTGACCTGGGACACTGAACTGGAAATCAAAACATTTGGGGTTTTCTGTAATCATTTATCGGCTACACAGCACTCTTAATCTAAGTTAAATGATTACTAACAGAACTTTTAAACTAATGATTAAAACAGACTTTTAAAATGAAGCTGGAGAGATGGTTACCATAGCAACATATCTCTTTAAAGGGAAACTCTGTTTTTTTTTGACACCTGGACCTTATTTATAGGTGTGTGCATGCTCATATACTCACTCAGACAAACATCGTGCAGCTCGGAGTCCTTCAGAAGTTATTTAGATCCAACCGATTTAGCCGCACTTAGCGGGGGCCACGGCAACGGAGCTTCAGCGCGGGACATAATCTCTGCAAAATCGCTTGTCTCTACCACAGCCCGGTTTGTCATTGCAGAGAAATCCTCCAGAGTAGTCAGACATATATTCCTGGATAGATCCACACGCTTGTCAGCCGGTTTCAAGTCCCACTCTGAGCAGCAAACACACTCCTCTTCTGTTGCTATAGGCGAACACTGTCCACAAGCGCACCGCCAGTTAGCATTGAGTCGTGGACGTGCTCCTGTTTGTTGTTGTCGAGCCAGCTGTTCGTCTCTCTCCCTCCACATTCTTCTTTCATGGAGCCCCTCGTCCGTGTACTCAGACTCAAACCGGTCGTCGTAGTCTGACTCTTCGACATCAGATAAATATTCTGCCATGTTGCTGAGCACTGCCGGCTAAAAGTCAATCAGCTGTACTTTTGTGTCGCGCGGCTATGACGTCATCAAAAGTTTGTTTACCAGGTCAGCTGACCCACCTGAAGACGGTAGACAAGCTGACTTTATGATAACACTGGCGATGGATGAAAAAATATAACCGAAATGAGCGATTTTGCAGAGATTACGTCCCGCGCTGAAGCTCCATTGCCGTGGCCCCCGCTAAGTGCGGCTAAATCGGTTGGATCTAAATAACTTCTGAAGGACTCTGAGCTGCACGATGTTTGTCTGAGTGAGTATATGAGCATGCACACACCTGTAAATAAGGTCCAGGTGTCAAAAAACCGGAGTTGCCCTTTAATTAAAGGCAGTCCTACATTGTGCTATAACGTCTCACCTAACCACTTCATTACTTTGCATCCATCAGTCTTATTCAGCTTGCTCAGCTTCTGGGTGATCTTCTGTCTTTTTACTTTTTCCTCACACTGTCACACATTTATTTATTTATGTAACGTTGTTATAAGATGTTGTTAAGGAATGATTAATGTTGGACTTTTTCCATGTTTACAAAAACACAATAAAATAAAGTTAAGAAAAGAAAAAATAATAACACTTCCCTCCATGCTCAGGCTGGACTGTTAGTGTGGACCAATAAACTTTAATAACTATGATTCTAACTACTGAAGCCTCCCTCCTTCATCATTACTGTCTCTAATGTTAACTCTGGAGAGGTCGACTAAATAAAATAAAATATATTATGGAAGTAAAATATGATCAGTCTGATATTGGCCTCTAAAAAGTTCAATATTGAACCAGGCAGAAGTTAGAAGTACAGATGTCTGACTGGATTACTGACAGGACTTTTATTATTTTTAAGCAGACTAATAAAAATTACTTTAATTTAAATGATAAATTCTTACTTAAATAATCCTGATAAACCAGACTCACCGTCCTGGAGTTGATCTTCTTTCAGTTTCACGTCTTTTTTCTTCTCTGACTTCTTCGTTTTCTTCTTCGTCTCCATCACTTTTCCACCCTCATCATCTTCATCCTCATCATCATCTTCATCTTCATCATCTCCATCGTCTTCGTCCTCGGAGTCGAACACTTTGTAGAAGCGCTTCAGGTCCTCGGTGGACGTGTGGTTGATGGGACGTCCCCTCTTGTCCACCGTGTACTTCACCTTGAAGCGCTGGTCGTGGAACATGGACTTGAACCGCTGGTCGATCTTGACCTTTCGCTCTTTCTCGGGCATCTCCCAGAACCGCGGGTCCTTCTGCACCCGCAGGAAGCGCTCGTCAGCGCCCTCGCTCTTTCTGGACGCCATGGTCACCTGAGCACGGACGGGACAGGTGAGGTCAGACTAAAGCGGGGACTCGGATCCTTCTGGAATCAGACAAATGGGACGGAGTGATTCAGTATAATAAAACACATTATTACCAGAGAAAAATATTTTTAATTAGAAAATCCAGTAATTAAACAGTTTATATAAATAAAATTCACAATTATTTTAAAATGTAAGAAATCCCAGGACTTATTCAGAGAAAATTAAAAGTAAAAAAAAATAAAATTTACAGAAAAAAAATAACAAAAATAAAACTAAAATTAGAGCGGATCTCAGACTTCAGCAATGTACTTCCTTTGTTATGTTCAAAAATCTTTATGTGCATTTATATTTAGGAGTTATGGCTGTAATTAAAAAAGGGAAGAGAGTTATGTATTTGCTTGATTATGTATGTATATGATATATTATATGCTTGTTTTTCTCTTTTTTTTGTTAATTTTTCTTTTTCTGAGCCTTTTTCAGTCATAATTATATATTGTCTTTTTCTTTTGCTGCTTTAAAGGTGTATATATGACTGAATTAAATTAAACAAAAACAAAAACAAACTAAAACTAAACTAAAAAAGCCCTCACTGACATAATTAAGATAAATATTTAGTCAGAGTTGTATCATTCTGTGTGTTTTATTTATTATTTTATGACAGTGACGTCTGATTAACATCAACACCAGATCCTGTTTAAACAGCAGTGACTCAGTTATGGAGATTATTTTTATTACTGCTGTTTTATAAACTGCTTTAACTTTAAGAACAAATACATCACATCAACCTGCAGGGACAACAGGTGAAAATAACCTGTGGCTCGTTGTCGGTGTTCATTTATGTGCACGTCTTCTATTTCAATAAATAAATAAATAATCGTAAAAATATTGGATTATTTAATGTTGTTTTTCAGGTTTAACTAAAACATGGAACAAATGAATTTTAGAAGAACTAGAAGTAATTAAACAAAGAAATGACAGGATAATGCACGAATGATATCAAAACAGAATTGCAGTTCAAAATATTTATTTATTTTTATTTATTTGTTTATTTCAAACACATTAACAACAAAAAAATATACAAAACAAAAAAGAGGAAATAATAAGAAAGCAGATAACTAATTTTTAATATTCATGGGAAGTTACAATGTCCATGCTCGAAAAGGAGCAAACTTATCTGGTCCTCTTATTCTCTGTTACATATCTGACTTATGATCCACATCTGTACTCCAATAGCTTTATTATGAAAGCAAATTACACAGACTATACATGGAAACATTACAACTACAATTATTATTGGTATTTTCATACATCCCTACAGTCAGTCATTATTACCTCCACCAGAGAGGTTGTTTTTTGGCCATGATTGTTTGTTTGTTTGTTTGTTTGTTTGTTTGTTTGCAAGAATTCAGAAAAATGAGCTTAATTGGTTCTTGTAACTGTGCTGTGAGTTTTTTACCAGGCTAAATAAGGACATTATTAATAAGGACATTATTTAGTATTGAGGATATTTTATGGAGATGTTGGTAATGTCCCAGTTAAGAAATGATTCATATTTGTCTGGCTGCAAAAACAAATCCCAAATTTAAAACAAAAATCTTGTAAGTTGACATGTGGGCAGAATAAAAAAAATCATATCTGTGTCATTTTTAAACAAACTTTCTTTTAACTCCACAGGATGATATAAAAGTCATGTCTCTACCATCAGGGTTAATTTCATCAGGATCTGATCCAGAGTGACGTCATAAAACACTGAACTTTATCATGGAAAATCCCATCATTCAGTAATTCATATAAAATCTAAATATTAAGTGATGTTCCCTAAACTTGTTGTGATCATCCAGGATAACAGCCTCCATGTATTCATTATATTATTTTATTCTGCTGACTGAAATCTCCTTGTTTATTTTAATGTGCAGCACTTTGTGTGCTTTATAAATAAATAATAATCTTTGCTGAGTTTGGTCTGGATCCTGGCTCCGGTCTGGATCAGCTGGTGGGGGTCTGAGCTCTCTGAGGACTTTTCTAGTTTGTTTTGGTCTTAAATTAAAGAACACAGAAGTTTAACCTTCACTAAAGAGACTAAAATCCCAGAGGAAAGTTTCAGCTGCTCGTTGAATAAGAATGAAATCAGCTCTGACGTCAGCAGGGTGTACCTAATAAAGTGGCCTCGTCCTCACTTAACTGTAACCGGGGTGTTAGGAGCTTAAATCTGGTTTATGGACTGAAAAGTCAGAGGACAGAGCCACACTGAGGCTGCTGGGTTGACCCTGAAACACAATAAAGTTTATTTATTTATTTATTTATTTATTATTTATGTTTGTTTGTGTTTATGTCGCCCTGCCCTACAGCAGCACAGACAGAATTAAACCACAGACAGAGGGACCATTCAGTCTGATACCTGCTGTTAAACCAGGTGATAAAGATTTAATTTAATTTAAATATCAGATGTTAAACTGGCATGTAAACAAAAGGACCGCACAGCGGAAACGGCGCTGACGGACGGAAATAGGAGACGGACTCAAACCGGAAACAATATTTAACGCTTGTTTCTGTAAAATGTGTTAAATTATAATCTTGTTGAAAGTTAAAGAGAATTTAAAGTCAGAAAACAGCAGCCATACCTCTTCACCCTCCTGCTCCTGCTGCACGTGTTTTCCCAGAATGCACCTCTTCCGTGACCTTTCGCTTCTCCCGCCCATTTCTGGTACGGCAGCCGGAGAGGGACAAAAAAACAAAAGCGATTAAAATAAGAATTTAAACGGTTTGGACGTTCACCTGCCTTTAAAAACTCTCAAAACGCCCAAACCCTCCATTAACAAAACAAAAGGCCGTTTTCTATCTTTCTTTAATTATTATAAAGTATTTTAGAAACACATATTTATGCCTTTCTGAACAAGTACCCAACCTATGGAGAATTCTACGGAAACCCAAAAAGGTCATCACGTTTTTTTGGCACCGTTTTCTTGTGACAAGGACGACTTATTTATGTCGTTTTCCCGAGATCTCGACTTATTTATGACGTTATAGATAACGACATAAATAAGTCGAGACCTCGAGAAAACAAGCTCCGTTATCCCGAGAAAACGACTGAAATTACGTCTTCCTTGTCACGAGAAAACAGTGCCAAAAAAACGTGAATAAACGTGACCTTTTAGGGCTTCCGTAGAATTGAAATCATGTTCTACCCTTAAATACGTCCTCAGTCTAATATTAAAGAGCTATGGAGTTTAATGCTGATATAAACTGAAGAGGTTAAATTAGGGATGGGTAAACGGTGGCCCTGTCTCGATTAATGTGGCTCACAACTTGATTTCAGATAACAAGAAATCAACATGAAGACAACAAAAAACCAAACCGGCCATGACACTGTAAAATCTTTTAAATATTTCCATGACCATCTTTGTCTTTTGGGATATAGTGGATTCTTTGGAAGACAGTAGGGTTATGAATCGTGTCATTAACAATCATCTATCTTCTATTTTTGTCTTATAATAAATAAAAATCTCCTTTACTGATCTGGTTATGTCGACACTTTGACATGTAATAATGACGTTTATTTTTTATTCTTGTCATTTCTTATCATTTTCATTCCTTTTGTTGATGATTTTACATGAGCCTCTTTTCGTCTGTTAGACCTGATTGTTGGTTTATTGTCTCCAGAGTTTTGCTTTTTCTGCCTTTGTTTTGTTTGTTACAGCACTTTGTAAACATGTTTTTAAGATGCTACACAATTTAAGACATGATTATTATTATTATTATTACACTCATAACTGAATGTATTGGTATTAATTAAAAAATACCTTAAACAATTTTTTTGGAAAAACAGTACATATAATTTATTCTCTTTAAAAATAGCTTGAACTTCCTGAATTCTGTTTAACTGACTAAAGTCTTTTTGTTTAATTAAACACTGAATGTTGTTTATTTCATTTTAGTAAAGCTGGATGTTTTCTGTGTTTATGTTGTAAGCCTATGTGTTATCCATCCCTGGTTTAAAGTGGTCAGTCCAGTCCGGCTCCTGGCTCTGATCCAGTCCGTGTTTTCAGGGCAGTCCGGGAGGATCCGGCTCCATATTTTCCTTCCTTCCCTTCGGAGAGGTCACGGTGTGGAGGACAGGAAGCGGGGCTCTGATGTTTACTCTCCTGTCCAGGCTTTAACAAACGCTGTTCTGCGCCATGAGCTGCGGGATCGGGATCAGGATCAGGCTCCTCCGCAGGCTCCGCTCCGCCGGGTCCGCCCCGGGCAGCTGGAGCCGCATCAGGCCGACCTGCTGCAGACTGCAGTCCGGATCCGCGTCCACGTCCGGCCGGGGGGCCATGAACGTGTTCAACCGAGAGATGAAGAAGAGGCAGAAGAACTGGTCCGCGGCCCAGCAGGACGGACACCAGTACGACTACCTGAGGGACGAGGTAGGACCGGTACACCTGCAGAGAGCTGCTGGTTAGACAGGTGACCTGTGCTTAACCAGGTGACCGGGTAACACTTAACCAGGTAACTAAGGAGTAACCAGGTAACACTTAACCAGGTGACCAAGGAGTAACCAGGTAACACTTAACCAGGTGACCAGGTAACACTTAACCAGGTAACTAAGGAGTAACCAGGGAACACTTAACCAGGTAACTAAGGAGTAACCAGGGAACAAAGAGTTATCAACAAACCCGGGACTGCTCATCAAAAAGGGATTACTAACTAACCAGGTCACCAAGGAAAACAATATTGATATTATTCATTTTAATATTGATTTTTTTGTAAAAATAAAAACTCATTTTATCAGAGTTGAAAATAAAATATAACTTATAAATATGTATGCACAGTTTTTTATGCAGTCCATTCAGTCCAGACAGTGACAGAGACATATGTGATTTTTCTTTTTTCTGTTGTTCTGTCAGTAACTCAGAGCTCTTTGTTCCTCATGTGTTCAGTTTGAGCTGCTCTGCAGGTTTGGATGATTTAAATACTTTATTAAAGGGAAAACAAGAATAAGAATAGAAGGGTAGAACAGAATAAACCTTTATTCATCCCTCACGGGGAAATTTGCAGTGTCACAGCAGCAAAGTGGACAGCATTAATAAAATAAAAAAATATACTTAAGTATAAAAAATAGCAGCATGTACATTACTCTACCTATATAAGATAAAAAAATATAAAAATATAAAAATATACAAAGGGCTTGAAAACAAAACTAAAAGCAAATCCTATAAAGATTATAGACACATTTACTGAGTAATTGCTTGTGGGATAAGTGATTGTACATGGGTGTACTTCCACACTGTAATTGCTCATTGTTAGAGGATTGCACATTAAGTGCATTATTAGTTAGGTATAATCAGATAGTTTTGACTTGATTTGTACTTTTAGCTTTGACTAATATGGCATGATTCACATATAAAACCATTTCTAGTATTTTTCTTAGTTAACTGTATGGATTTAGAAAGCACCATTATAGTTATTAATATGGATTTAGAAAGCCCCATTCCACCTACATGGCACTACTACAGCTTGTTGACAAAATACTAACCGCTCTAAATGATAAAAAATTTTCCTTAAGTATTTTTCTTGATTTATCCAAGGTGTTTGATTCAGTCAGTCATGAAATTTTGTTTAAAAAATTACAGTACTATGGTTTTCAGGGTGACACATTAAAATGGTTAATTAGTTATATGAAGGAGAGAGAACAGTATGTTGTTATCAATGGTTGTGCATCTAGCACTCTTGGTGTATCATGTGGAGTGCCACAAGGATCAGTATTAGGACCTTTATTATTCCTTATTTACATGAATGATTTCCCTTTAGCTTGTGACTCTTCTTCTCCTGTTTTGTTTGCTGATGATACCAACATGACTTTATCTCATACTGACTTACATACTCTAATAAATAATGCAAATGAAGAAATGGCAAGGGTTGCAAAATGGTTTAAACTTAATAAACTCTCATTAAATATTAAAAAGTCAAGTTTTATGGTATTTGCGGGAAGAGGCAGAAGTTAAAAAAAGGACTATGCTGGGGTGCTGGTTTGGCGGAGTGGTTAACAACCAGGCACCCCATGTACTTACTTCTGCTGGTCCAGGTTTGAATCCCACCTGTGACCAGTTTGCAGAGTGTCTCCCCCTACTCTCTCACCCCCTTTCACAAGCCTATCCACTGTCTCTCTCCTATCAATAAAGGCACAAAATGCCCAAAAACATACATTTAAAAAAAAAAAAAAAAAGGACTATGCTGGAGTTTCAATTGAGGGAAATGAAATTTCTCAATTATGCCATGTCACATTTTTAGGTATCATCATCGATGAGAAGTTAAATTGGAAACAACACATTAACTTTATTTATAAAAAAATGCAAAGTCATCAGGAATCATCAGCAAACTTAGACATTTTGTTGATAAGTCTTGTTTAATGACATTGTACTATTCTTTGATTTATCCATATTTAATTTATGGTAATATATTCTGGGCAAACACGTACCACTCCAATCTTCTTAAAATTTACTCTTTGCAAAAACGTTTTACAGGAATGGCAACTTTTTCTAATTTAACAGAATCATCTGCCCCACTCTTTAGAAAACTGAATATTCTCTCAGTTTATGATATAAATATTCATCAGATATGTGTGTTTATTTACAAATACATGTTCTTACCTTCTTCTTTATCATCATCATTTAGAAATTTCTTCAAATTAAATTCACAGATTCACTCATTAAAGACCAGACAGGTTAGTCATCTTCACCTTTCCTTTTATAAAACTAAACACGGTCAGTTCTCCATCAGATATCACGGTGTAAAAATATGGAATAATAAAAGACATGTAGCTGAGACTTATCATCATTACAGGTTTTTAAAAGGAAACTGTCTTTACATCTAATTCACGAAGCTTAGTTTTACTTTGGTTTTTTGTTTTGTTTTGTTTTTTTCCTTTTGTTTTTAAAATGTTATTGTAATTTTGTCAACTCTCCTATGGTCTTTATACTTTTTTTGTTTCTTTGTTAAATCTGTTTATGTTTGTTTTACTGTTGAGTATGACTATTTCTTTTGTTTCTTCACACATGGTTGAACACATGTCTGCATGTATTACTTTGTGTTTTTACTGAAATCTGGACTGTTCTCTGCTATCTCTTTTTCTTAAAGAAAGGTGAGCTCCTTTGCATAAGCCTGATGGCTTCTTGACCTCTCCTGACACATTTCTTTGTTTTTTCTTAATGTTTCCAGTTTGATCTTATGTATCTTTTATAGTACAAATATAATAAACAAATTTAAAATAAACTGTAGAATATCACGATATATCACAACATTGTGATATATCGTGATTTGTATCGTATCGTTAGGTTCTTGCCGACCTGAATTTTAAAACTCCGGTTTGAATGAAGTTTAACCAGTGACTAACTGCCAGTTAACTAATGATTAAATGAGAAAATAACTGCTGGTTAACTGTGGTAATGAACAACATGAGTGCAGTCCAAACAGGTGAGCAGCTGTTGGGAACGAAAGATAAAGTTCATGAATAAGCAGGTTAGCCAGTGACCTGGTGACTAGTTAGTTTGACGTGTCTCTAGGTATTTGTGTAAAGCAGTGAGTAGGATGTGGTTTGGTTGGTTTAGTTAGTTACTGGTCAGTCTGACTGTAATGTTTGTTGGTGTGCAGGTGGGCAGCAGGGTGGCAGACCGTGTCTACGACGTGGCCCGGTAAGTCTGCAGCTTTAATCCAAACTCTTCTCCAGCTGTTTAGTCTTCATCTGCAGCTTTAATCCAAACTCTTCACCAGCTGCTTAGTCTTCATCTGCAGCTTTAATCCAAACTCTTCTCCAGCTGTTTAGTCTTCATCTGCAGCTTTAATCCAAACTCTTCACCAGCTGCTTAGTCTTCATCTGCAGCTTTAATCCAAACTCTTCTCCAGCTGCTTAGTCTTCATCTGCAGCTTTAATCCAAACTCTTCTCCAGCTGCTTAGTCCTCATCTGCAGCTTTAATCCAAACTCTTCTCCAGCTGTTTAGTCTTCATCTAGAGCTTTAATCCAAACTCTTCTCCAGCTGCTTAGTCTTCATCTGCAGCTTTAATCCAAACTCTTCTCCAGCTGCTTAGTCTTCATCTGCAGCTTTAATCCAAACTCTTCTCCAGCTGCTTAGTCTTCATCTACAGCTTTAATCCAAACTCTTCTCCAGCTGCTTAGTCTTCATCTGCAGCTTTAATCCAAACTCTTCTCCAGCTGTTTAGTCTTCATCTACAGCTTTAATCCAAACTCTTCTCCAGCTGCTTAGTCTTCATCTGCAGCTTTAATCCAAACTCTTCTCCGGCTGTTTAGTCTTCATCTGCAGCTTTAATCCAATCTCTTCTCCGGCTGCTTACTCTTCATCTGCAGCTTTAATCCAAACTCTTCTCCAGCTGTTTAGTCTTCATCTACAGCTTTAATCCAAACTCTTCTCCGGCTGCTTAGTCCTCATCTGCAGCTTTAATCCAAACTCTTCTCCGGCTGCTTAGTCTTCATCTGCAGCTTTAATCCAAACTCTTCTCCGGCTGGTTAGTCTTCATCTGCAGCTTAAATCCAAACTCTTCTCCGGCTGGTTAGTCTTCATCTGCAGCTTTAATCCAAACTCTTCTCCGGCTGCTTAGTCTTCATCTGCAGCTTTAATCCAATCTCTTCACCAGCTGCTTAGTCTTCATCTGCAGCTTTAATCCAAACTCTTCTCCAGCTGTTTAGTCTTCATCTACAGCTTTAATCCAAACTCTTCACCAGCTGCTTAGTCTTCATCTGCAGCTTTAATCCAAACTCTTCTCCAGCTGCTTAGTCTTCATCTGCAGCTTTAATCCAAACTCTTCTCCAGCTGGTTAGTCTTCATCTGCAGCTTTAATCCAAACTCTTCTCCAGCTGTTTAGTCTTCATCTACAGCTTTAATCCAAACTCTTCTCCAGCTGTTTAGTCTTCATCTGCAGCTTTAATCCAAACACTTCTCCGGCTGCTTAGTCTTCATCTGCAGCTTTAATCCAAACTCTTCTCCAGCTGGTTAGTCTTCATCTGCAGCTTTAATCCAAACTCTTCTCCAGCTGCTTAGTCTTCATCTGCAGCTTTAATCCAAACTCTTCTCCAGCTGTTTAGTCTTCATCTGCAGCTTTAATCCAAACTCTTCTCCGGCTGTTTAGTCTTCATCTGCAGCTTTAATCCAAACTCTTCTCCGGCTGCTTAGTCTTCATCTGCAGCTTTAATCCAAACTCTTCTCCAGCTGTTTAGTCTTCATCTGCAGCTTTAATCCAAACTCTTCTCCGGCTGCTTAGTCTTCATCTGCAGCTTTAATCCAAACTCTTCTCCGGCTGTTTAGTCTTCATCTGCAGCTTTAATCCAAACTCTTCTCCGGCTGCTTAGTCTTCATCTGCAGCTTTACTCCAAACTCTTCTCCGGCTGTTTAGTCTTCATCTACAGCTTTAATCCAAACTCTTCTCCAGCTGTTTAGTCTTCATCTGCAGCTTTAATCCAAACTCTTCTCCGGCTGCTTAGTCTTCATCTGCAGCTTTAATCCAAACTCTTCTCCAGCTGCTTAGTCTTCATCTGCAGCTTTAATCCAAACTCTTCTCCAGCTGTTTAGTCTTCATCTGCAGCTTTAATCCAAACTCTTCTCCGGCTGTTTAGTCTTCATCTGCAGCTTTAATCCAAACTCTTCTCCGGCTGCTTAGTCTTCATCTGCAGCTTTAATCCAAACTCTTCTCCAGCTGTTTAGTCTTCATCTGCAGCTTTAATCCAAACTCTTCTCCAGCTGCTTAGTCTTCATCTGCAGCTTTAATCCAAACTCTTCTCCAGCTGTTTAGTCTTCATCTGCAGCTTTAATCCAAACTCTTCTCCAGCTGCTTAGTCTTCATCTGCAGCTTTAATCCAAACTCTTCTCCGGCTGTTTAGTCTTCATCTGCAGCTTTAATCCAAACTCTTCTCCGGCTGCTTAGTCTTCATCTGCAGCTTTAATCCAAACTCTTCTCCGGCTGCTTAGTCTTCATCTACAGCTTTAATCCAAACTCTTCTCCAGCTGCTTAGTCTTCATCTGCAGCTTTAATCCAAACTCTTCTCCAGCTGCTTAGTCTTCATCTGCAGCTTTAATCCAAACTCTTCTCCAGCTGCTTAGTCTTCATCTAACCCCTGCTCTTGGTCTTCCTCTCAGGATGTTCCCTCTGGCCCTGGACATTGGTGCAGGAAAAAGTCACATCGCAGAGCATTTAAGCAAGGTAACCCCGCTGTGCTAGCTTCACCGCTGAGTTTAGAAACAACAATCGCAGACTGATAATTAAAACAGAAATAAACCAACTCTGTTTCTGTTCCAGGACGTGGTGGAGCGATTGTTCCTGACAGACATCTCAGCAGAGGCTCTGGTGAGTGTCACACTAACCTGACAGTTTATTTTTCTAGCACGTAAAGTTTTTTCTCCACAGCTAAATTCACTGATTAGCTGTAATAAGACGCTCCAGCTGATTATGATTGGACTCATCCACAGCTACGATCAAACATGTTTGTGCACTCACAGTTGAGTCTGTTTCTTTTTATGCTGTTTTTTTAGTTTTCAAAGTTTGTATGTATTCCATTTTATGGTCCTTTTTCACGAGCACGCCTTGGCCCTACTCTACTCGGCTCTACTCGATTAGCAGCGTGTTTCCACTAGCCTGGTACCTCCTAAAACAAGCTAGTTTTAGTACCTACTCCACTCTGGTTCCAAGCGAGCTGAGTCCATACTAAAAGATGACATCACCGACTGCCGGCTACTGATTGGTCAGACAATGTCATCGATGAGTCATGAGTGCCATGACCTAGCACACTAGCGGTAGCTACCATTAAGGCCTGTCACTACCCGATCCGTACGGCTACCTGATTTGTACTGCGCATGCGCAAAAACTGCGTCACTTCCTCTTGAGCCGTGACAGCGTAAAAAAATGAACTCGATAACTTTATTAAAACCTTCTGAAACATTTTTGGACAAATATTATGGATGACTCAATATACACAACCATGCATTATCTGTCTGGACTTTTTTTTTTTTGTTTTATTTTTATACTTTTTTTTTCTTTTTCATATACGGATCGGGTAGTGACAAGCCAACGACAGTTAATGACCGTTAGCCGTTAGCCGCTAACTTAGCGGCTAACAGCTAACGGCCTTATACTATCGTCTTACACTAAATTGTAGCACACAGATGATTCATGTAACTCTTATATGTAACATGAACCTTGTCAAAGACAATCCCTACAAGTAAACTTCTGAGGAGGGCAGATTTCGCCAAGTTTTACTAAGTATCAATGACAGGAGTCACTTCCCGATCTGTACGTATTTCTATGTCTGAATCCATCGTGTATGTATCTATATCGCTGTCACGGCTCGAGAGGAAGTGACGCAGTGTTCGCGCATGCGCAGTACAGATCAGGTAGCCGTACGGATCGGGTAGTGACCATAGGGTGCTTCCCAAAGCTCCAAAGTTGCACCCTCGCCTCCTCCACTCGACTCCTCCACTTGCGTCTTAGTCCCGCCCCGCAGAGATGCATGCCAGAGACACGAGGAAACGAACAGAGGAGAGAGGAGACGAGGAGGTTCATTTTATGAGCATTGAGATGTCCTCTCCTCCGGAGCGTCACATGAAGCGACGTCTTTTAATTATGACGGAGTCACAGCTGAATTAACCGGTCTGAGCGCACGGGAGAAACTGAATTAAGGAAAACAATGTAAACTCCAGGGCGCTCGACTGTGGTAAATTCATATCCACTTTTACATCAGTTTAACATGAATATGTACATGAATGAAAAAGAAAAATGTCACATTTTCCCTGGCACAGAATGAAAGGAGTTTTAAATTGTTATTTGCAGCCACTTTGTGTTCATAAATAATGTTTTTAGTCTGCTATGAGCACTAAAAAGACCCTCTCTGCGCATTTATATAGAAAAAATGGCCTGAGTGTAAAAATGTACAATTCACTACTTTCTCTCCTTATTTATGCTTGTTTACAGCAGGAACTACATAAAACATGCTTTTCATTAATGTGCATTATAATCTGTCTGACCATGGTCTACTGGGTGCTGATATTTGTCAATAAGAATCCCTTTTTTTATTGTTTATTATTGTCCATGTTTGCTGTTTGTAAATGTACGTATGGTCTGAGTGGACTGTAAAAACTGAATTGTCCTTTGGGATAAATAAAGTTGTCTAATCTAATCTAATGTAAAATGTGTTTTCCTGAACAGACCTGTCTACTGTAGCAGCCTCACAGTTACAGACATAAACACAAACAACACAGATAAATCAGGACAGACAACAGATGGAAAACCTGAAAGAACTGTCCCATGATAGTGTTCAACATTTTCTGTGATATCAATATGACCAGCTAAGAATTCTTTTAAATGATAAGTCAAATATTTCTTTGCACAGTGAAGAAAATAAAAAAGAGATAAGAGAGACACTGAAATGTAGTAACTGCTCACATTTGAGGGAACATCAGGCCTACACATCGGCTACTCTGTGTGAAATGTGGATATACTCATTAAAATGACTCCCAAAAAGTTGCTAATTTTACTTTATCACTTTAATTTTGCTCCGTGATGTTTTCATTTCACACATGTGGGCAGCTTTTTTTTTTTTTTTTTTTTTTTTTTATTGTTTATTTTTATTATTTTTCACCATTACATATATATACAGAGACATTGTAACCTGCATAGTCCAGACAGATTGTTCAAACAGAATGTTACAATGTACAGACACACATTTAACATAAATATATACATATATACAATATATACAGAAAGGGGTATGAAAAGGTTAAACAATGGATTTCATTGAGTTATAATATTCCCAGGTTTTTTTAGCTGTTTTGTTTTCCATCTTTTTAATTAATTCCATGTAATATTTAATTTCTATTTTAAATTCATAATAGTTTGGTTTCATGGAGTCCATTTACTTTTTATGTAAGTGATATTTCCTCAGAATTAGTAGGAGATTCAACAAAAACAATTCTTTGTCTCCAAGTTTTTTCCCATGATATGTAAGCATTATGTCTTTTTTTGTTAAATTAATCTTAATTCCTGTCAAGGATTCAAATAAAGATTCAAATTTATTCCAGAATAAATATGTGTATTGGCATTCAAAGAAAAGATGGCATATATTTTCCTCTTCTTTTTCACAGAATGTGCATTTGGAGTTGATATTATGAAATCTGGCGATGGTTTTATTAACAGGATAAATTCGATGTATAATCTTAAATGAGATTTCCTTAATTTTATTTGTGATGCAGTTTCTGTTGCTTACTGTCCACACTGAGTTCCAATTTATATTTGTGAATTTTGTGTTCCAAAAGAAAATTGCTGAAGAGATTACAGGTTCTTGGAGAATTTTCCTGAAATGACTGCTAGTGCATTCCTTATCTATTAAATTTATGCCTTCTAACATTAAGTTAGATTCAAAGTGCACACATGTGGGCAGCTGACGCTTTACAGCCGGCTGCAGATACGTCACAAGGGGGCGTGTCTGTCAGTGAAAAGACTTCCGCGAAGCCTGCACTTGTGTTTCCTCGATTATACCTCCTCCAGATCAGTCTCCTCTCTCCTCTCTCCTCTCTCCTCCGAGCGCTTTTGGCGCTTTGGAACGTCCTTCAATATGGCTGCTCACAAAGTACTTCCGGTGTCACGGAGGAGAGAGGAGAGAGGAGACTGCTTTTTGGCACATTGGGAAGCACCCAGAGACTGTAAAAAACATGGACACCATGTCGCTGGGCTCAAATTGAAGCCTCCACAAAAACTGCTCCCCCTGGTGACTGGCTGCAGTATAGGTCAAATCTCCGTCTCCCCCATTCATCTGGACGGGCCGAAGTGAAACTTCAAAAAATTATTACACCTCGTACAAATATTTCTCCCATCTGTATGCTGTGGTGATATGAAAGTATTATTGGGCTGCGTGTTTTCCAAGTCCTCTTTTTCTGAAAAGTGTCTTTTTTTTTTAAGTTATCAGACTTTAAAAATAACCGCGGTTTACGGCAGTTTCACAATGATTGTGTACGGCGTATGCTGCGGAGTGTTGCGACAGTTTACGACAGCTGCGTCCGGATCATGGCCCAAATTCTCTACTGGCTGCACAATGGCGGCGCCCTGACGAGGGATATTTAGGCTTCAAATCTGTTACACGGTAGAAGGCGGAGCCACGCTGTCCAGTTCTTATAATACATCCATGGTAGTGACAAGGCCCCTACGCACCGAGCGCGGTTTGCGCGGCGGCCACCTCGCGGCACAGCGCAGAGTGCGCGCAAAGCAAGCACTGAGCATGGAGGCGGCGCGGCGCGTCGAGTACCAGTTGCTAAGCGACAGGGCAGGAAGTGTTCTTGGCGCGCTTGGTTCGATGAGTAGTACCTTAACTCCGGAGCAAAAATCTGTAGCTGTAATCCTCCTGAGGAGCTGGACCAGAGTAGCAGCATCAGCAGCGGGGAGGAGAAGGATGTGGATACACCTGATCCTGATGGAAAGCCAGGTATTGGGGGAGTACAGGCTCGTTCGGGAGCTGCATTTTCACAGAATGCTTCCAAATGTACTTCAGGCTGACCAAGGAGCAGTTTGAGAGCCTGTTGTCCCGAGTTGGTCAAAGTCTGGTAAGAATGCAGACAAACTTCAGGCAGCCAGTCTCTCGTTGCGCAGTTCAGCTCTGTATCCGCGGCCACTTTTTCTGAACTGGCCTCTCCTATAAGATGTCGTCACAGCGCGCTGAGCCCGAATTAAAAAATTTTCAATTCGGGTGCCGCCGCCTTGCCACGAGCCACAGCGGCAGGCGCCCATGGTGTGCGCTGCTGAACCTCGCGCACCGCCATGCCGCGCTTATGCGGCGGTAGCACATACACAATGAATGGGTTTGCCGCCGACCGCCTGCGCTTGCTGCGTTTGGTGTGTAGGGGCCTTTAGCTTACCCTCATCCGTCTTTTCTTTGCAGCTGGATTGCTCTCGTCCTCGGCTTCATTCTGTTGTATAGCTTCCAAAACTCTCCTGTGCTTCTCAAGGGGTATTTCTTCTTACCACCTGCAGCCTTCTTCTGCTTTCCTTTTTTACTCAGTTTGTGACAAAAAGCCACAGATTGTTGTGTCGCTACCAAAATGACGCCATCAAGAGTGCCACTCAGCTGTTTACAGAGACACTGCACCCCATTGGGCAGGCGACTGGGGCTAATGGAAAAGCAGCACAAGACGGGTAGAGTAGAGTAGAGTAGGCTAATGGAAAAGGGCCAATAGTGTTTTACTTCCATAGGTATATATTTCCTTTGTTCAGGTCATGTCTCCTGCTGCTTCTGGTCATAAATGCCTAAACAGCCCTTTTGCTGTATTTGTGGTAGTTTCTCCAAGTTTCTGTTTTTTTATGATCTTTTTCTCACCGACAGAAACAGATGAGACGGACTGAGATCCCGACTCACTGCATCCTGGCTGACGAGGAGTTTCTTCCGTTTAAGGAGAACACCTTTGACCTGGTGGTGAGCAGCCTCAGGTGAGCGAGAGCCTCGTTATCCTGAGTTAATGTGACGACGATTATGTGTTTACCGCAGAGGGTTTTCAGCTTTAGACCCTGAAATGTGCAAATGAGGCAAAATGAGGTTACAAACTAAAGGAAACCTTCAATAAGGTGTCCAAATGTACCTGTGATGTAAGAAAACTGTAAATCAAGCTTTTATCAGAATTTATTCATGTATTTTAAACTCAGACAGTAAAGCTGAATTTAATGACAGAAACAGAACGTGAAGCCACTAAATCAACATGCTCTTTATTAAAATTAAACACACTTCATTATTTCCTTTCCAATCATTACATTTTTCTTATTGGTGTTTTTTATTATTTGATGCTGTATTCCAAATGTTTTCATGCTATTTGATATTAAAAGACCTTCATAGAAACCACTATAACAAACTTAATCTTATTTCAGGGATGCACATGAAAATCTTTGCTGATATTTTGAATATCCAACAAATTGTTTTTAATATCTGTGACATGATGATTTACCTCATCATCATGTCACAGATAAAAACATCCATTTTTTTAGAAAAAAGTGTAATTTATTAAGAATAAAATGTTTTTCTTGCTCTAACTCCATTAGACTTTAACGAGGAGGGGAGCTGATTAATTTTAGTAAAGGAAATGACAGAATATGAGATAACTGCAGAAATGAAACATGGTGCATCCCTGCTGTAAATAATTAAATAAACCAGGTTTAAAGACTCATTTTTGATATTTTCCATCGAGCACTTAGTGAAGTGTTTTTGGTGAATCAGACTTTTTTATTTTTAATCTGTGTTGCAGTTTTTGGAGACTTAAATCAACATGAGCGTCAGTCAGAGTGACCGATGTTTAGAGTAAAATAATCTTATGACTAAATTAATCTCTGTTTCTTCTCGTTTCTGTCAGCCTGCACTGGATCAACGACTTACCTGGAGCTCTCAGACAGGTGAGTCTGTTTTCTGGCCTTGCAGCTGGATCCTCCTGATCCAGGTCTGTAACCAGGCAGATCCATGTGAGAGTCCAAAGTTTATATTTTAACTCATGTGCTTTGACAAAGGTGTTTCCTAATGAATGTGACTGACAGAATGATCATCCAATCACCTGCTGGATTTGCTCCTGACCCCCCCCCCCCCCCCCTTAAATTTTAGTTAACTTTATTAAACTGTAGGTGATACTCTAAAGAATCATTATTGTTCCTGTTTCTTACTTTATTAAAAAAATGATCTTAACTCTTCACTGAGCTTTATAACTTTATATCCTAAATCCTCCATCATCACTTCATCAACATGTTTATTCTTTAAGATTATTACTGCTGTCCAAACAGACTCAGATATCACCCTATCTTACCAAAGCTGTAAAAATTATGTTGAAATTGGTTTGTATTTTGCTATTAAGTGCATGATTATTGGCTATAATATGTATATCTATATCTATATCTGTATCTATCTATCTATCTATCCATCTATCCATCTATCTATATATATTCACACACATATATATGTGTGTATATATATATATATATCTATATCTATATATATATATCTATATATATATCTATATATCTATATGTATATATATATATATATATATATATATATATTATATAAAATTATACATATAATTATATATACATGTATATCTGTATATATTAGGGGCATAACGAAATAGTCAACTCACGAAACCATCCTTAATACGAAACAGGGCTCACGATACAAAATAAAGATTATAGAAAGTCCCCAGCAGGAGGAAGTTGTACAAAAATCTAATTTTCTTTATTTTCTTCCTAATGCAGACATACAAAAATATTACTGCATCAGTACAGAATAAATGCTCTTTGAAAAAAAACTAAATTGTAGTTTTTTCCCCTTATTTAGACTACAGTGCAAATACAAACATAAAATCTCAATAAAAAGTGCTTTGTTGTTGTAACAATCAGGATAAGTACATTCTTGAATGAAAAGGAAAACAAACAGCAGTCCTCAGAGCTGCAGTTTAGACCTATAAATGTCTGAACTGTGAACTAAAATATTTAGCCTATAACAGTGCATATACTTCTGATCTTCAAGTATGATCAAATTCTGTCAACTCAACAGTAGATGCAAAAATCAAATATTGTTTTTTATGCAGACTTACACAAACATACAGTTGCTGCCTGTCTCCAGTTCAAATCATCCCTAATCTATCTATCTATCTATCTATCTATCTATCTATCTATACTCAACAAAAATATAAACGCAACACTTTTGTTTTTGCTCCCATTTTTCATGAGATGGACTCCAAGATCTAACATTCATTCCAGATAAACAATATTACCATTTCTTTCAAATGTTGTTCACAAATCTGTCCAAATGTTTGATAGTGAGCGCTTCTGCATTGCTGAGATAATCCATCCCACCTCACAGGTGTGCCACATCAAGATGCTGATCTGACATCATGATTAGTGCACAGGTGTACCTTAGACTGTCCACAATAAAAGGCCACCCTGAAATGTGCAGTTTTGTCTCACAGCAAAATGCCACAGATGTTGCAAGCATTGAGGGAGCGTGCAATTGGCATGCTGACAGCAGGAATGTCAACCAGATCTGTTGCTCGTGCATTGAATGTTCATTTCTCCACCATAAGCCGTCTCCAAAGGCGTTTCAGAGAATATGGCAGTACATCCAACCGGCCTCACAACAACATTCCACAGGCCACAATTGACAATTTGATAAACTCTATGCGAAGATGTGTTGCACTGCATGAGGCAAATGGTGGTCACAGCAGATACTGACTGGTTCTGAGTCCCCAGACCCCCAATAAAGCAAAAAAACCTGCACATTTCAGGGTGGCCTTTTATTGTGGACAGTCTAAGGTACACCTGTGCACTAATCATGGTGTCTGATGAGCATCTTGATGTGGCACACCTGTGAGGTGGGATGGATTATCTCAGCAATGCAGAAGTGCTTGATGAAAATGGAAAACAAAAAATGCTTATATTTTTATATATATCTATTCATATCTGTCTGTCTGTCTGTCTGTCTGTCTGTCTGTCTGTCTGTCTGTCTGTCTGTCTATCTATCTATCTATCTATCTATCTATCTATCTATCTATCTATCTATCTATCTATCTATCTATCTATCTATCTATCTATCTATCTATCTATCTATCTATCTATCTAGAGAGAGAGAGAGAGAGAGAGAGAGAGAGAGAGAGATGGATAGATAGATAGATATCTCCCCGGTCTGCCCTGATGTCCATGCCCGTCCTGTTCTCTCCTAATGCCCATGCCTGTTCCGGTCTCCCCTGATGCCCATGCCTGTCCCGGTCTTCCCTAATGCCCATGCCTGTCCCGGTCTCCCCTAATGTCCTTGCCTGTCCCGGTCTCCCCTAATGTCCTTGCCTGTCCTGGTCTGCCCTGATGTCCATGCCTGTCCCGGTCTCCCCTAATGTCCTTGCCTGTCCTGGTCTGCCCTAATGCCCATGCCTGTCCCGGTCTCCCCTCAGGTGCAGCGGGTCCTGAAGCCTGACGGCGTGTTCATCGGCGCCATGGTGGGCGGGGAAACGCTGTACGAGCTGCGCTGCTCGCTGCAGCTGGCAGAGACGGAGAGGGAGGGGGGCTTCTCTCCTCACGTGTCCCCCTACACCGCCGTCACCGACCTGGGCAACCTGCTGGGCCAGGCCGGCTTCAACATGCTCACCGTGGTGAGGACGGGATTAAGCTAGCTATGAAATGTAAAATAAAGTATAAATGAAATAAACAGAGAGGAGCTGCGTCTGAATATACAGAGAAGAGTGATGACTCTTTGAATTAAAGATACATTAGCTGAACTTTAATAGAAAATACTATAATAATGATAATTAAAGTACAGTAATGCTGCTGTATAGATCTTTACAGTCATTTACTGACATCATGTTCCCATAAAACTAACCACAGAGAGGTCACGGGTACGATGCTCACGGTTCTGTTACTGAAGAATAAAATGTTCTTTCTGCTTCACTTCAGTTTCTAACACAAATGGACTGTTTGTTTGTGTTTGTGTTTCAGGACATCGATGACGTCCAGGTTCATTATCCCGGGATCATGGAGGTCATGACGGATTTACAAGGTCAGAGAATCAGTGTGATCGTCCTGACTCTAACCCAGTGACAGCACAGTGAAGTCATTCTTACTATAAAATAATCTAAAGGATTCAATCAGACACAAAACTTTATTATTTATTTATGATGTAAACGTTTGTTTTTATGCTCGAAAGCCAAAAATTAACCCTTTAACTTCCAGATTGAGAAATAAATTACCAATAAATTATTTGTTGTAATTTATTTTCCTTTTTCATTTTGCAGCATTTCAGGTTTTATTTTCAGATTAGCCAATCAGGGAGCAGGTATGAGGCCAACCCGGTGGTTTGGCTTCCCTTTAAGGGAATGAATAGATTTATTTATTATGCAACTAATTTTTTTAATGAAAACATCTCAGAGAGCCAAATTGAGATTTTAGCCATAAACTTAGTCCTCTGAGGAATCATAGACTCTTTTTTTTTTTTCAAATTTATTTCCATCAACAAAATTATTATTATTATATATTCATGATCAGCAGCAGATATATTGGTGTTACACATTACAGGGAGGTGAACAATGGAAAACAGATAGAGATGGACTCTCAGAGTTTCAAATTCAGTGGTGGCAATAAGTCAACCGCACGGTTGCAATGCCAGTCAAAGGGTGAATTTAAGTCCAGCTACAGGCATTTTCCAGAGCAACACTGGAGTGTAAGCTGGTTATTAAAGTTAATTTAAGCACATTTAAAGATCTTTAATGGAAATATTAGAGCGAAACATGTCTGTTAATCATTTGTAAAGCTCAAAAGAAAGTTAAATATTATTATTATTAATCAGTTTTTCATGTAGCACGTTTTACTTTTGCAAATGTTGTCTACATAGGAAGTTATAATTCTCCATTTTTATAATAATGAAAGTTCACAGCAGGTTGGTGAATAAACTCTGAAATACTTTTGCACCTGATGTTAATGTTTTTAAAAACAAACTTAAGACCTTTTCATTCTGGCTTTTACCTGAATTACCTTTTAGTGTTTTTATTCTTTATTACAGCTTCACTTTGTTATTATTTTATTTTTATTTTACTTTATTTCATGTTTTACTTCATTTAATTTATGTTTTATGTTATTTCATGATATTTAATTTTACACTTTAACCTCCAGTGTTTACTCATTTTATACCTTTAAGATGCCGTTTCCTCACTGGGTACAACAGTATTCCTGTTTTATTATTTTCTTTTATTTATGATGCATTTTTCCAACAGTGTGTCTGGATTTCAGGGTGGAGTGGGTTTGGGTCATATGTCTTTGTTTTATTTTAATGATCTGTCTGTGAAGCTCTTTGTGCTACAGTTTTTGTATGAAAAATTATATATTAGTAAAGTTTGATTTGATTTGATTTTTGATATAAACATAGAAGTTCTTCCAGAGGCTTTTCAGTAGTTTGAGTTAATATTACTCAAACTGGATCTGGGTTTAATTTTGTGTTCAGACTTTTGGTGCTGATGGAGATCCCTCGCTTTAAAACAACTTTAAACAAATTCACCAGAGCAGTGGTGGATAAACATCCAGGTTCAGACAGTCACAAACTCTCATACCCTCCTGGTTAATAAATCAGAAATATAATCCATGTGTTTTCTCCGTGCTGTGCAGGTATGGGAGAGAGTAACTGTGCGTGGAACAGGAGGTCGCTGCTGCACAGAGACACCATCTTAGCTGCAGCAGCTGTTTATAAAGGTGAGAGCAGAGAGAAGGAAACAGCTCAAATATAGAAATATGTTAATCCATATTTACACCAGAGGCTGGTCCCAGCAGCTGCAGGAGAAACATGAAGAATCATTTTCCTTTTGAGACCAGGCTCAGGTTTAATGAACTATATAATTACACTTAAAGCTATGGTCTACGATTTGGAAGCTTTGTACATATTAATAACACCGTTTATAAGGCTGTTATGGTCCTATGGTCCTATCTACACAGTATAAAGACCAAAAAGAATGAAAAAAATCCATTCAGTATATCCGCTGAAAAGCTGCATACTAGCTGACCAATCAAACCTAAGAACATCCATATTAATTGGTCCGTGAGTTGGTGCATGAGTCCATCCAATCCCTGTCTCTCTCACGCAAATTCAGATGCGAGCGCCATGGTCCTGCCTCTCCCTCTACCTCCGTGAGCAGCTAAATTAGCTACTGAACTATCATGGAGCTGGAAAAGCCTAGCGCCGAGACCATCCCAACGGAGTCTGCCCGGTTGAGGCCTGTTAGCGGGCTAGCTGCTAACGAATAGCCTCAGCCGGCCGTCAGACCTTCAGCATCTAAATTATCGCCCCTGGTTGATCAGGTAATGGCTTTGTTTACTACAGTGGGAGATGTCTGCTGAATAACTCTGGTTAGTTTGTGCCTGTCCTGGCTAAGTAAACTTGTAGGAGAGCGGTTAGCCTGTTAGCCGCTAATCGTTTCACTGTAAGCTGAGCCATGGGGAGGACAGGCTGAGAAAGATTAATCCTCCCCACACTCGGCTCCGTTGGCGGCGCCAGACCCGCATTGCCGCCGTCCAGTTGAAATGGCTACTGCTGTGTGTTATAAGGAGATGTCTGTCGTGTTTGATACTTTCAGTTGAGCTGAGCTGTTTTTGATTGAGTTTGCTGCTGATATATTGTGCAGGATCAGGCAGGCTCTGTCCTAGGGGGCTTTATGAGGTAGATCCCAGCAGCTGGGGCGGGGATCTTGAACACGGAGGAGAGGTTTCCCTTTGAGGGAAGGGGGGCAGGCTGCGGTTTCAAATCGTAGACCACAGCTTTAAAAATGATTTTAAATACAAGATCTTAATTCATTTTATTTAACCTGTTCAGTCTCTGATTTCAGAATGCTTCATGCTCTCCAACAAAAAGAAAAAGTGAACTATTCATGTAGAAATATAGTCATGCTGCACATCAGATTAGACAGCTACACAACCATATAAGCCATTTTTACACACACCAAACACAACGTCAACACCAAGCACATGAATGATCAAATATCCAAATCTGTTTCACTGTGATTCAGACTTGAGTTGATTTGTTTGGATTTATTTCGATGAGAAAATGTAGAGAGCTCTGATGATTTTTAACAAAAAGAAACAAAAGATATATTTATTAATTTATTTTATTGTCAAAAACTGCCACAGATAAGCAGAAGAAGATAAAAACTGTTGTAATTGGGTGTAATGAAAACCAAAGTGACATAAAAGTGAAATCTAAAGTTTGGTATATCAGAAATGTCAAATGGGACTAATGGAGCCAAACTGGTCCAAGATTGGGCCTGACCACTCTGTAGTAAAACCTCTCTAACTTTGCTCTGCATCACTTTATCAGACTCAAACTTGGCAGAAGTAATGTTCACATATTTTCACATTCATTCATAGAGTTCTAAAGCTGCAGCTGCATCATTCCAAAGAGATATTCACTATAAAAACTTGTTTATTTTAGGCTAGGATGAAATGTTGAAATGATTCTGACTTCTATCTTCATTTCCTCTGTTCCAGTAACACATATACTGATAATTCACATCTGGACAAATCTGAAAAGTGGAGAGTGGATCCAAGGTCTGGTTTTACCTGGACATGGATCTGATTAAAAGTCATGACAGCAGAAACAGCAGCATCAACCGCTGCAGCACAGCAGAGGATCAGGGGTCATGTGTTCGATATCGTTGCTGCCAAACAGAAATCAGCAGGTTTGCTGAGTTGTTAAAGAACTTTATCATTGAACTAAATAATTCATATCAGCAAATTATATCATTTCAGAACACAACAGCCAATGACTACAGAGGAGTATCAGGGCCTTGTTAGATGGAGAAAATAACTTTGGGGAAGTCGATGTTAAAGTAGAAATTTCAAGAAACAAGCTGAACACCAATTTCGTGGTAAAAGTGAAAATGTCGACAACAAAACATAATTTCAACAAAAATGTCAGAGTGTCGAGAAAAAAAGTGAATATTTATGAATTAAGTCAACACACATTGTATGTATTTATTTATAATTATTCCTGTCATTTCAACTTCATTCACAAAATTTCTACTTCAATGTCGACATTACCAAAATTATTTTCTCCATCTAACATGGTCCTAATGCAGTCCTGATCAAAATCTTAAGACCAGTTGAAAAATTGCTAGAATATGCATTTTGCACATTTGGACCTTAATGAGGTTTTAGATAGAGCTACAATATGCAAAAGCAAGAAGGGGGAGTGTGACAAAAAGCACTTTGAAAAAGTAATTTATTGAAAACAACAAGTAAACTGAAATAGGCTGTTTATCAGCTGATCAAAAGTTTAAGACCACAGGCTATTAAAGCCAAAATCTGCTCCAAATGTTCATTTTCTGTCAGGCATTCACACGGTCATGCCCTCCTGATGGCTAAAGCTAAGAAGCTTTCTCTTCTTGAACGTGGTCGGATCGTCGAGCTGCATAAGCAAGGCCTCTCGCAGCGTGCCATTGCTGCTGAGGTTGGACGCAGTAAGACAGTCATTCTACATTTTTTGAAAGATCCTGAGCATTATGGAACAAAACAGTCAAGTGGTAGACCCAAAAAAATTACACCTGCACTGAGCCGGAGGATCTGATTGGCTGTTCAACAAGACACAGGGTGGTCCTCGACCCAAATTAAGACCCTTACTGGTGCCGACTGCAGTACAATAACCATCAGACGGCATCTGTGGGAAAAGGGTTTCAAAAACAAAAACACAATTCAAAGACCTCGTCTCCTTCAACTCCACAAAACTGCCCGTTTAGACTTTGGAGCATCAAACATGGGACACTGAAAGGTGGAAAAAAGTTTTATTCTCTGATGAGAAAAAATGTAACCTTGACGGTCCAGATGGCTTCAACGTTACTGGCATGACAAGGAGATCATGCTGCACAGTGGAGGGGGGTCCATCATGATCTGGGTGCTGTTTCATTCAGTGAACACTGGAGCTTCAGGTGGTGCAGGGTCATCAAACGGCGGCTGGTTGCGCAGATGTTGCAGAGGGCATCCTCATGACTGAGGGCCCTCGTCTGTGTGGTAACAGCTGGGTTTTTCAACAGGACAACGCTGCAGTTCACAATGCTCGCTTGACCAAGGACTTCTTCAGGGAGAATAACATCACTCTTTTGGACCATCCCGCATGTTCCCCTGATTTAAATCCCATAGAGAACATTTGGGGATGGAGGTCAAGGGAAGTTTATAAAAATGGACATCAGTTCAGACAGTTGATGCCCTTCATGAAGCCATCTTCACCACTTGGAGCAATGTTCCCAAAAGCTTCCTGGAAACACTCTCATCAAGCATGCCCAAACCAATTTTTGAAGTGATTAACAAGAACGGTGGAGCTACTCATGACTGAGTCCTACTGAGAAACATTTTTGTTCTGGTTTGGAGAGTTTTTTGTCATTTTTTGAGCGATGGTCTTAAACTTTTGATCAGCTGATAAACAGACTATTTCAGTTTACTTGTTGTTTTCAATAAATCACTTTTTCAAAGTGTTTTTTGTCACACTCCCCCTTCTTGCTTTTTCATATTGTAGCTCTATTTAAAACCTCATTAAGGTCCAAATGTGCAAAATGCATATTCTAGCAATTTTTCAACTGGTCTTAAGATTTTGATCAGGTCTGTACTCTTTTGTAAATCACAGAGCCACATGGAGAGACGGAAACCATTAAACTCATAACTAAGGGCAACGACGAGTCACCAGTCAACCTGATGGGGATTGAACCGCTGACCCTCTTGCACACTGTGTTGACTCAGACTGTCCAATGATCAGGAAAACAACTCCACCTCCATGTGTCTGTTGAACTGATTTATCTGAGCTGTAAATACTGACTGATCGATGCACAGTTCTTCATTGTATCCGCGGTTAAGTCTGTCTGGGCCTGTAAGTTCCACACTAACCCTCCTGACTGCTGTTACCATGACGACAGCACAAACAGTCGACCAGGTGAGATGAAGTTTCTGTAAATCTGTCCCGTCACTTTTCAGAGATGTACGGTAACGTCGACGGCTCCATCCCGGCCACCTTCGAGATCCTCTACATGATTGGCTGGAAGCCTCACGAGTCTCAGGTGAGGCGGGCACACCTCTGAAACACTTCAGGTGTTCGTCTTTTCTCTCTTTTACCTCATGTTTTACTGTTTCTTCTTTTGTCTTTCAGGCCAAACCGGCGAAGCGAGGCTCGGCCACGGCGTCGTTTGGAGAGTTATCAGATCTCGGCCGAACGACGAAGAAGACGACGTGAAGGAATATTTTATATTTAAAGAACAACTGAATATTTTTATTTAAAGAATAAACAGAATATTTTTATTTATGTGGACAGGCTGCAGTAGAGGAAGTGCTGAGTGATGGTGAGAAATAAAGATGTTGTCAAATGAAGGAAGAGCGTTACATCACGGAGGGCTAAATTTAGCAGCTCGACTCATTTAACCACAGAGACTGAAGTCTGATGTGGTCCAGAAAAACTGGGACGGTCAAAAAAAGGCCTTAAGACCACGTAAAGGCATAAAGTCCTGTTCCAATGAAGATGGGACAGATACATTAATCCCTTTAGACTTACAGAGAAAAGATATTTAATGTTCAAACTGAAAACTTTATGGTTCTTAACAAATATTCACACATTTGAATTTGATGGTTTCCCACATCAGCACGTCCCAGAAGAGTTGGGACATGTTGTCACAGACACAGATCTTTACATTTGAGGGCGAATTTGATGTTGTCCCACATCATCCCAAAGCTTAAATCACCGACTATCACAGACTGGGAGGACACAATCCAACACTTTTACATTTGAGGACGATGACGGTCACCCTCTCATCAGCACCAGAGGAGCCGGTTCAGTCCAGACTGATCCTTCAAGATCAGACTGAGGAACTCTTTTGACCATAAGGCTGCACAACTCTACACTGAGAGGAGGGGAGAGTAACAGGAAGACAGAGGACGGGCAGGAGCAGTATAATCTTATTTATACTTTTGTTTTATTTATATCAAAGGTGTAGTCAGCGATGTGGGAGTTGCCCCCATACTGCCACGGAAAGTGTGACCTTTGTTTTTTCAAATTGCGTAACTTATCACTTTGGGCTGGTTTTAGATTAGATTAGATAGTATTTTATTATTTTATTAATCCCTTTTCAAACTGCTCTGGGAAATTAGAATTTCTAATCAAAGTACATAACACTATTCACAAAAACCACACACCCAAACTTCAAAATATCTCAAATGTGCTGCAAAATGAAGCACTGCTACCAAAACTACATATAGCATTATAAAAATCAAACTTTTGGACCACATGGCACACACTGCAGTCTTATTACCAGGTTTCTGTCCAACCAGCTGCACAACAACAAACTTATAAAATAATTTGTAGAAAAATCTTCAGATTGTTCACATGCACAGAAATGGAATCCAGTTCTGTTGTAAACAACTGCAAAGTGGTTTGGAGGTTTGTCCATGTTATTTTGAGAATGTCATTTCTGTTTAAAGAAGTGAGCCAAACCAACTGAGAAATACTGTGATATACTTTAATAGACTTCAGTTTATTTTTAGACAACACATCATCAGACTTTCCTGTTATGGCAGGTAAATAAAGACGATGATGCAGGAAAAAGTCAAGAGAAAATTTTAAGGAAGCTTGAAACGTGTGAGTGTGTCCATCTTGCATGGTAAAAAGAAGGTGACCACTGAAGGTGGAACGTTTATTTGCATGGTCATATATTCCTGAATTAGCCGGCAGACGCAAAAACACAACATCTCCAACCTCAAGAAGCAGAGTGACACCATTAGCTAAGGAACCAAAACCTGAAGCCTGATACTCATGTGTACTAACTATATGTTCTTCATTCTTCATCAGATGTGCACCTGAACCGTTAGCTTGTCTATTTGCACCAATGTAGGCCTCAAAGTGGTAGACTCCTCTCACTGGTACAGTAAAGAGACCTGGAGGACATTTTAATTGACAGTGAGTGTAAAAGAAGTTCTTTCCTCCAGACCATAGACCGCGGAACGTGTTTGAACAAGGGGGGGCCACAATCGCAAGGGGGGGTCACCAAAATTTTCGGTCAGACATGATGCATAGCCGAGGCTATAGACTATACTATACACGGACACACACGTAATGCCCTCATCTACCAGGCTATTGTTAGCTGTTGTTAGCACGCCCTGTGTTGTTGTATGAAGAATGTGATTATCACTATGGCAGCATTTTTGTAAATATAAGTCTAACAATACTATGTATACAGCTGATCTAGAGCGACACACCCCAGTCAGAAGTGACAATAAATGGATTATTACAGGAGCTAAATAACTGTTCACACTGGGGGCATCCATCTTCCATTGTCAACTCGGGGGTGGCGAGGTTTCACAGAGTTCCCAGTAGGAAATTCAGACTTTCAGTTTTAGTTTCCCACTCGGAGCTCAAAATTCCTACTTCTGACTACAACTGGAACACACCAAAAGACGTGACCCAAGCCAAAGTGTGTGTTTGTTGTGATGCTAATGAATGCAGCTCTGACCTTCCTCAGAACTCTGCATTGCTTTACAACTTCTTTTTTCAACAACTTACAGGATGCAAAGCCACGAGGTAATGTATCTCTTTCTAGTTACGTAGTGGTAGTTTTTGATGTGTGAAGACAAGCAATGCGGGGAAAAGTTAGTATCGTAGTTGTAGCCGGCTATATATGGCTACTTACAGCCCGGCGCTCTCAGACGTGTCCAAATAATATCAATTTGCTCTAGTTTTAATTGTCTTGTTCCTGAAGTTGAGTATCCAGGCCAGTCCAGCCCTGTACGACCCAACCAGGAGGCTAAAGAATAGCATTTATAGATAACCTATTTAGATGCTATAAAACTCATCGATAAGTGCGTATTTCGACCCAAAAAGTTACCCAGGCCACAGCCCGCCTGGCCCCCCCGCTTCCGCGGTCTATGCTCCAGACTGAACATCTCAAAAACAAATGTCTGAAGGTTGTTTCTGTTAGTGTAAGAAGTACCTGTGACTGGGCTGTAGGCACTTCCAATGTTTGAGAAAACGTAACTGAACACCAGAGTAGTGTCAGCGTTATACGGTCCCAAAGTCACAGAGCCTGAAGCCACCAGAGAGGCTGAGAAAGCCACCTGTTTGACTGAGAGAGAGAGATGTTACCAAGTCCTGACATCAGTTTCTCTCCACCTTCAGAATAGTTTTCAGAGTCTAAAGCCCAAATGTAAACTGCAGGTTTAGATTTGTGTCTGACCTTCTCCATCTCTCCTCAGGGCTTTCACGTGGTTTTCTGTAACATTTGTCCTGGATTTCATTGTGATCAGCTCTGCTGCTTGGGCTGGAAAAAAAACATTATTGTGATATATTTAATAACAAACAGTTAAACATCATCACTGTCTCTAAAGCGTTAAATATCTATGATATTAAACCATTAACATTCAGATCAGGTGATCATGACATGTGTTCCCTCCTTGTGAAAAACAAACTGTATCCTTCATTTTTAGGATTTTCAAATAAAAATTGAACACATTAAAAAGTCACACAAGTAAACTACCATGTGTTTTCAGCTTATGGAGGTATACTGTGTCACTTAAATCCAAACTAATAGATTCCTGCTGTTGTGTATGAAATACCTTCAAAGTTTTGTTTTAGTTTCTCCATCTCCACCTTCTGCCTCTCCACCTCTGCTCTCTGTGACTCCAGTTTGGCTTCTTGGGCTAAAAAAAAGTTTGTCTTACATGAACATTGCTTTGCTGACACATTCTTCCACCACAAGTGAGACAAAGGAGATGTCTGTTGATTTAAAACTTAACTTTATGTGAGCAGCTGCAGCATGACTCCACTGTACCTTCACTCTCCCTGATAAATCATCTTCCTTTAAAGGAGACATATCATGCTTGTTTCTCCTTTTCACTATGCCAGACTAGGATGCCTGTAAAGCATTTCTGCCCTCAGTACAAGTCATTTAGTTCCTTCATTGCCCCACAATAGCGTTCTCAAAATCCTCATTTTAGGCCATTATCAAGCTCTCGTTGAAACACTCGGATCTGAGGATGACCTAAAGTAACCTCGCAACGTCACAGCCCTTTGTGCTCTGATTGGTCAGTTCTATCGGGGGTAGAGCCAGCCTGTCCTTCTTCTTCTACTGTATTTTCCGGCAGGCTCAAAGCAGCGACCGCGTATTGAGTCCCCCTACAGGCCAGAGCTGGTAATGAGGGAGAGTGAGCAAGGGATCTATATACTGCTGCTGGTGGATGTGTTCCTCTGTGACGGTTTTGTGGCTAACGGACATCACAGAGGAGGAAGTGTTTTATCAGATTACTCCAATAAAAAGAAAGGTACCTCGTGTTGTCACGACGATTTAAATCTCGCGGACATCTCACAATGACCTATTTTCAGAGGCATCAAATCTCGTTCTAGGATATCAGAAAAAATACAATATCTCATTTTTTGAAAATTAAGGGGGTGTAAGGTCTTGTTTTCAAATTTATTTTATTATATGTAAGTATTAAATTATGCATCAGCATGATATGTCTCCTTTAAATATTATCATGTTTTCATTAAAAAATGTTTTGGCAAAGCTTAATAATAAATAATAATACATTTTATTTAAAAGCGCCTTTCTTAGCACCCAAGGACACTTTACAAAATACCTAATAAAAAAACAGTGCATTGAAATCACAATTAAAATAAATAAAAACAGCATACATGAGTGGCACAGTTAAATGAGGGTGGAAAATTAAAGAGAATATACAGTTTGGAACAGATGGGTTTTGAGTTTTGATTTGAAGTGGGGAAGGGAGTCGATGTTTCTGAGGTCCAGGGGGAGAGAGTTCCAGAGTTTGGGAGCAGAGCGGCTAAAAGTTTTGGAGTTTATGGAGGGATTTGTGTGGGGCACCAAAGAGGAGTGAGTTGCGATAATCGATCCTCGAGGTGTAGAGGCTGTGGACAAGGATGGCCGTGGTGTGAGGGGTGAGGGGGGGGGGCGGAGACGGTTAATATAACGTAGATGGAAGCATGCAGACCGGGTGATGTTATTGATATGAGAGTGAAAAGACAGAGAGCTATCGAGGATGACACCCAGACTCTTGACCTGAGGGGAGGGGGACACTGTGGAGTTGTCTATGGTGAGGGAGCAACTGTCAACTTTGGATAAATTGGATTTTGTACCGACCAGGAGGAGTTCTGTTTTATCTGAGTTAAGTTTAATGAAGTTGGAGGTGAACCAGAGTTTGATTTCTGAGAGGCAGTGGGTGAGGGAGGAAGGTGGAAGAGAGGCGTCGGGTTTACTGGATAGGTAGAGCTGGGTGTCATCCGCGAAGCAGTGAAAGTGGATACCAAATTTACGGAAAATACTGCCAAGTGGAAGTAGATACATAATGAAGAGGAGGGGTCCCAGGACGGACCCCTGGGGCACACCTGAAGTGACGGGGGAGGGCTGTGAGGTGAAGGATTTGAGTTGGATGAACTGAGTGCGGCCTGTGAGGTAGGAGTGGAACCAGTGAAGAGGGGTGTGGGTGATGCCTATGGAGGAAAGTCTATGGAGGAGGATGGGGTGAGAAATAGTGTCGAAGGCCGCACTCAGATCCAGGGGGATGAGGATGGAGAATAAACCAGAGTCTGCTGCCATAAGGAGGTCATTGGTGATCTTGATGAAGGCCGTTTCTGTGCTGTGGAGGTATGGAGGGGACAGAAACCAGACTGGAACTGTTCATAGAGGCTGTTAGGGGTGAGATGGGAGTGGAGTTGAGAGGCGACAGTTTTTTCGAGGACTTTTGAGATGAAGGGGAGGTGAGAAATGGGGCAGAGGTTATTGAAATTGTTGGGGTCTGAACCAGCTTAGGCATGACTTACAAAGGGTTTAAATATGTAAAATTATTCAGGTAATTACAATAAATGATTTATATCAATGAGATAAAGTAAAATGTACCTTGCAGTTTTTGTTTCTGCAGCTCCACGTCCACCTTCTGCCTCTTTACCTCTGCTCTCTTTGACTCCAGTTTTTTCAGTTTGGTGTCTTGGACTAAAAAGAACAAAAACATATTTTTGCCTTACATGACCACGAGTTTGCTGAAATATTTTTCCACCACAAGTGAGACAAAAGAGATGCAGATTTAAAACTTAACATTAACCTCCAAAGGCGCTCGCACTGTATTATTTCAATTCACTCTGTTTTATTGAAGGATGCTTATAATAGGATTTCTACACCTTAAGTTTTGGTATCATACCACCTCAAAGGCATGTTAACTTATATGTCTAAGTGTAACCACAGATATCATGCTTGTTTTAATTGTTAAGACTGAAACCGTTTTATTTTTTCTTATTGTTTACATACCTACATATATATATTGTTTGGTATCAAATTGATCATTATAAGATTTTCTGCCCAGTTGGAGTGCTTATATTGGATGTTTACTCAAAATACAACTTAATATTTTGGCCAAATATAAGTTGATAAAGTCTTTGTTACTCATCTAAGGCCCTCCTTAGGAGTTAAAACCAGAGAGACACATTCTTTTCTCTCTTCTTCTTTGTTGACCTCTTCTTTGCCTTACGTCTATTCAGCTCCCCTTCTTATCCTACATCTTTTTGTTCAAGTTTTGTAACACGCCCTCTGTTTTTTTTTTTTTTATAAGCCAGTAAGCCATTAGACTCCAAAGATTTGCTTCACAGTAGATGGACTTTTGTTATTAATTTCAGAATAGTATTCATCATGCCAATGAATTATTAATTTTTGGAATTAGTTACAAATCATCTTTTTAAAATATAATTGAGACCTCAACGCTCCAAGCTCCAGCTTCACCTTTAACAGAACCTGCCAGTCCAATCTAGGATGGTACCTCAGGAGACCAGCTCACATCAGAACATCATCCCTGGATCCATCGCGCTGGATAGAGTGTGGACTTCAGCCTCCCTTTGGGACGACTCCAAACCAGAACAGTCCTTCAGGCTCTTCAGTAGCTCCGGACCAGTTTGAGATCCGATCCAAAAGCAACGTCATAGTAAGACTGTGGTTCTGAACCCCTTCAGATGGGCTTGAGTGTGTCTTGGTTTAATTCTCCAATAATTTCCCCTTTATTTGACCTTTCTAAAGTGACTCATTTGTTAAATTAATCCTTTAAAACCACTCTATACTTAAATGTTCTGTTCTATTTTATTTTGTCTTACATATAAGCATCATGCTTGTCAATTTGACCCCAAGCTGTTTTAGGTGTGTAAAACTTGTCTCTCCGTGTGTCCCATGTGTGGCCAAATATTCCCACACCTGCAGGAGCAGAGTTGATACTTTTAAGTTGATACATGACATGGGGGAGGGGGAACATGAGGGGAATGAATGTGTGTATGCCTATGTCTGTGTAAAGTAGTGCAGAATAGAAGCTTGACTGTTGCCATAAGGAACTGTTCCATGTTCTGACTATCTGACTGATGTTTCATGATGATTTTCTGTTTCACAAATGGGTGAATTTTCAAACATGTAAACCCCCTCAAACACACAAAAAAGAAACACAAAAAACAAAAAAAAGAAACAAAAAAGAAACAAATAAAAAAAATCATAAAAAACAACAAAAAACAACAACAACAAAAAAAGAAAATCATTAAAATAACAAAAACTAAAACTCTTTAACTTTGCCACTGCCGGTCTCAAGCCTGGATAACAAAAGAGGAGGGGTGAGTGAGACTTTATAGTGAGTATGTTCCAAAAAAAAAAATAAAAATAAGTAAATAAAGTTTATGAGAGGAAATGGGGGGGGGTTACCAATGTCAATCAATATGGTTCATTCTGTGAGAGTCATGAATGTGAAGCCCAATTAGAAAAGATTTGGATGAAAGATTTGAAAGATACACTAACTCTAAAACTGAAAGTTTGACCTGATGGTGGCGCTGTTGGAAAGGTCATATCATCACCAAAACCAATAGGGTTCATACTCTTGTGGTCATTAATGTTGTCAGTAAATTTGAGAAGATTTGGATGAAAACTTTTCAAGATAAATTATTTCTGATTGAAAGGTTTGGCCTGATGGTGGCGCTAGAGGACAGGTCAAGGTTTCATTATCAAAGGGTTATTTATGTATTCAACAAATAAACAAAGTTCCTGACACAAAAACTTGGTCAACAATTTTCTGTAAATCATTTTCTGGAGGCAAGTATCCCTGGGGTCAGATTTACCCCAAGGGTAAAATGTGTAAGTAAAATTTGAGGATAATAGGAGGGTTAAATGAGGCCCTGGACATGGCAATGGTGGCTCATGGCTTCACTCTTCCCTATAGCTTTGCAAAGCCCGAGACCCAAATAACCTCCAAGGTTTGACATCATATTGCTCCCATGCTGCTATGGAAAGTGTAACCTTTGTTTTTTCAAATTGCTTTAACATAACTTATCACATTTGGCTGGTTTTAGATAAGATTAGATATTATTTTATTAATCCCTTTTCAAACTCCTCAGGGAAATTAGAATTCCTAATCAAAGTACATAACACTGTTCAGAAAAACCACACACCCAAACTTCAAAATATCTCAAATGTGCCACAAAATTTAGCACAGCAACCAAAACTACATATAGCATTATCAAAATCAAACTTTTGGACCACATGGCACACACTGCAGTCTTATTACCAGATTTTCTGCCCAACCAGCTGCACAAAAACACTCATCAAACAATTAGTAGAAAATTCTTCAGATTGCTCACATGCCCAGAAATGGAATCCAGTTCTGTTGTTAACAACTGCAAAGTGGTTTGGAGGTTTGTCCATGTTATTTTGAGAATGTCATTTCTGTTTAAAGAAGTGAGCCAAACCAACTGAGAAAAACTTCAATATACTTTAATAGACTTCAGTTTATTTTAAGACAACACATCATCAGAATTTCCTGTTATGGCATGTAAATAAAGACGCTGATTCAGGAAAAAGTCAAGAGAAAATAACCTTTTTAAGGTAGCTAGAAACATGTATGAGTATCTTACATGGTAAAAAGAAGGTGACCACTGAAAGTGGAATGGTGATTTGTATCATCAAATATTCTTGCATTAGCCCACAGACGTATAAACACAACATCTCCAACCTCGAGAAGCAGAGTGGCACCATTAGCTGAGGAACCAAAACCGTTAGTCAGATGCTCATATGCAGTCAAGACAGATCTTCCACTCTTCACTAGATGTGCAGCTGATATATGTGAAGCATCTCCATGTGCTCCAATGTAGAACTCAAAGTGGTAGGCTCCTCTCACTGGTGCAGTAAAGAGACCTGGAGGACATTTTAATTTACAGTTAGTGTAAAAGAAGTTCTTCATCCAGACTGAACATCTCAAAAACAAATGTCTGAAGGTTGTTTCTGTTAATGTAAGAAGTACCTGTGTCTGGGCTGTAGGCATTTCCGATGTTTGAGAAAATGTGCCTGAACACCAGAGGAGTTTGAGTGTTAAATGGTCCCAAAGTCTGAGAGCCTGAAGCCAAAAGAGAGGCTGAGAAAGCCACCTGTTTGACTGAGAGAGAGAGAGAGAGAGAGAGATGTGTTAACAAGTCCTGATTCACTGTATTAGTATTTAGCCAAAAGTATTGGCTCACCCATCCAAATAATCAGAATCAGGTGTTCCAGTCTCTTCCATGTCCACAGGTGTATAAAATCATCACCTAGGCATGCAGACTGCTTTAACAAACATTAGTGAAAGAATGGGTCACTCTCAGGAGCTCAGTGAATTCCAGCGTGGAACTGTGATAGGATGCCACCTGAGCAACAAATCCAGTGGTGACATTTCCTCACTCCTAAATATTCCACAGTCAACTGTCAGCTGGATTATAAGAACGTGGAAGTGTTTGGGAACCACAGCAACTCAGCCACCAAGTGGTAGGCCACGTAAACTGACGGAGCGGGGTCAGCGGATGCTGAGGCGCATAGTGAGAAGAGGTCGCCAACTTTCTGCAGAGTCAATCTCTACAGACCTCCAAACTTCATGTGGCCTTCAGATTAGCTCAAGAACAGTGCAGAGAGCTTCATGGATGGGTTTCCATGGCGAGCAGCTGCATCCAAGCCTCACATCACCAAGTGCATGCAAAGCGTGATGCAGTGGTGTAAAGCACGCCGCCACTGGACTCTAGAGCAGTGGAGACGCTTCTCTGGAGTGACTAATCACGCTTCTCCATCTGACAATCTGATGGACCAGTCTGGGTTTGGAGGTTGCCAGGAGAACCATACTTGTGGGACTGCATTGTGCCAAGTGTAAAGTTTGGTGGAGGGGGGATTATGGTGTGGGGGTGTTTTTCAGGAGCTGGGCTTGGCCCCTTAGTTCCAGTCAAAGGAACTCTGAATGCTTCAGCACACCAAGACATTTTGGACAATTCCATGCTCCAACTTTGTGGGAACAGTTTGGAGCTGGTCCCTTCCTCTTCCAACATGACTGTGCACCAGAGCACAAAGCAGGTCCATAAAGACATGTAGGACAGAGTCTGCTGTGGATCAACTTGACTGGCCTGTACAGAGTCCTGACCTCAACCCCATAGAACACCTCTGGGATGAATTAGAGCAGAGACTGAGAGCCAGGTCTTCTGGTCCAACATCAGTGTGTGAGCTCACAAATGCTCTTCTGGAAGAATGGTCAAAAATTCCCATAAACACTCCTAAACCTTGTGGACAGCCTTCCCAGAAGAGTTGAAGCTGTTATAGCTGCAAAGGGTGGACCCACGTCAGATTGAACCCTATGGATTAGGGATGGGAGGTCACTTAAGTTCATATGAGAGTCAAGACAGGTGAGAGAATACTTTTGGATATTTAATGTATGTGTTCCTCTCCACCTTCAGAATAGTTTTCAGAGTCTAAAGCCCAAATGTAAACTGCAGGTTTAGATTTGTGTCTGACCTTCTCCATCTCTCCTCAGGGCTTTCACGTGGTTTTCTGCAACATTTGTCCTGGATTTCATTGTGATCAGCTCTGCTGCTTGGGCTGGAAAAAAAACATTATTGTGATATATTTAATAACAAACAGTTAAACATCATCACTGTCTCTAAAGTGTTAAAAATCTATGATATTAAACCATTAACATTCAGAACAGGTGATGATGACATGTGTTCCTTTCTTGTGAAAAATAAACTGTATCCTACATTTTCAGGATTTTCAAATAAAAATTGAAGTCATTTACAAGTCACACAAATAAACTACCATGTGTTTTCAGCTTATGGAGGTATTAGGTGTCACTTAAATCAAAACTAATAGATTCCTGCTGTTGTGTCAGAAATACCTTCAAAGTTTTGTTTTAGTTTCTCCACCTCCACCTTCTGCCTCTCCACCTCTGCTCTCTGTGACTCCAGGTCTCTCAGTTTGGCTTCTTGGGCTTAAAAAAAAGTTTGTCTTACATGAACATTGCTTTTCAGGCATATTCTTCCACCACAAGTGAGACAAAGGAGATGCCCATTGATTTAAAACTTAAAACTCCTCCTATATATATATATATATATATATATATATATATATATATATATATATATATATATATATATATATATATATATATATATATATATATATATATATATATATATATATATATATATATATATATATATATATATATGTATATATATATATGTATATATATATATATATATATATATATATGTATATATATATATATATATATATATATATATACATATATTTATATGTATATATATATATATATATATATATATATATATATATATATATATATATATATATATATATATATATATATATATATATATATATACATACATACATACATATATATATTTATCCAACCCCAAAATCGAACTTAAATTTATTATAAATCAGAAAGATGTAGCTAAATCTAACAAGTAATACTTCAAGTCACTTCCAAATTAAAATAAACCACTAAATACAAAGAAAAATAAACAAAGAGCTCCAGCACAATCAGATAAACTAAAATGTACCTTCCAGTTTCTGTTTCTGCAGCTCCATCTCCACCTTCTGCCTCTTTACCTCTGCTCTCTGTGACTCCAGTTTTTTCAGTTTGGTGTCTTGGACTAAAAAAAAAAAACATTTTTGCCTTACATGACCATTACTTTGTTTACGTAATCTTCTTGTTTACATTAAAAAAATGCAGAAAAGCTTAGACATCACATACTAAGGATTTTAATATCTTGAATTATTTCAGGAAAGAAAAATAAATGCTGATTTATACCAATCAGATATAATAAAGTGTACCTTCCAGTTTCTGTTTCTGCAGCTCCATCTCCAGCTTCTGCCTCTCCATCTCTGCTCTCTGTGACTCCAGTTTGGCTTCTTGTGCTGCAAAACATCATCAAACAATCTTGTGTCAGTTTTTACTTTATGAAATATCTCAACCACAGCTGAGAAAAGAAGATTCATACTTCTCTGAAATACATGTAACAATTAACTCCTCAAATATCCTAAAGGTCAGTGACCCCTCATCTGCTCTTCCTATCTCTGTCCAGATGTTTTCAGCCAACAGAAAACCTCAAACCTTATAAACTCTGTAAATGAAACAATGGACACATCTAACAATGTGATATTTTATCCTGTCATGACAAATGCTTTCTGATGATGTGACTTCTAAGTTTTTAGCTCTAAAAATGCCAAAGTTATGAATGAGTTAAACTGTTTGTTTAAAGTCTTCTGACAAATCAACAGCGCCCCCAGTGGAAACTGAGGAGAGATCTCTGTATTATTTCAATTCACTCTGTTTTATTGAAGAATGCTTATAATAGGATTTCTACACCTTAAGTTTTGGTATCATACCATCTCAAAGGCATATTAACTTATATGTCTAAGTTTAACCACATATATCTTGTTTGTTTTAATTATTAAGACTGAATTTTTTTTTATTCTTCTTATTGTTTACATATATATTGTTTGGTATCAAATCACTTACCATAAGATTTTCTACTCAGTTGGAGTGCTTATATTGGATTTTTATTCAAAATACAACTTAATATTTTGGCCAAATACAAGTTGATAAAGTCTTTGTTACTCATCTAAGGCCCTCCTCCTGTAAGGCCCTCCTTAGGAGTTAAAACCAGAGAGACACATTCTTTTCTCTCTTCTTCTTTGCCTTACGTCTATTCAGCTCCCCTACTTATTCTACATCTTTTGTCTAAGTTTTGACACGCCCACCGGTTTTCTTTATAGGCCAGTAAGCTATAAGACTTCAAAGATTTGCTTCAAAGGAAATGGACTTTTGTTGTTAATTTTAGAATAATATTCATCTGGCCAACAAATTATAAATTTCTGGAATTAATTACAAATCACCTTTTTTATATAATTGAGACCTCAACGCTCCAAGCTCCAGCTTCACCTTTAACAGAACCTGCCAGTCCAATCTCAGATGATACCTCTCTCCCGTGACACCTGAGACCAGCTCACATCAGAACATCATCCCTGGATTAATCACGCTGGACAGAGTGTGGACTTCAGCCTCCCTTTGGGACAACTCCAAACCAGAACAGTCCTTCAGGCTCTCCAGTAGCTCAGGACCAGTGTGAGATCCGATCCAAAAGCAACGTCATAGTAAGACTGTGGTTCTGAACCCCTTCAAATGGTCTTGAGTGTGTCTTTGTTTAATTCTCCAATAATTTCCCCTTTATTTGACTTTCCTAAAGTATGTTAATTCATTAAATTAATCCTCCATAACCACTCCATATACTTAAATGTTCTGTTTTATTTTAAGTTGTCTTATATGTTCATCATATGCTTTAAATAAATCACCCTTATATTTAAAGTTCTATCTGTTAGTATTCTATTTGGAAGATTGACATCACTGCATGAGAGTTCTGTCTGTAGATGTGAGATTGAAAAAATTGAAAGCTTGATTTAATTTATTTATCTGATTTAATGAAATAATTAATAAATTAATAAATGAATTAAATGTTGCCTTTTTTGTATAAAAAGGATGGTGTCCCTTTAATTTAATGAGAGCAGAACTGGTTATGACTTGAATATTAATTTCTGTAATTATTATCCAGTAATATCCATAATCATCACATACAGCATAAACTCAGCAGAGGATGAAGAAACTTTTCCTGTGAGCTGCATGTGAGCAGCTGCAGCATGACTCCAGTGTATCTTCACTGTACCTTCATCCCCTAATCATGACATGTGATAATGGAACTTCTTTTAAATATTAGCAGGTTTTCAATGAAAAAAAATTTGCATAAAAGCTTAGACATAACATACTAATGGTTGTTGAATCATTTCAGGAAAAAAAACGAATCATCATTTATATCAATTAGATAAAATAAAGTGTACCTTCCAGTTTTTGTTTCTGCAGCTCCACCTCCAGCTTCTGCCTCTCCATCTCTGCTCTCTGTGACTCCAGTTTGGCTTCTTGTGCTGAAAAACATCATCAAACAATCTTGTGTCAGTTTTTACTTTACATCAGCATTATCTGATATGAACTATCTCAGCCATAGATAAGTAAAATAGATTCACTCTTCTCTGAAAACAACACAAACTCAGCATGGATGAAGAAAGGTTTGGAGCAGGTGCAGCCTGACTCCACTGTACCTTCATTCTCTCTCTGTAAGTGTCTCATCTCCACCCTCTGTTCAGCCACAGAGGCACTCAGCTCTCTCAGAACAGCATGGATGTCTTGTAGACTGGTCTGTTCCTGGTTTGAAGCATTAGTTGTTTCTCTTCTCTGGTGCTCAGTCTTCTCTCCAGGAGCAGTAATGTCTTTGTCAGTGTGGCTCATCTCCATTCTCACAGTCTTCTGTGCAGTTGGTCTGCAGCTCCTGTGTTTAATCAGCCTTCATAATGTCTTCATTGATTAATCATTACCGCTAACAACCTCTTAAACATGGAGACACAGTTTGATGACCTGAATCACACCGAAACTACAAAGACAACACTGTACAAAAGCAGAGAATGATCCAGTTATGACCCCAATCTTTGTTTTATTACACAAAACACAACAGCAGTCAGATCTCTTCTCATTCTCATGCTCACCTTGTGTTTCGTGAAGGGATTGAATACTGTTGTTGGCTAAAATGGAAGTTTGCATTGTGCTGTTCCTTTGACCAGAAGCCTGTGAGATATACCATGTGTCCTCACAGCATTACTGATAATGGTCACTGGTAATAATGGTCACTTTTTTCAGAGTTATATTTTGACGGAGTTACACATCTTTCCACTACAGTGGACACTATGCACTGATGCTATAAACATTAATTCGGTGGAACTGAATAGAAATTCACAAACACATCTTTGACAAACATTAAGATGAAGCAAAACCTCAATATGGTAAAAATGTACAAAGAAATTTTTTTTATGTACCTTAAGATGAGGGTCACCTGGTAGTTGGACACAGTACTGCAGCCTTAAGGACGGTAAATTTATCCCAAATATCTGCCTACTGTAGTGGACACCGTGCATGAAAGGGTTATTCTCAAACTAACATGGACAAACCTCCAAAACCTTAGATAGTTGTTCACAAAACAGTTTGTAAATGTCTTAGTCCATGTGTCAATGTCTCAGTACACATTTGCAAAGATTAAGCACACAGTTACACAGATAGCCTCCAGTTGGCACAGTTAGCCTACATTTAGCACATCAGCCTACATTTAGCACAGATAGCCTCCAGTTGGCACAGTTATCCTACATTGGCACAGTTAGCCTATGTTTAGCACATTAGACTACAGTTAGCACAGTTAGCCTACATTTAACACAGTTATCCTACATTAGCACACTTAGTCTACAGTTAGCACAGTTTCTTTACATTTAGCACAGTTAGCACAGTTCCCCAGTGAACAGATCTTGTTGATCTAAACTGCTTGTTGTTTCTCAGCCTGATGGTCATTCTCTCCAAAGCAGCATTTCCCCGTAAACATCTTCACCTGCACACGGTCTGATTAATCGTCAAAATTAGTCAAGAACATCAGAGTTCTTGTCTATGTTAGTTGTGAAACTCTAGCTCTATTTACCGGACTTTATGCTAAATATAATCTTCCTTGTTTCTTTCATGTGTTTATATTATAGTAAATTATGCTGTTTACATTTTCTTTTCACGCTGATGAATGGAAGTTACCTTTTTTCCCCAATTTCTGACACACTAAAATGACAATTGCACAAATACTTAAAATGACATGTAGAGAACAAAACCTTGTCTCAAGTCTCCAAAACTCCAAACACATTTCTGCTTTACACACATTTTTCAGATCAAAATGACATTTTATTAATGCACTGAACACAGTTCTCTACCTAAAACACAAAAGTCATGTTTGCTTTTGCAAAACACTGCTGCCTAAATATTTTCCCTGCCTCTTTGTTGCTTTATATGATTGTGTGTGTCCTGCAAAACTACATATAGAATAATCAAATCCAATATTTGCACCAAATGGCACACACTTCATTCATGTTACCAGATTTTTCTCCCACCAGCTACACACTGTTATACACATGATGAAAAGCTCTCCCATCTTTGGTGTGATTCGCCCAAAACTACAAAAGTTCAAATAGTGGAAAATCTTCAGTTTCACATGCACAGAAATGTTTGCAGAGACAAAACAACTGAACATTTTGACCTGCAGTGCTCACACATCCAAAGGGACGATGCATTTGGGGGCATTGACTATTTATATGAGAGAGGAATTTAATTTTGACACATGAGTGAAGTGTTATGGAGAGATGAGCAGGTGGTCCACGGTGCTGTGCTGAACCGTCCACCAAGAGTCTGCTTTAAGAAATGAGTCAACCAATGGAGAAAACAGTAAAACCCAAAGAAGTCATTCTGGCTCTGAAACTCACATCATGGCTCACCATTGTCTACACCGGTGTTTCTCAACCAGGGGACCGTGGACCCCTTTTGGTCCCTGGTGTTCTGTTTTGTTTTAATCAATGTCAATGTTAGCTTTATTTATATCGCACATTTAAACAGTCAGCGGCCTACCAAAGTGCTGTACAGTAGAAAAGGCAGACATGATAAAAACAAAACAACAAAAACCAATAAAAGTAATAAAAACAGGGACGGTACAGTATAAATATGCAGACTGCCCAGTTAAACCAATAAAAGTCCCAAATAAAAGTGACTCTACTCCACCAAAGGCCAAGGAGAACAAGTATGTCTTCAGCTGTGTTTTAAAGGTAGTGAGGCTGTTCGCAGTCTGCACATTTACAGGTAGTGCGTTCCACAGAACAATCAAATGTGCCTGAGAGCTTTATCTACCTAAAGGGGAGGGTAACAGGACTTTTGTCTCTAATTACATCCATTTCACAAGTTTAATTAATTTATTTATGTTTGTATAATAAAACTAAACATGATCTGCATCCAGTATGAGCCCCTTCTGTTTCAGTGGGCAAACAACATTCATGTCTTAACCCTTTAAGGCCCAAGACCATAGATTATAGCCAGAAAATGCTAACTTTTTGGAGCTGAAATGTTTGTTTCACTTTCTGCTAAAATCCATAAAAATCAAAATGTCCATAAAATTCAACATATTGATTTTTTTGTATCTTATTTGCTACATTAGGTGTTTGTGGCAACTGATAATCCATTTGAGGACATTTTTATCATTTATCTGATTGTATTCAGATGTTTTTTTTGTAATTTGTTTATCATATTGAGTAGATAGAGGTATTATAAAAGTATGTATCAAATATGATACAATTGGCTTTATAGGGTTAATAATGATTTTATTGTGAATCATCTGCAGGAAGGTGTTGTGGGAAAACTCAGCAACCTGCACGGTTCATGTTAGCACTTGAAATCAAGTTACTGTTACAAAGATTTGATTTATTTTGGATCCACAATTAGTTCCTGGGGTCCACATATTACACTTTCAACAAAAAAAATCATCCTTTTGAGCCTGACTTAATATACACTGCACTCATAACATTCATACAGTCCTTTCATACAGTAGATCTATTATTCACCTCTTCATTGCAAAAAGCAAACCAACACATAAAAGGTTAAAAAAGAAAAAAAAATACACGAAATCACAAGATCACAAGACCGCGCCTAAACATGGTAAAACAAGATAAACTGCAATAAAAGTACCATAAAAAACAAAGTGTACCGCAACAGTATAAATCATTGGACAACTTTGGCTCAATTCTTCTATGTAATAATTTTAAGGTCAAATCAACCTTAACTTTGCCGTAACATCACTGACAAACAGTCTGTTACCAACTAACTCGTGATCAGCTGACCTCTTTTTGGTATTTTCCTGTCATGTGTTCATATTTTGGCTCAGTGGCTGTTCAAAAGCTTCTTCACTGACCAAATAAAACTGAATCACTGACATCTGAGCTGAACGGTAAATGTCTGGGCTAAGTTGGTAGATGTTTCATCAGCTGAACTGTTCAAGCTCCACTATGTAAGATTCCTGCTCTCCAGCTCCCTCTGTGGCCGCTGAGTGTAACTGCACTGTCGTACACCAACCTGCGTTTGCTGACATACAGAGGAAGGAGAAGCCGACAGGTAGAGACAAATAAACCATGTGGACTGATAAGGTTCAGTCTGATCATGTTTCTATTCTAATAAATAGACATATATTTACAAGTCCAACAGGGCTAAATCAGCATCAGTCGACTTCCTCTTCGTCTTTCAGCTCACGGCAGAGAGTGAACGCCGGGCCACCTTTTAGCTCTGTCCGGGTATGTAGCTTGTTAACAGTTTTCTTTTGTTGTCTCCTCCAATAAAGCTTTTTATCTATGTTTTTTTGTTGCTTCCTACATGATAACAGCTCAACATTTAGCTTTCTTCTTCTTCTTTTTAATGGTGGGTGGCATCCCACCTTCACAGCGACAGTAAACATTAGAGATAGACGCATGGTCATCTATGTACAGCTGTCACTTCCTGCTGTGGGCTCGCTGTAGCTCCGCCTCTTTCCTCTCTAAAGGACTCTGATTGGTCTGTGCAGCTCAGTCACTGGAGGTCGAATCTCACGAACATTAAACAACAGTGTGGTGATATTTTTACCCTAAAGGTCAGAGGTCAGCTTCATTTTTAGCTCCTCCCTCGATGACACAAAGTCTGTTTTTGTCCTCGCGGCTGTTCTCATGTTCGTACTTCTGCTTTTCAGCCCTCAGTCCTCACTCTGCTGACTCATCAGGCTAGACTTCCTCTTCTGAAGCAGCAGAGATCAGAAAGAGATCCACGGTCTGGTTTTACCTGGAAAAGGATCCATGGTCTGGTTTTACCTGGATGTGGATCCACGGTCTGGTTTTACCTGGAAAAGGATCCATGGTCTGGTTTTACCTCGACTATTCCATCACTAAAGTCAAACCTAGCTTGAGGATCCCAGGCCTCAACTCTCTGCTGAACCTGTGGTCACTGAGGTCTTACCCCCAAATTTCACATAACACGAAAAGCGCAGCGGTCTTGCTGTTGCGCAGCCCTGTAGGGGGGAGGGCTGATCCACAAGCTCTTGTGAGAATACTGATGTCACATGTTAATAAAACATGTTATAGACTGAGAAAAACATAAACAACACCTTACGTCACTTCTCTAAGGTCCCTTTGCTGGAGCCACTCAGCTTGAAGATTTATTTCACTTCTGCCTGTATCTTTGTAAAAAGGATGTTTGGTGTCATATAAACAGTGTTATATATTCCTTCAAAATTCACTTTTCGTCCATGGTGTCGTGTTGGGACTCTCTGACAAACTGTTGACCTGATGCTTGTGCCTCCAGTTGAGAAATTGAGCTCTAATTTGGTAATCCAGGTGTGGCACACGTGCGCTGCGCCTGCACCGCGCCGCGCCGCGCCAACAGGGTGTGTCCAGCGCATTTTTTGCAAGTTTCAAGAATAACGCACAGAGGCACATCCACACCTCTGTCTGTCTGTCTGGCACAAGGGGGGAAAGAAAGCGTGAGTGGGTTTAGCACAGCCGAAGTTTTTCTTCACCAATCAAATGAACGCCTCTCCTTACCTTTAAATGCGCTGCAGTGAGGCGCAGTGACAGTTTCAGTATCTCCTTCATTGACTCCAGCCTTGGTAGGCTGGTGAATCCAGCCATCCTCCCCTGGTCTAAATCCCCGGCCCATGGCCGTAGCCAGGTATGAGGTCAGCGAGGTCCAGATCTCACCTATTTTTTCCAAGTTTTTTTTTTTTGTGCCGAATATGCCCAACTGAATAAAACATGAACTCATAAAAACTTAAAACCTCTCTGTGAAACGTGCTTGTAAATTCTAAGTTGTGGTAAACATCCATGGATTTTGTGTTCTATTTGTGCCTGTGTGAACAGCTGTTTGATCAGCTGATGAACGTACCTGCAAATGCGCCCTGTGATGCGCTTGGCAGCGGGCCAAACCCCATTCAAAAACTAGAGTTTTTTTATTATTAGCACTTTGTAGACCACATCCCCGCCCGTCATGGACCTCACCTATTCCAGAATCCTGGCTACGGCCCTGCCCCGGACCAGGAGAGGAAGGGCTCTCCTCAGCCTCCCTCCTTCCTTCTCCAACCAACGGTCCAAGAGGAGGGAGACGCGTTTAGATAAAATCCTTTTTCCCATGAACGATCTTGTGCTCCGTGGACTTACGATACAAAAACAAAAGTTACTAATTTTGATCAAATTTGCCCAAATATTTGAGAACTGCTGTCCAATGTAAAACAGGGTTTTAATAATGTATGGAGCAGGGCCAAAGGAAAGCTGTCAGATTAAAGGAGGCACACGGTGGCCCCTCCACCGGCCTCACGATGAGCTCAGCGGAGGACATTACAGCGTTTATCTTTTCTCTCTTTTACTTCATATTTTACTTTTTTTTTGTCTTTTTCACAGCGTCGTTTGGAGAGTTATCAGATCTCAGCTGATCGGTGAAGAAGAAGATGTGAACAAATATTTTATATTTAAAGAACAAACGGAATCTTTTATATTTATATTTATATAGAGGAAGTGCTGAGTGATGTGAGAAATAAAGATGGTGTTTCAAAACATGGAAGGAAGAGCGTTGTCTCGCTGAGGGCTAAATTTAGCAGCTCGACTCATTTTACCACAGAAACTGAAGGCTTACACTGTCATGTAACTTTAAGATATATGTTACATAATTCATAATCCATAGTCCATGTGATCTCAGAAGATTAAAACATTCAACTTTCATAAAAAATAGAACCCTGATAAAGATGGTAACTCAATAAATTTTTAAAAACCGAGTATAACATCAGCTGTACACTTCTTTATACTGTAGCTGAACAAGAACTTTTTGTTGTAGTTACTTTTTAATTGTTTTAATTGTTGTTGTTAAGTTAATGCACATTTTTAAGCCTTTATCTAGTTTATTCCACAAAAGAGATGCACATACTTTTCAGAGTTTAACCGATGGTCGGTTGTTTAAAATTACTTTTCCCTCTTAACTTGTATACTCCCTCTCTAACCATGAACATCATTTGGATGTTTCTTCAACAACTTACTCTGGAGTTTGTTTCCTTCCTCCACTAATAACTCTGAACCGATGTGATTATGGATTTCTAACTTTTAAAAGCTTTTTCTAAACATTTGATGATTTCTTTCAAACTGTCCGTCCTGTAAGAGCATGTCAAACATCTTGTCTGCCATGATGACCCTTTCTCTTTTATATCTATTGTTTATTTTATGTGACTGTTAAAATGAAAATGATTAAAAGAACTGAGAACACCGCCCTAAAAACAAATGAGCTGCACATTTTCACACAAGAGAAAGCAGAATTGTTCCCATGTCAGGCTCTTTCACTTCCCTGTGGGGCAGCAGTTTCTGCAACTGACTGTAAAATAATAATAATAATAATAATGATAATAATAATAATAATAATAAAAAGAATGATAATAACAGAGAGTGACCACAGCAGTGACAGTGAGTTGAACTCACTCATGATGAATAAGATCCAGTCTGTGGTGAACACACTTCTCATGAATTCTTTCTGGAGGTTTTCTCAGTCACTCCCGTCCTCGAGCTCGATCCCGCCCGCTGAGCCACAGCTTCCTCTGAGAGTAAAAATAAGACTGATTCAGTTCAGAGTCAGCAGAGATGAAGCTGCTCGTCCTGCTCGGCCTCATCACGGGACAGCTCTGCCACAAAAACGGTAATTTAACTGCTCTTTATTTACAGCAACTGTTTTTATGAATTTATCTGAAGGGGAAATTAAAATATTCAGACTTAAGTTAAAGAGGAAAAAGGTTCGCTTTAAAAAGTTTGTGCAGAAAAGTCAAATTTAAAGAACTGAAATAATCTGACTGATTAGGCTGAAAAGGATATTTTACATAATAATACACATAAATCTCTAAGTGAAGGGACTCTGCACTGAATTAGTGGTTCAAACAAGTGAACTTCCATTTGCTTTGTGTGTGTCTTCATATAACTAAGGAATAAAAAACAAGAATAAAATGTTCCAAAAGCAACAAAAGATTATGTCAAGAGAAAGTCCAAACTGACTCTGAAGTTAAAACACAGTTTTGGGAATGAAGTCATTTCTGAATTTTTACTTCTCATTTAATATTACTTTCATTTTTTGGTTCAATTTAACTTTTACTCCAGCCCAGCCCAGAATCTGTTTCAAAAGGGAGACTCTAAATAATAGAAAATAATGATAGTAAGAATGATAGTAACATAGTAATAATCTTTACATTTTTAAGATAAAAGCTTGTCTCGCTTTAAAGTTTACAAAAACATGAATTTGAGAGAATCTAAATTCAAAAGTATTCCAGTTATAAAAGCAGGTTTAAAGGTTTTAGTCGTCTAAGAAAACATTAAGTCCTATAATTTCTCTTTGAATATTTTCTCTAAGTTTTTTTTTTGTAGAATGTTCATTTAAGATTTTCAAAGCTGTGAATTAGAAGAAAAAACATTTTGTCAAAAAATGTAAATCATAAAACAGACATGTTAAACAAATAAAACTGTTTTGGAACTTTTCAGACCAAACATTTACAGCAGATTCCAACGACTTATACCAGATAGATAGATAGATAGATAGATAGATAGATAGATAGATAGATAGATAGATAGATAGATAGATAGATAGATAGATAGATAGATAGATAGATAGATAGATAGATTGGAAATATTGATACATATGCAATTTCGTTGCACTTGTTGCAATGACAAAGTTCTATTCTAGCTAGGTAGGTAGGTAGATAGGTAGATGAATATGTAGATAAATGGATAGATAGATAGATAGATAGATAGATAGATAGATAGGTAGATAGGTAGATAGATAGATAGATAGATAGATAGATAGATAGATAGATAGATAGATAGATAGATAGATAGATAGATAGATAGATAGATAGATAAATATGTAAGTAGATACATATATATGTAGGTAGGAAGATAATAGTTGAATCAATATTCAGACTTTACTAACATTCAATAAAGGCTTAGTAGATGTTGGATTTTATCCAAGAGGAAAACAGGAGTTCACAAATTCAAGGAAACATAAAAATGTCTTAAACTTTACACTTCAGATTTTAGTCGACTAAATTTACAGCAGATTTCATCGACTAAAACTAGACTGAAATTAAAGCAATTAGAGACTAAATTATGACTAAAGCTAAAATATATTTTAGGCAGAAGACTGTAACTAAACTAAAGAAGCTGTCAGCATGATGATCTGTCTCTGTTTACTCCACAGATGGGTCTCCGGTCAGTGTATCTCTGGGACAAACAGCCGTCCTGCCCTGTCCTCTGCAGACTGCAGATGTTACGTGGACTCACCTCACAGTCAGCGGTGCGAAGGAGATCCTCGTCTCCATCAGGGGAGGCAGAGAGACCATCACTGATCCAGTGAAGTATGGGTTAGAGGGAAGCAACTCTCTGATCATCAAAGACGTCCAGGCCTCAGACTCCAAGACGTATTTATGCAACAGCACCAGAGTTTATCTGCAGGTTAATAAACCAACCACAGCTGGACCAGGACCAGCAGACCGGACCAGTGAATCAACTCCTGGGTCTAAACTACCAGCAGAAGCTCCTGCAGAAGGGGGAGGGGCCGACCTTCAACCCCCAGCGTCCGCAGACTTCTGGAGGATCCCCGTTGGCGTCCTGGTCGGAGCAGCTTTGGTGGGTTTGGTAGTGCTGGCGGTGAAACTGTCCTCCAGGTGGAGAGGGGGGACGGAGGTGAAGGTGGAGCAGACAGAGGAGGTCGTCTACGAGGAGGTTGGGGGAGTGAGGGGGCGTCCGGGGGCGGAGCCTGACCTGGAGAGTCCGTATTACTCCACCTGTGTGAGGATGCTGGACACGCCCCTGCTGAAGGACAACTGTCTGTACAGCACTGCAGTGTACCAGCTCGCACAGCAACCAGGGGGTGAACGACCTCTGAGTGACCTCTGAATGACCTCTCAGTGACCTCTCAGTGACCTCTGAGTGTCATGGAAAGGTTCGTCCATGGACAGAAAGTTATTATGAATATTTAAAGATGCTGTGAGGAGTTTCTAAGTAATTCCAAAAAAGTCTCACTTTTAGATATATGCCTGATGGAAATACACACTTTAAGATGAGTTTATAGCATCAAAATAGGTTATCTATAAATGCTATTCCTTAGCTTCATGGTCGGGTCAGACAGCCAGCTACAAAGCTACTATACTAAGTTTTCCAAAAACTGCTTGTTGTCACTCATCAAAAACTACCGCTGCGTAACTAGAAAGAGATACATTACCTCGTGGCTTTGCATCCTGTAAGTTGTTGAAAAAAGAAGTTGTAAAGCAATGCAGAGTTCTGAGGAAGGTCTGAGCTGCATTCATTAGCATCACAACAAACACACGCTTTGGCTTGGGTCACATCTTTTGGTGCGTTCAAGTTGTAGTCAGAAGTAGGAATTTACGAGTTCTGAGTTGGAAACTGCAACTGGAACGTCCCCTAAAGTCTGAATTTCCTACTGTGAACTCGGTGAAACCTCACCACCCCCGAGTTGACAATGGAAGATGGATGCCCCCAGTGTGAACAGTTATTTAGCTCCTGTAATAATCCATTTATTGTCACTTCTTTCTAGATCAGCTGTATACATAGTATTGTTAGACTTATATTTACAAAAATGCTGCCATAGTGATAATCACATTCTTCATGTGATATTTGTGAACAACAATGCAGGGCGTGCTAACAACAGCTAACAATAGCCTGGTAGATCGGCATGTTTTTTTCTGACTTCAACTGGAACGCCGATAAGTCAGAGATGATGTCACTCCCAGTTCAGAGGTTACTTGAACGCAGCATGTGTCTCTACACTTCGAGCTCTCCTGATGCCTGTTTGTCCAGAGTTGATCTGTTTGGTGGAGGTCTGCACTTCTCTTTGATATTTTGCAGAGTTGATCTGTTGTTGTTTTTTAATCCTGCTGCTTCGTCCATTTAAATGTTCTGTGTTGTTTAAATTATTAAATATATTCTCAGACTTTCTGTCTGTGAAGACAAAAGGAAATCTTCATCTTTCTTTAGCGTGTTGGTCTCACCTCTCTGAGCTCCTGCTGCTCCTCACGGTTTGTCACCTTCACACCAAAAGCCCAGAGGTCAGAGGTCATCTGGCACTTCATGTGTATAATCCTCCATTTTGAATGTGGAGGTCAAACTCCTGGAGGAGCAGCACAGTCGTCTTTGTCACACCATCAGAGCAATTTTAAACTGCACAGGTTTTTTTTTTTGGTCTTTTTTGCACAATAATAATTTAATCTTTGTTGTTTTTTTCAAACAGCAGGTTTTCACACTGCACTTGTATAGTCTCTTTAACTGTGTACGTTTTTATTCTCCTAGGTTATTCTTGAATTCTTCTTGGATTAATATAATAGTTTTTGGAGGGAATATTGTTGCTATTTTCTGAGGTGAATTTGTTAAACTGTTTCATGTTGTGTTTGTGTTGTAAACCTGCTGCTGGTGCTTTGAATCCATGCACTGATGTTATAATGAGCTTAAACATGGATCATCTGCAGCTGTGAAAACCTCTGACAGGATTTATGACCAATATTCTTCCATAAGTCTCCATATAACGTGACAGCCCTGATGTTTCTCCTCTTATCACATAAAGTCCACGTTTATGAATCAAAATGATTTTTTATTAAAGAATCAAAACGTGTTTTTCTTGTTTCCAACACAAACAGACTGTCAGTATGAAACAAACTGGACCTTCTGTTTATGCTGATAAATATGTACGTTATATATATTTATTATTTAATGTTTACATCCAGGATATTAAACATTATATGTTCACTGTTTGAACATATAACGATGTGAAGTATGATCTCAGCTGAAGACAGAGATCATTATGTGCACTTTATGACACAATAAAGGGGTTTATCTTTTAGAAAACATCTTTGATTAATGTTGACTTTTATTGGTTTGATGATCATGAAAATCATGAGGTCTGTATGAGGGTGTTGTTCACTCGTGAGCAGAGAAAAGATCATAAAACTCGGTAATTGTGAATTTATATTTTTGTTACACTGCAGCTGTATCTGTGTTGTGTTGGGCACTTTGTGTAAGAAACATAAATAAAAATAAAAATATATTCTTCTGTGTTTATTCACTCCTGTTGAAGGAAAACACACATGGACTCCTAACCTTGCACAGCAGCTGGATCCCCCTGATTCAGTGCCTGTAATCAAACTCAATAAATACAAAAAACACTTTTATCAGACCATCACCCAGTGTAAGTCTGCCACAGCTGCCGTAAATAAACTGTATTAATAACCAAGATAATGTTTATGATTCTGTTAAGGTTAAACTCTGGTACGTCAAAGACACAAACAGATTTTTTTAGGGTATTGCAAACTGAACAGTGAAGTGATGTTAGTGTGTATTCTGTTATATGATCCTTTTTACGCCTGCAGATCAATCGTGCTGCAGCATTTTGAACAGACTGTAATCACTGATTTGCTGTCTGGTTGAAGAAAAAAATGGTATCTAGTTATTCTATTATCATTGTTATTTTATAATAATAATAATAATAATAAAATAATAATAATAATAATAATAATAATAATTATTATTATTATTATTATATTGCCATATTGTTGTAATTATGATATTAATGATCATTTTATTAATAATAATGGCAATAATAATATAATTAAATTTTTTTTTTTTTTTTTTTTTTTTTTTATTTAACCTTTATTTAACCAGATAAATCCAAATGAGATCAGGATCTAAATAACAAGGTCGACCGGGCCAAGAGTTCAGCAGCACACACCACATATCAATAAAAATGAAGAAAAAAAGGTTCAGGCAGTGAATTACATCACAATAACTATAACAACAACAACAATAATAAATCATTTACTGGACTGGGGATGTTAGTAAATGAAATGAGTAATATAAAGCTGAATAAACACGTTATAAAATAAAATAAACGTGTTTTTCATGTTATAAACTAAAATAAACCTGTTTTTCATGTTATAAACTAAAACTAACGTGTTTTTCATGTTATAAACTAAAATAAACATGTTTTTTATGTTATAAACTAAAATAAACGTGTTTTTCATGTTATAAACTAAAATAAAAGTGTTTTTCATGTTATAAACTAAAATAAACATGTTTTTTATGTTATAAACTAAAATAAAAGTGTTTTTCATGTTATAAACTAAAATAAACCTGTTTTTCATGTTATAAACTAAAATAAACATGTTTTTTATGTTATAAACTAAAATAAAAGTGTTTTTCATGTTATAAACTAAAATAAACCTGTTTTTTATGTTATAAACTAAAATAAACATGTTTTTTATGTTATAAACTAAAATAAACGTGTTTTTCATGTTATAAACTAAAATTAAAATGTTTTCAGAGCAGGGGAGCTGTTGGGCTCGTGGCTCTCACTGCGCATGCTCCGCCTCATCCCGGAAGTTTTGAACCGTGTGGTCGGAGCGGCTGTCCGGACTTGTCCCAGAGACGCTGCAGTGGGACACAGAGAGACGCTGAGGCCTGTGAGTCCACCTGAACAGGTGAGAGGAGAGCTCTTCAGGTTTATCAGAGTTAGAGACACTTCTTTAATCCGGTTAAGCGGACAGTAACCGACCTGTGACCTGTGACCTGTGACCTGCAGCCATGTCCGGCTTCGCCCTCGAGCCCCTGGACGGCGGGGAGACGGTGCAGCTGCCGCCGGGACAGACGGTGCTGGGCCGGGGTCCTCTGCTGGGGGTGAGTCTCTGATCCGGGTCGGTTTGGGACGGAGCGCGTGCACGCGGACGTGCGTTTGAGTGGTGAAATAAGTAATGATTATTTAATTAAACTAAACTACAGACCAGAAGGACCCAGCTGTTTCAGTGGACTGAAGAAAAGTTATTCATACTTTAAATTTGTTTTCAACAGTCTAATAATGTAAATCAGTCAGCTCAGTGTTTGAAGTTACACTTTTTTATTTTCTAAATTAAATCAGACACGAGTCTCATTCACTAAACTACATTTCATAACTTAATAAAACATTACATCTACACCATTAAACTCAAATACTTATTTAAACATGTAATTCATTTTCTACACCGCTTTATCCCTTTCATGGTCGGGGGGTGGAGCCTATCCCAGCTGTCATTGGGCGAGAGACGGGGTCACCCTGCACCAGCCAATCACAGGGCCACATAGAGAGACAGACTTCATACCTAAGGGCAAGTTAGAGTCACCAGTTAACCTAATGAGCATGTTTTTGGTCTGTGGGAGAAACCAGGAGTGCACAGAGAGAACCCACGCATGCACAGGAAGAACATGTAAACCTCACACAGAAAGGCCCTGACCGACCCGGGGATCGAACCAAGGACCGTCTTGTTGTGTGGCACGTGCACTACCTGCTGCACCACCGTGCCGTCCTTAAACTGATAATGAATGTTCAAAAAGAAAGAGTGTTGGTTAAATCCAGGAGTTCAAAGAAAAACAAAGCTGCATTACCTCTGCCAAGGAGGTTATGTTTTCAGTCTGAGAACAAAATAACTCCAAAAGTTATGGATGGATTTGGATGAAGTTTTCAGGAAATGTTCAGCATGAGAAAAGGAAGAACTGATTCGACTTTGGTGTTGATCCGGATCAGCGTCTGGATCCGCCATGACGAAAACTGTGATCTACGTGAATAACTACTGAACTAAAATAGATATAACTAGAAAGCACTCGGAGCGCCACAGTCCTCTCCCATATTGTGATTTTGACCATAAATATTAGTCCTACCTTTATTTCATCTAAATATTTAGATCCCTTGACCATGAAAACATACCATTAGCAACTGGATTCATAATGATATCTATTCTAGTTCAGTAGTTATTCACATAAGTCACATTTTTCATCATGGCGGCCAGACGCTGATCCAGATCAACACCAAAATTGAATCAGTTCTTCCTTTTCCCATGCTGAACATTTCCTGAAAATTTCATCCAAATCCATCCATAACTTTTGGAGTTATTTTGTTCATGGACAGACGAACTCTCCCAAAAACATAACCTCCTTGGCAGAGATGAAAAATGAATCCAGTTGCTAATGGTATGTTTTCATGGTCAAGGAATCTAAATATTTACATGAAATAAAGGTAGGAATAATATTTATGGTCAACATCACAATATGGGAGAGGACTGTGGTCAGAGGAGTCGTTAAAAGAGACATTAACAGAGTTGATAAAGGAGTTGATAAAGTTTGGGATCGATGTGCAGACTCGTTAACAGCTTTGGTGTTAAACCTTAAATTCCCTCATCAGAGTGTAACAGTCCTGCCCTCAGTGACACAGGGCTCCACAGTTAATAACTGAATGATTTAGAGCTGAAAACATCATTTATTTATAAAAGACACTTCAGTTGTAAATATTCCCTGATGCCCATTTTTACCTTTTTTTGTTCATTTGTATTCCTCTTCAGTTTTGTTTGTTTAATCTTATCCTCCACTCCATATATTTTCCTTTATTTTATTTTATTTAGTTTTTACCTCCTTGTCCTGGAGAGAAAACAGCTGCAGAGGTCTAGTTCCTGCATGTGTCACATATTTGGGTGTATGATTCTTTCTTTAAATATGTCTGCAGGAGTGATTTCTGTCAAATATCATCCGGCTACATTTAGTCCTTTCAAAATAAAATCAAGTATTTGATTTTAAGTCTTGATTTTGATTAGAGAGCCTCTCCTGACTGGGTTATTTGTGTTATTTGAGCTCTCCTGCTGTGTAATAAATAATAACTAAATAAATAAATAAAGCAGAGACAGTGAGCTGCAGCTCCTCTCTGGTCCTCACGGGGGCGCTCTCCTCCTGCACGTCCTCATCACACCAGAATAAACAGGTCCAGTTCACCATTAGAACATTAAATATTAGATTAATAATATAAAACTTTGTTTTATTTTGATAAGTCCAAATGAATATGTGATGGATGATTCTGATCATCTGTTTTTTTTAGAGCACAAACCAGAGCTTCAACACTTTGTGTTAGAGAAGAAGAATTATGTTTTAATTATTGTTTTAATCATCTCTACAGCCAATAAAAACAGCACAATTAAGACTAAATAATTACAGCCCCACATGTTCACGTTTCCTTCTTTAACTCATGTCCTGACATTTATTGGATTTTCCTTTAATTATGCATAAAGACACATTAACAGGTCGATGTTCAGGCTGTGGTCAGATCGACTTATTAAAGATTCAACAGGACTGAACCAGAATCACAAACGTTAACCATGAACCAATGAAGTCTAAGAAATAAAATTAAAGCTTAAAAATCTGCAGAAAATCTCAGTAAGTCGTGTTTTCACCTCTGAGTCCAGGCGACCTGATGTTTCCTGTTTTCTCAAAGTCTTTTCAGTTTGTAGCTACATCAGTCTTTACAGAGGAGCGTTTATTCATGTTAACATACATTTAAATATTGAGACAGTCAAATGTTCTCCTTCTTCCATCTTGTGGGATTGTAAATGAAAAACAATTAGTGTAAAAGAAAAGTACAGTTAATGCGTTGTGTTCATTCTGTGGACATTTGTAAACATTTTATGGAGTTTTGACCCATAAAGAAAAAGAATTAGTGGACAGCATCCTGACTCTCACACTGTCTCCATTATTTTTTTACTTCCCTGTGGATCATTTTTGTTTTGGGGTAATAAAATATCTCACTTAATATTTCCACCCAAATCTCCTCCATGTGAATGAGTTTGTACTTTTCCATAGAGTTAAAATAATTCTTACATTCTTCTTTAAAATGATTAAAGTTCCCTCCATCTCTCATTCTTTATGCACTCTGTTTAATGACATTTCTGTTGTTATAATTACTTTATATATCCCACATATTAGGGGTGGGAGAAAAAAATAATCACATAAGTATCTGGATTTTTTGTTTGACGATTTTTAAATCATTTTTTTTCCAAATGTAAATGCTTCATTTTAGCCTGTGTTAATATTCCACTTTTAAAGTCAGTCCAGTCTTTTGAAGAGAGAGTATAAACAGCTGGTTAAAATATATTTCTGAATAAATCCTAAAAACAGACTCACATGTGATGTGTATTTTTCCTGATATAGTCTGTAGGCATCATCATTGTTCATATTTTTTACTGGAGTTAAAAAAGCTAACTAAAGATTGTAAACATCGGCCATATTGTAGCTTCCCCTTTTTCTCTCTGTATGCTGCTTTAAATTCTTTTAATATCGGTTCTTTCTGATCTTGAGGCTGATTTCTGAGAGTCTTGTCAGTCTTTTTAATTAATAGATCAACAGTAATCAATCAGTCAAACTTTATTTATATAGCTCTTTAACTATAACATATGTAACTCAAAGTGCTTACAGAAAAGGAAACAGGAGGAAAGAGGAGGGGAAAAACAAATCCAAACTAAGCACCTGTCAGCGGAGCACAGTGTGGGATTGGAAAAAAAACACCTCAGCACATGAGCGGCTTATTACAACAAACACAGAGACGAGCACATGGAGTCAAAGGGGGGGCGTTGATTTGAAGGGAGACCTGTGACCTTGTCTGAGCTCAGACCCACAAAGTCTCTATCGTAATAGTTTCTCGTTATATTGCACTCTACATTTTTGTAATCTCAAGTGCTACACAGTTTGATAAAAAAAATTATACAGTATATATATGTATATATATATGTATATATATAAACACACATATGTATAAAAAAGCTGACTCTGTTTAAAAAACCAGATGAAATAAATGATAATCATCTGAATCCTGTCCCTCCTCTTCTTCAGGTCAGCGATAAGCGAGTGTCCAGGAGCCACGGCCTGCTGGAGAACCTGGACGGACAGCTGCGCCTGAAGTCGGTACGATCCCCCCTCTGTGCAGGATGTTAGCTATACTGCTTATCCCTGTCAGGGTCACGGGGGGTGGAGCTTATTCGAGCTGACAGTAGGTGAGAGGCAGGTTACATCTTACCAGCCAATCACAGGGCCACATAGAGAGACAGTCAACCTGAGGTCAGCTCAGTCACCAACCATCTGATGAACTGTCTGTGGAGGAAGCTGGAGAGACCATGCATGCACAGGGAGAATATGACCCTGACCTCCACAGACTGCAGGGTTTCCCTCAGCTTTTTTACATGGGGGGGGGGGGGATCATCCATATTCATCATTTTTGTTAATTTATTCATCTGTCTGTCTGTCCAGCAGCTCAGATGGACTGATGAACAGTGTTAAGTTCTGATTGATCAACAGGCTGACTCTCCTCATGGTGTGTAGAGCTCCATGAGCTGGTGCTGAGCAGATTATTTTTATTCTGTCCTGATCTGATAAACGATCTGACGAGCACGAGGCCGAGGGCAAACGGCTCAATCAGAGGAAATATTGGATTGTTACTGCTGTCTGATATTTCAACACTGAACTACAGAAACAGCCAAAGTGAACTGATTAAATAAAATATATATTTCTGACTGTAACAGAACGATCATCCGTCCCTTTAAAGCTAAAGTCCACACTCACTGTAGTTTCACATTTAAGGTGATTTGCACCAAAGCTCACAGTGTGGATGAACATTAAAGAGGCAGGAAGATCAGCTGGAACAATGATGATGGGGATGAAGAAGGTGATGATGATGATGATGAAGGTCCTCCTCAGGCTGTGATTTGATGTCAGAGGTCGGGAACAGGAGTTGGAGATCTTTAGTTACATCAGTGTTATGACCTTCACAGCAGCTCGGACCCAAATCAGGAGCAGCTCTCCTCTGATTGGCTGTTAAAGGAGCAGCTCTCCTCTGAATGGCTGTTAAAGGAGCAGCTCTCCTCTGATTGGCTGTTTAAGGAGCAGCTCTCCTCTGATTGGCTGTTAAAGGAGCAGCTCTCCTCTGATTGGCTGTTTAAGGCGCAGCTCTCCTATGATTGGCTGTTAAAGGAGCAGCTCTCCTCTGATTGGCTGTTAAAGGAGCACCTGAACTAAATAAGTCTGAAGGTCTAAACCTTTCTGATTAGGCCTGTCACGATAACAAATTTTGCTGGATGATAATTGTCAAAAAAATAATTGCAGATAAACGATGTTATTATAAATATTATTTTGTTTTTTTTTTAATTTTTTTCATAAATGTAATTATGTGTCATAATAAAGTGAGTTCACCACATTGAAAGCAATAAACTTTAATTTCTTAAGAGTACTTAACTGTAATTGGAAGGTCAAGATCTTTTAAATAAAATAAATTAAACAAACAAAAGAAAAAAAAACAATGAAATTGAAATGGACTCTCTTCTAGGGAAAAAAAGAATCATCAAAAACAATAAAAAATAGACCCTGTCTCTGTAAAGAGAAACAAAACTCCAATAAAAACACACAACAATAAAACAATAAATAAAATGGAGCTTATACAGTTCAGGAATTGTCTGTTCTCCCAGTTAATTCGTTCTATCTGTCAAACGTTTGTAACATTTCTGGCTTTTCAGTCGTATTGAAGGGCTGCATTTATTTTACAATGTAGTGAACGACACTGTCTGTGAGCGCTTCATTTTGCTGTTTTATTTATTTTTACTTTGCCGACCAAACACCTCAGTAAGTGTTGACTGTCAGGAGGAAGGCTCTGCTGCACCTCCTCTTCTTCATCATCACTACTTTCAAACAAATTCAACACATCAGCTCGTCGGTGTTCATGAGCTCACACCTTGTTCATTCTGTTTACAACCAAAATATTCTCACACTGTGGCAGCCGGCTTAGGAACCATCGCTTTTGTGCCATCATTCATATCAGTGTTTGTTTCCTTGTTACTCCTCAGGACGCTCACTCCAGCTCTGTGTGTGTTTACATCATCCAGCCTGTTTGGTAGAAAGAAAGGAGGGAGACAAACATGCATGCACGTGCCAGTTTATCGAGGCCGGCAAACTTACCGAGGACGTTTTTGTTTATCATGCGGTTAATTGATTTATTGATTATCTTGGCAGGCCTACCTCTGATTGTGAAGCTGCTCTGGTTTTTCTGATTTTTTTTTTTTCATTTTTTCTGTTTTTTTCAGTTTATTCTTTTTTTCTGTTTTTTTCAGATTTATATTTGTTTTCTTTTTCTCTGTTTTTTATTTATTTTTTATTTTTTTCTGGTTTTTTTTCTGTTTTTTAAGTTTTTTTCTGTTTTTTCTGGTTTTTATTGTTTTTTTTTCTTTTTTTTCTGTTTTTTAAGTTTTTTCTGGTTTTTTTCTGGGTTTTTTTTGTTTTTTCTGATTTTCCTGTTTTTTTCTGTTTTTTCTGTTTTTTCTAGTTTTCCTGGTTTTTTCTTTTTTTTTTCTGTTTTTTCCACCTAAGAGATCAGATGATCTAAAGTCTTGTTCTCTCCTCCCTCCTCAGACCCACATCAACCCCTGTTTCTTGCAGTCGCCCTCTGCTGGCAGCCCCCAGGCCCTGCAGAAAGGCTGCTGGCACCCCCTCCACCCCGGAGACCTGCTCTCTCTGCTGCCCGGACAGCTGGTCTACAGGGTGGTGGCCCTGGGCGGAGACAAAGAGGAGGAGGAGGAAGGAGGCAGCACGCCCAGGTAAGATGTGGGAGGCAGATTTTATGATGACATTAATATGATCATACTAAAAAAGATAATCACATTCATTGCTAAACCACTAGCATACATTTGTGATTTATATTTTCAGACTGGAACATTTACACATAAGATGAAAAAAGCAAAAGTTGTTCCTCTTTACAAAACGGACAACAAGCATTTATTCACAAACTACAGACCGGTCTCAGTTCTTCCACAACTCTTTATAACTCTTAATAGCAGATTAGAAAAATTCATGGATAAACATCATCTACTTAGTGACAATCTTAGTGTCAGTTGAGCAAGTGTTGCAGAACAAAAAGCAGATGCCACAGGAGTATTTATTGGTTTAAAGAAAGCATTTGACACAATAGATCATAAAATATTAATTTAAAAAACTTTAAATACATGGTATCAGGGGTGTGGTTCTGGACTGGGTTAGCAGCTATCTGAATAAGAGAAAACAGTTTGTCCAGCTAGGAGACAGCTGCTCATCATGTTTGGACATTGTTTGTGGTGTCCCCCAGGGCTCAGTGTTGGGCCCCAAACTGTTTACTTTATACATCAATGTTTTAGATGTCTTAAAACCAGTTTTGTTTGCCGATGATACGAACGTATTCTGTTCAGGTAATAGTTTAAATGAGGTTATACAGTGGTTACCTCAGAAATGGCTAAATTAATGTCATGGTTTAACATAAACAAGCTATCATTAAATCTCAGAAAAACAAAAATAATGTTCAGGAATTGCAGGAAAAGTACACAAACTAAACTTCTGATTAATGGGGTAAACATTGAAACAGAAACCAAATTTCTTGGGGTAATAAAAGATGAAAATCTTAACTGGAAACCACACAGAAAACATTTACAGTCTCTAAAATAATTACCATATTAAATAAAGAGAACAGGTTCTGAACAATAAATCACTTCATACTCTGTATAGTTCTCTAGTTTCAGCATATTTAACCTAACGTGCTGAGATTTGGGGACACCTGAAGAGCTCACTCCAGTCTCTATTCATTCTCCAAAACAGAGCAGTAAGGGTCATAAACAGAGCAGCTATAGAGAGCACACACATTCACTGTTTCTACAGTCTGAACTGTTTAAATTCTCTGATCAAATAGAACATCAAACAGCACAAATTGTGCTTAAAGCAAAAAATTATCAACTACCTGGAAACATTCAGGGCGTGTTCAAGCAGAGAGAGGAGAATTATTACTTAAGAGGACTGTTTCATTTTAAGACTGTAAACGTGAGAACGACCAGGGAAAGCTTTTGTGTGTCGGCGTGTGGTGTAAAACTTTGAAATGGTCTGATAGATGAATTAAAACAACGTCCAAACATCAGCAGTTTAAGAAAAAGTATAAAACCAGGATTTAGAAAAGGATCAGGGATGAGACTGAAGATCACTGCAGGTGGATTCAGCTTCTGTGCCTTTGTTTATTTATTATTTAATTTTGATTATGATTGGTGTTATTATATAATTGTTATTACTGTGTGTTGACACGCAGCTGTTCTTTTAACTCTGATCACTTTCTGCAGGAACAGCCAGATGTTTGAGGAGGCAGAAGATCCTGCTGCTGCTGCCCCTGCTCCTCCTGCTGCTCCTCCTGCTGCTGCTGCCCCTGCTTCTCCTGCTGCTCCTCCTGCTGCTCCTGCTCCCCCTCCTCCTCCTCCTGCAGCTGCTCCTGCTGTTCCTGCAGAGCAGAGGGAGGAGCGCCCCCCTCAGGATGGTCCTGGAGCAGAGCCATCAGACCTACAGGTTTGTAGACGTTGATGTCTGATCTTCAGCAGCTGTGGCGTTCGTGTTTTCTCACTGCCTCTCTCGGTGTGGCGTGCAGGCTTTGGCTCCTCCCACAGAGGAAACAGCTGATCAGGAGGACGTCAACCAGGCTAAATTCAGGAGGAGAGTTTTACCGGCGTGGATGATGAAGGCTGCAGCCTCCTCCTCCTCCTCCTCCGGCCTCAGAGGTACCTCCTAGATCTATTAAAGTGATTAAAGACCTATCTATTAAAGATCATGGTCTGTAAGAAAAGACAAAAACAGGTTTTCAGGTGAACTCTGTCCAGGAGCTCCAGAGTCTGTGACGTGACCTTAAACAGACGACGTCAACACATCCTCACTTTAGACATGAGATAGATCTGCATGAACCTCTGTATAACATCTGTAGGTGTTGTCTCATTTTATCTCTGTCATTATTTTTTAATGTATTTTTAATTTTTTATAGTTTAAAGTTTATTTTAGTTAAACAAAGACCTCTGCTCCTCATGACTCCTCCCCCTTCTCCTCATGACTCCTCCCTCTTCTCTTCGTGACTCTTCCCTCTTTTCCTCATGACTCCTCCCTCTTCTCTTCTTCCCCTTGTGACCCCTCCCTCTTCTCCTCGTGACTCCTCCCCCTTCTTTTATGACTCCTCCCTCCTCTTCTCATGACTCCTCCGTGTTCTCGTCGTGCTCCTCCTTTTTTCTCCTCTTCTTTTCTTGACACTTCATGACTCCTCTCTCTTCTCCTCGTGACTCCTCATGACTCCTCCCACTTCTCCTCTTCTTTTCATGACTCCTCCTTCTTCTCCTCGTGACTCCTTGGGACTCCTCCCTCTTCTCCTCTTTTTCTCATGACTCCTCCCTCTTTTCCTCAAGAAACCTCCCTCTTCTCCTCGTGACTCCTTGTGACTCCTCCCTCTTCTCCTCTTCTTTTCATGACTCCTCCCTCTTCTCCTCGAGACACCTCCCTCTTCTCCTCGTGACTCCTTGTGACTCCTCCCTCTTCTCTTCTTTTCATGACTCCTCCCTCTTCTCCTTTTGACCCCTCCCTCTTCTCTTCGTGACTGCTCCCCCTCTCCTCTTCTTTTCATGACTCCTCCCTCTTCTCCTCTTCTCCTCTTGACTCCTCCCCCTCCTCCTCGTTGCTTAACGACCTCTGCTCCTCTCTTCAGTTCCCACAGCTGTGAAGAAAAGTAAAACTCCTTCAGCTCCGTCCAGCTCCAAACGCACACCAGCACAGAGAGCCACACCTGCAGAGCCCTGCTCACCTGAGGAGGCGGAGCTTGGCGGGGGGGAGCCGCCAAAGAGAGGCCGGAGACAGACTGACAGAGGAGAAGCTCCGCCCACAACAGTTGAGTCTCATTAAGATCGTTAAAGCTCTCCTCACGTCAGCATGTGCTGATGTCCTGGTGATGATGATGCTGACTCCCTAGGTCGGTCTGTCTCAGGACGTCCCACCACAGCCTGTCCTCGCCAAACCGAGCAGACCTGAGGTCAGTGGTGAGGCCGACGGCGTCCCCATGGACGTGGAGGAGGCGGGAAGAGAAGTGCAGACTCCTGCAGCCAGCACGACGACCAGAGCAGCGGGTCGGCCTGACGAGGACCAGCAGCTGAAGAACGAGGACCAGCAGCTGAAGAACGAGGACCAGTCGGGTCCAAAAGGTCGGACTGTGGGGTCCACCTCCACGCCATCCAGACCGCGCCGCAGGACGCCGTGTCCGTACGGGAAGGACTGCTACAGGTACAGCCCCCCCCCACAGAGGGTCATTCTTGATTTAATGGCAGGTGTTTTATCATTATTATAAACTCAGGGCCTTATGTTTGCCCTTCACTCTCCACAGTCAGATGGTTAGAATCAGAAATACTTTACTTTACTATTAGAATACTTTACTTTATTTTTTAGATTACTTTACTTTAGTATTAGAATACTTTACTTTATTATAAGAATACTTTACTTTATTATTAGAATACTTTACTTTATTTTTTAGATTACTTTACTTTAGTATTAGAATACTTTAGTATTAGAATACTTAACTTTAGTATTAGAATACTTTACTTTAGTATTAGAATACTTTACTTTAGTATTAGAATACTTTACTTTATTTTTTAGATTACTTTACTTTAGTATTAGAATACTTTACTTTATTATTAGAATACTTTACTTTATTATTAGAATACTTTACTTTAGTATTAGAATACTTTACTTTATTTTTTAGATTACTTTACTTTAGTTTTAGAATACTTTACTTTATTTTTTAGATTACTTTACTTTAGTATAAGAATACTTTACTTTATTTTTTAGATTACTTTACTTTAGTATTAGAATACTTTACTTTATTATTAGAATACTTTACTTTATTATTAGAATACTTTACTTTAGTATTAGAATACTTTACTTTATTTTTTAGATTACTTTACTTTAGTTTTAGAATACTTTACTTTATTTTTTAGATTACTTTACTTTATTATTAGAATACTTTACTTTAGTATTAGAATACTTTACTTTATTATTAGAATACTTTACTTTATTATTAGAATACTTTACTATATTTTTTAGATTACTTTACTTTAGTATTAGAATACTTTACTTTATTATTAGAATACTTTACTTTAGTATTAGAATACTTTACTTTATTTTTTAGATTACTTTACTTTAGTATTAGAATACTTTACTTTATTTTTTAGATTACTTTACTTTAGTATTAGAATACTTTACTTTAGTATTAGAATACTTTACTTTATTATTAGAATACTTTACTTTAGTATTAGAATACTTTACTTTATTATTAGAATACTTTACTTTATTATTAGAATACTTTACTATATTTTTTAGATTACTTTACTTTAGTATTAGAATACTTTACTATATTTTTGAGATTACTTTACTTTAGTATTAGAATACTTTACTTTATTATTAGAATACTTTACTTTAGTATTAGAATACTTTACTATAGTATTAGAATACTTTACTTTATTATTAGAATACTTTACTTTAGTATTAGAATACTTTACTATATTTTTTAGATTACTTTACTTTAGTATTAGAATACTTTACTTTATTTTTTAGATTACTTTACTTTAGTATTAGAATACTTTACTTTATTATTAGAATACTTTACTTTAGTATTAGAATACTTTACTTTATTTTTTAGATTACTTTACTTTAGTATTAGAATACTTTACTTTATTTTTTAGATTACTTTACTTTAGTATTAGATTACTTTACTTTATTATTAGAATACTTTACTTTATTATTAGAATACTTTACTTTAGTATTAGAATACTTTACTTTAGTATTAGAATACTTTACTTTATTTTTTAGATTACTTTACTTTATTATTAGAATACTTTACTTTAGTATTAGAATACTTTACTTTATTATTAGAATACTTTACTTTATTATTAGAATACTTTACTATATTTTTTAGATTACTTTACTTTAGTATTAGAATACTTTACTTTAGTATTAGAATACTTTACTTTATTTTTTAGATTACTTTACTTTAGTATTAGAATACTTTACTTTATTATTAGAATACTTTACTTTAGTATTAGAATACTTTACTTTATTATTAGAATACTTTACTTTAGTATTAGAATACTTTACTTTATTTTTTAGATTACTTTACTTTAGTATTAGAATACTTTACTTTATTTTTTAGATTACTTTACTTTAGTATTAGAATACTTTACTTTATTTTTTAGATTACTTTACTTTAGTATTAGAATACTTTACTTTATTATTAGAATACTTTACTTTATTTTTTAGATTACTTTACTTTACGTTATTGATCTCAAAGGGAAATCCAGCTGTTTCAGTTGCTCTTATACTCAGTATAACAGTTGGAAGTATCTGATGATGACATTAGAATTAGGGGTGCCAAATTATTGCATTAATTTAGATTAATTAATTACAGTCATAAATAACATGCTATGTTTTTCAAATCTCGTTAATCTAATTTTTAATCTGATTTTACTGTTTTGTTATTTTCAGAGGGCAGAACCTTAAAATACCAGGGCAGCAGGTGATTGGACGATCAGTCCGCTCATCACACTCTTCATAGACCAATCACATCAAGCCACAGTGTGACGTAGCGGCTCGACCCTGTTGTTAGCCGTTAGCTTAAACTACGAGTACGTCAGTTCTTAGACTGTCGTCTTATCTTACATTAAATGATTCCACACAGATGTGACATGAATCTGTCAAAGACAAAACCACCAAGTTCTCCTGTAAACTTCTGAGGAGGGCAGATTTGATATCGAAGGGGTAACCATGACTACGGCTCGGCGTTGTAAGCGTAGCATTTCCGCGTCTCTCTCAGCGGTGATCTCCGGTCAGGAGGAGAACAAAACCATCATTTCCATGAGAAAGCTTTGGTGTCGTTCTTTTCTCCTCTTTTAAAGTCGAGTCCATTTCTGATCAAACTGCAGATCTTTCTGCATCCACAGAGATCACTTTAACACGCCGCTGTTGTTTTCAAACATGCAGTCACTTCCTGTTGTTGTAGCTCCGCCTCTGTCCCCTGATTGGTCCGTTAAAGCTGGAGAGTTTTTCTGCATTGGGCTTCTTGAGCTTCAGTTTTTTGGGGGGTGGAGAACAATCTTTAATCTGCCACAATAATCTGATGAATTTAAATGAAAATACCTCAAGATGAGGCTTTTCAGCACATTTTTAAAGTGAGATTAAAAACAGATTAATTAGATTAATTAATTACAGGTCATAATTAATCAATCACTCATTTTTTTAATCCATTGACAGCACTAATCAGAATAGTAAGGAGGAATAATTTTTCTAAAAGTAAAAATAAAATAAAATAAATACAACTAAAAGTGAAACTACAGGGTTCCCGCGGATCCTTAAAAAGTCTTAAAAGGCATTGAATTCATTCTTCTAAAAATAAGGCCTTAATTGGCATTAAAATGTCTTAAATCAATTTTCAAAAGTCTTACAAGTTTGACCACATTAGTAAGATTTATGTTAGTTTGAACTAAGAAAATATTTAGTAACATTTATGTTTTTCAAAAAGAATTCACAGATTTACTGTCATGGCAACGTCGTGTAATCACAACAGCAGAACAAACAAAACGGTGATGTGGTTGAACCCAGAACTTTCAGAGCAGACACGTCTTTGTTTTACCTACAGGGCCTGGAGAGAAAAAAAAGGTGAAAATTGGCAAAAAAAAATCCACAAGTGGCTTAGGAAAATTGATTATGGAAGCAAAATTGGGAATTAAATTTGAAATTAAATTTCAAAAACATGTAAAAATTCAAAAAAATGGTTCTGAACAGGGTCAAAAAAATGAATGGGCGGAAAATAGGAATAAAGTTTTTAAAACGGGGTTAAAAAAATGTAAAAATGGTCCAAAAGTGTGACAAAGTGTATAAATAGAGGCAAAGAAGGGATGAAATTGCAAAAATAGGGTAAAAATGGTATGAAAGTGGAAAAAAGGATAATAAATAGGTGCAAAATAGGTATGAAATTGCAAAAAAATGCGAAAAAAATGCAAAAGTAGCTTAGAAAAATTGTTAATGGCAGCAAAATTGGAAATAAAATTTGATATTAAATTTAAAAAAAACATGTAAAAAATCCAAAAATGTTTCTGACAGTGGCCAAAAAAGATGAATGGGGGTAAAATAGGCATAAAGCTGTAAAAATGGGGTTAAAAAGAAGGTAAATGTGATGTTTTATTTAAAATAAACATTGGGTTAAAATTGCCTCTAACCCGGGTAATTCATGTGGTGTTTTTGTTTGTTTCAATTGTGGTTCGTTGTCGACTTGGTCTAAAATTTGATTCCAAACGGCCTTAAAAAAGTCTTGAGAAGTCTTGAATTTAACCTGGCTTTAGCTGCAGGAACCCTGAGCTTTACATAAAGAGCATGAAAACTAAGTGAGCAGGCTGAAACATGCCGAGCCTTTAGGCAACATCAACTTTCCTATGAAGGAAAATTAATCAAATTAAGTGAAGTGGGACTCTGAATGAGGTGGAGGTTTACACAGTATTGACAATTAACAATATTTACTCTAAAAATATGAATATATGCATGACAGCACCTTTTGTCTGAAGGTCAAAACAGGACACAGGACTTCTGAATCCACAGTGAATCATCAGGTTGTTTTCAAACATGAGTCACTTCCTGTGTTTGTGCAGCATGTTGTGGATTGGTCGTTAAAGCCTGGAGAGAGATTGGTCTTCTGTGGCTTGTTTTGAGTGGAGAACAATCTTTAATCTGCCACAATAGTCTAATGAATTTAAATGAAAATACCTCAAGATGAGGCTTTTCAGCACATTTTTAAAGTGAGATTAAAAAACAGATTAATGATTAATTAATTACAGGTCATAAAATCAATCACTCATTTAATCCATTGACAGCACTAATCAGAATAGTAAGGAGAATAATTTTTCTAAAAGTTAAAAATAAAATAAAATAAATACAACTAAAAGTGAAACTACATTCGCTTTGGATTTAAAAAGTCTTAAAAGGCATTTTTTATTCTAAACAATAAGGTTAATTCATTTATTTAAATCATTTCAAAAGTCTTACAAGTTTGACCACATTAGTACAGATTTACATTTTTGAACTAAGATTTTTTTTTTTTTTCAAAAAGTTCCAGATTTACTCTCATGGCAGTTAATCACAACAACAGAACTGAAAAACGGTGATGTGGTTGCACCAAACTAGAGCAGACACATGTCTTTGTTTTTACCTACAGGGCCTTTAAAAAAAAAAAAAAGGGAAAAGTGGCAAAAAATCTCCAGTGGCTTAGAAAATTGATTATGGAAGCAAAATTAAGATTAAATTTAAATCTAAAATTATCTATAAAACATGTAAAAATTCAAATGGTTCTGAGCAGGGTCAAAAAAAATGACTGGCCTGGATACTCAACTTCAGGAATAAAAGTTTTAAAACTAAAAAGTAAAAATTGTCCAGAAAGTGTGACAAAGTGTATAAATAGACAAAGAAGGGATGAAATTGCAAAAATAGGTAAAAATGGTTGTCACAAGTCAAAAAAAGGTTAATAAATAGATGCAAAATAGGTATGAAATTGCAAAAAAATGCGAAAAAAATGCAAAAGTAGCTTAGAAAAATTGTTAATGGCAGCAAAATTGGAAATAAAATTTGATATTAAATTTAAAAAAAACATGTAAAAAATCCAAAAATGTTTCTGACAGTGGCCTTTAAATAAAGATGAAAGTAAAATAGGCATAAAGCTGTAAAAATGGGGTTAAAAAGAAGGTAAATGTGATGTTTTATTTAAAATAAACATTGGGTTAAAATTGCCTCTAACCCAGATAATTCATGTGGTGTTTTTGTATGTTTCAATTGTGGTTCGTTGTCGACTTGGTCTTAAATTTGATTCCAAACGGCCTTAAAAAAGTCTTGAAAAGTCTTGAATTTAACTTGTCTTAAGCTGTAGGAACCCTGAGCTTTACAAAAAGAGCATGAAAACTGTTATCTTTAGGCTGAAACATCTGTTATCTTTAGGCTATTAACTCAACTTTCCTATTTAATCAAATTAAGTGGTGAGACTTGAATGAGGTGGGTTTACACTGAAGTATTCAGGTTTCAATGTTTTCTTCTAAAATATGACATATATGGGCCTCATGACAGCACCTCAGAAATAAAACTGGACACAATTCCTGTGGCACTCAGTGGTGCATTTGGGTGTTTATATGAGTCAGAGTAAAATCCAGTGTTTGGACTGGTGAGGAGTGGGAGGTGTCGTCCTGCAGCCTGGAGAGGCTCCTCCTGTCTGGACCTGTGATGTGATTAAAATACATGTGGATGTTTTGACTAGAATATTGAAATGTTCTTAAATAAAAACAAACACCAGAAGAAAATATTACAGTTAAAGATTCAGTTGAAAAAAAAGAGAAATGATTTACAAACAATTAGGCCTGGGCAAAAAATCGATAAGATTTAAAAATCGAGTTGGAAAGTCAAATCGATTCGTTTTTCCTGAAACCCGAGTTAAGGTTTTTTTTTTTAATTCAACCTGTTCATTTCACATTTGCAAATTGAGGCACTTTTCTCATTACTTTGTACACTTTGACATTATTTACAACAAGAGTTGAGTTTTCTTTTAAGATTTTTATTTTTTTTTACAACAAGCGTTACCTCAGGCATTTTGTTATCTTCATAGTTAATTCAAGCAGGTGGATAAAACTACAATTTCTGTGTTGATTTTTTGACCTGGAGGCTCTTTAAATGTATATTTTAAAGAGGCTATGAGGAGTTTCTAAGTATAAAAAGTCTCCCTTTTAGATATCTGCCTGATGGAAATACACACTTTAAGATGAGTTTATAGCATCTAAATAGGTTAGCTATAAATGCTATTCCTTAGCTTCACAGTCGGGTCGGACAGGGCTGGACTGGCCTGGATACTCAACTTCAGGAACAAGACAATTGAAATAGTTTTAGCAAATTTGATATTATTGAATAGATTTAGAGCACTGCCGGGCTGTAGACATATATAGCCAGCTACAAAACTAGCTGAAGTTTTCCAAAATTGCTGTTGTCACACATCAAAAACTACGCTGAACTAGAAGAGATACATTACCTCGTGGCTTTGCATCCTGTAAGTTGTTGAAAAAAGAAGTTGTCAAAGCAGGATGAGGAGTTCTGAGGAAGGTCTGAGCTGCATTCATTAGCATCACAACAAACACACGCTTTGGCTTGGGTCACGGCTTTAACACAGTCGCCGCAGATGCTCATGGGTAGCAGAGTCTTTATGTCGCTGAAACAGATTCTCCTCATAGCACCTTTAAATATAAATGAAAGTATATTTTGGAAATAAATTTACAGTAAGTAGTTACTTCATTTTAAATGGGGCAGGGGCATCAAATCTAGGGCTGTAATCAACCAAAGAAATTGTTGAGCTAACACAGTAATTGTCTGAACCAGTCTGAACCAGTCTGAACCAGTCTGAGCCAGTCTGAACCCCTGTTAGCCTCTTTCCCTGACCAGTTTGTTCCAGTCGACACAAGACTCTGTTGCTTTCCAGTCTTCATCTGACCTGTTATGGGCAGTCACTGTCATATAGGACTGACATTCAAAGAGGCCTGAAACACTGACCTGTTAGGGCCTTGAACACTGACCTGTTAGGGCCTTTCTGACCTGTTAGGGCTCTCTGACTGACCTGTTAGGGCCTGTGTAACTGACCTGTTAGGGCCTTGAACACTGACCTGTTAGGGCCTTGAACACTGACCTGTTAGGGCCTGGAAACACTGACCTGTTAGGGCCTTGAACACTGAGTTTCATATTAACCCTGTTAGGGCCTACAACAGACCTGTTAGGGCCTGAACACTGACCTGTTAGGGCATCAGCAGCTTATAATCACTGAGCTGTTCTTGAACACTGACCTGTTAGGGCCTCTTCTGACCTGTTAGGGCCTCAACACAAGACACTGACCTGTTAGGGCCTTGAAATGGGCAGTCACTCTCATATAGGGCCTTGAACACTGACATCTGTTAGGCCTTTATCTATTAACTGACCTGTTTCTCTTGACTCCTGATTAGGGCCTGTGAATTGTTCTGACACTGAATATAGGTTTCAATGGGCCTTGACACTGGGCCTGTTACCCTGAAACACTGACCTGTTAGGGCCGCATTTGGGTGTTTATATGAACTGACCTGTGGACTGGGTGAATGCTGACCTGTTAGCGGGCCTGCAGCTATAAAACTGATTATTAGGGCCTGAATATTGACCTGTTCTTAAATTATTGAAATGAGCGATAAATACATTATGGTGTTCTGAACATGATGTTAGGGCCTGAAACACTGACCTACATTTCACTTGATACGTTTCTCCTGATGAAACTGACCTGTTAGGGGAAAAATAAAATGACACATTTAATTTGAATTTTGGTCAACTGACACTGACCAATTAGGTCGACTTGAACTTAGCCTAATCAAATCTAAAATCTTCTGAGTTTTTTTTTGTTTTAATCGATGTTTTTTTGGGGGGGGGAAATCGCACAGCTCTACAAACAAACTGAAACTCGAGTTTTCAAAGTTCAGCTGGAGCCCAAACTCCACAGCTAATGACCTGTTATTGACTCTGTTAAAAGTGCACTTTCAGCCACCCCTGTTTGGGTCTTGAGCACTGACCTGTTAGGGCCTGTAACGCTGACCTGTTAGGGCATGGAACACTGACCTGTTAGGGCCTTGAACACTGACCTGTTAGGGCCTTGAACACTGACCTGTTAGGGCCTGAAACACTGACCTGTTAGGGCCTTGAACACTGACCTGTTAGGGCCTTGAACACTGACCTGTTAGGACCTGAAACACTGACCTGTTAGGGCCTGGAACACTGACCTGTTAGGGCCTGTAACGCTGACCTGTTAGGGCCTGTAAGGCTGACCTGTTAGGGCCTTGAACACTGATCTGTTAGGGCCTTGAACACTGACCTGTTAGGGCATGAAACACTGACCTGTTAGGGCCTTGAACACTGACCTATTAGGGCCTTGAACACTGACCTGTTAGGGCCTGAAACACTGACCTGTTAGGGCCTTGAACACTGACCTGTTAGGGCCTGAAACACTGACCTGTTAGGGCCTGAAACACTGACCTGTTAGGGCCTGTAACACTGACCTGTTAGGGCCTTGAACACTGACCTGTTAGGGCCTGAAACACTGACCTGTTAGGGCCTTTAACACTGACCTGTTAGGGCCTGAAACACTGACCTGTTAGGGCCTGAAACACTGACCTGTTAGGGCCTGAAACACTGACCTATTAGGGCCTGTAACACTGACCTGATAGGGCCTTGAACACTGACCTGTTAGGGCCTTGAACATTTAGCCATAAACAAGACTTTTTCTGGTTTTCACCTTGACCAGGATATTTTTGGAAAAGAAATTTTGATTTTAAATGGGACTTAAACAGCATAATACATGAAGAATTTAAGTATATTATCTGTTTGTTGCGTTAAAAAGTTCCTTTTATTGACAATAATCAATTTTCAGTTTGTCAAATTTAGCTTCACTGTTTGTTTTTAACCTTTTATTGTTTTATTTAGACATCTTAAACTAATTATAACATGTATATTTTCCTCAAAACTGTCCAGACGGCCCTCTGATTTAGTCCATTGTTGACAAAAGTGAGTCCACCTCCCACCGCCCCGTCTTGAAGTTGACGCAGCGCTGTCACAAAAGTTGAATGATTTTCAAACTAGAGTTACAACTGTTTAGGTGATGAGAGTTTGATAATGTTGATTTTATTGATTACCAGCGCTGTTCCAAAAGTTGCCTTAACACATGGAGGACTGCGTGATGCTGCAGCGTGTGTTCATTTTTGATAATTTCAGAATATGATTATGTTTTTTTCTATGGACTGTTTGAAATCATTGGACAGGTGTTTACGGCATGATGGCTGCATTTGTTCATTTTTACCAAAAGCTTAATATTTTCTTAACAACACTATTAACACAGTGGATCTGTGTTTACTGCATAATAGCTGCACTCTTTGTTGATTTTGTCATTTCCAGCGCTGTTATTAAGTTGAATGTTTTCTAACTGCACTTAGACACATTGGATAACCTCATAATGGCTGTGCCATGTGTTCATTTTTACCAAAAGCTGAACACTTTTAACACAGTGGATCCCTGTTTACTGCATAATGGCTGCACTGTTTGTTGATTTTGTCATTTCCAGCGCTGTTATTAAGTTGAATGTTTTTGTAGCTCCCTTTGAACTCATTGGACGGGTGTTAGCTGCGTGATGGCTGCGGCATGAGTTGATTTGTTGATTTTCAGCGCTGTTCCAAAGATGACGATTTTCTAACTGCACTTAGACATGTCTTTGAGATAACAGCGTGGACGTTGGTTTGTGTGTTGATTTTAGATTTTTTTATGTATTTTTTGGGCATTTTGTGCCTTTATAGACAGGAGGGAGACAGTGGATAGGCCTGTGAAAGGGGGTGAGAGTAGGGAAGGCCCTCTGCAAACTGACCACAGGATGGATTTGAACCTGGGCCGGAGCAGAAGTCTGTTGATTGGGACGTGACTAGTTGCTAACCACTCCGCCAAACCAGCACCTCTGGGGTGTTACAAGTTAAACATGTTTCTAACGTAGTGTTTAAAAACACTTTGGACGGGTGTTGGCTGCGTGAAGCTGCAGTGTATGTTAATTTTCACATTGTGTGTTCTTTTGAGTTAAGACTAATGCGTGGATGCACTGAAAATAGACACATCGTGTATTTCCAGCGAACCAGTGCAGAGCTGCAGGCTGTGTAAACTGACTGAACTGTGATGGACTGCCGAGTGCGTGGGTATGCCCTGCAGCAGGACAACGTGGAAAAAGGGGGTCTGTGAGGCTTTTTGATCGAACAGTGTATCAAGCACGAGGTAAATGTTTTCATGGATTTCTGTTCAACTAGATTTTTATTTTTATAAGCAGTGTCTTCTGTTTTTGGTCGGCTCTTGCCAGTTTGTACAGTTCAGCGTTTTCAGTTGTCAGACTGTTTTTATTGTTGAAATATATTTGATAAAAAGTCTTTCCTGTCTTTGCATCTTTGTGTCATGAAATTCAAGGGCAAAATAAACTGAAACACACATTTTTTTTTTATAAGAAAATACATAAATATCAAATTCAATCTCTTTTGCCTTCTTTTAACCGCCCGTCAAAACCACATCATTTAATCACTGAGCTGTGTCTCCTACAGGAACCACAAACATCAATCAATCTTTATTAAATTAGTACCAAAACATGCTTTACTAAAGGGTTTATTATTATCAGATGTATTACATTATCGTGCTGTGCTCTATTGTTTACTGCAGCTGCACAGACATGTCATATTTGGACATTTTGAACCATCCACACAGGTCATGTGACTGTTTTATCAGAATATTACATATTTTATTATTTAAATAAAATCCTGCAGACACAAAAACTGAAGAGTTTCTAAAGCTTTAACAGGTCAAGGGTCATGGCCCTCCTCTCTGTAACACGTCCCACAGCCATACGCTTTTCTCCTGATTTGATTTTTTATGACTTTTTAGGTGCAGATTCGATTTAAATTGCGATTCTACGATATTGCCGATCTTTGCAATCTTTAGTTAGCTTTTTTAACACCAGGAAAAAAGATGAACAACGATGATGCCTACAGACTATATCAGGAAAAATACACATCACATGTGAGTCTGTTTTTAGGATTTATTCAGCAATATATTTTAACCAGCTGTTTATACTCTCTCTTCAAAAGACTGGACTGACTTTAAAAGTGGATTATTAACACAGACTAACATGAAGCATTTACATTTGGAAAGAAAAAGATTTTTAAACCAAAAAATTGATTTAAAAATAAAAAAAAATCCTGATACTTATGTGAACTGATTTTTTCTCCCACCCCTACTAAACATGTCTGAGTGCCTACAGCTCGTCCAATCATGACGCAGAAGAGGCCACGCCTGGTGCCACTCCTGTGAAGGCTGTAAAGTGTCTCCTGGTCTGACGAGTCTGGATCTCTGCTCCACACTCAGAGTTTGGTGTGAACATCATAAACATGGATCCATCCTGCCTTGGATCAGCGGTTCAGGCTGCTGCTGGTGGTTCATGGTTCAAACCCCACAGCCTACCTGAGGACTGTTCTGACCATGTCCATCCCTTTAGGACCACAGTGGACCATCTTCTGATGGAGGCTTCAGCAGCTCCATGTCTCAGAGCTCAGATCTTTGGATGTTTGATGGAAGAATTGGGCCACAAAATGTCTGCAGGTTCTCAGTGGTCTAGGTCGGTGCAGCTGGACTTGGACTGGTCCAGGCCTCTCTGGGACTCTGCAGTCCAAACAGTCCGGTGGTGGTCTACCTCTGCCGGGTGTCCTCCATGTCCTCGGTCACCCTCAGGGAGGACGTCCCGGCCTCGCCCTCGTACGCAGCTTTAGCGAGCGCCCTCAGCTTCAGGGGGAACCCGGCCGCGGTCTTCAGGCAGCGGCGGTTGTTCCTGACGCTAACGAAGCACAGCGTGTTGATGACCCCGTTGCTCATGGCGATGCACTCGATGATGTAGAACGCCACCAGGGAGTTCCTGCCCCGGGATATGAGCGTGGGGTGGAAGTCCCTCAGCAGGGCGAAGCTGTAGTACGGCGCCCAGCACAGGAAGTAGGCCACCAGCACCAGGACCAGGACCACCACGGTCCGCCTCCGCCGCCGCAACTTCTGCCGGATCTGCTCGGTCTGGAACCCGGGCACGTCCTTGAACCAGAGCTCCCTGCAGATCCGGGTGTAGCAGACCGCCATGACGGTGACGGGGACGAGGAACTCCAGAATGAAGACCAGGAGGAAGTAGGAGCGGTAGAGGACCTGCTGGTCCACGGGCCAGATCTGAGCACAGAAGGTCTTCGGGGTCCCCCCCTCCAGGTGAGGGTACGGCGTCTCCGAGGCCATGTAGGCCGAGGGGATGGAGACCAGGACCGGGATCATCCAGACCGCCAGGAGGACGCCATACGCCGTCTGGAGCTTCATACGGGGGCGGAGCGGGTACAGGATCGCCATGTACCTGAGGAGAGGAAAGGAGGTCAGAGGTCACCAGACTGACCCTGAACTTCTGTTGTGGATCAGGACTGATGGATTTTAACGGTCCTCACTTGAAACAGGGTTAGAGAATTTCCCATAATGCACATGAGGCAGAGCGCAGACCGAAGGAAGCGCTTCATTATGAGTAATAAATTTATCAACAGGTAAATATCTCGTTATAACAAGCTAGCTTTCACAGCCAGTACTTATTATTTTCAGTTTGTTCCACCCTTGTACTGTTTTTGTCTAAACACAAGGGTAGCATTTGGATTCAAACTTAGTTTCAGCTCTGAAACTCCAATGTTTAAATTTCAAATACATGTTTTAAATTCATATAAAGGGGCGGAGCAACATTTGACTGATGGGGTTGGGTGGGACGTGGAGTGAGGCTGGACTGAAGAGTGTTAACGCTTTTGTTTCTAACACACTGAAGTTTTGTTTTTTATTTCATTGCTGCTGCCTCAGGCACACCTACAGCAAGCTAAAATAAACTTAAAAGATGAAATGTCATAAAATCTTTGAGTCGATCAGTTACTGTGGAGTTATGTCTGAGAGAACAGTCTTTGGGTGAATCCCAGCTCTGCCCCTTAGCCCTTAGCTTAGCCCTTAGCTTAGCCTTAGCTTAGCCCTTAGCTTAGCGCTCAGTTTTGTCCAGAGCAGGTGTGTCCCAGTCCAGGAGCCACACAGCCCTCAATATGAACACAGACCAGGACCTCACTTGAAACTAAGGGGTTTGAGAATTTCCCATGATGCACTGCACCCGCTGACACGAGGCAGAGCGGAGGCTAAAGAAGGCGCGTAATTATCTGCAGCCGAAGGACGTGGCATCCATCATGAAGTCTGACGGACGACCTCGTCTCTCCGACCATCGACCGTCACCTCGCTCTGATTCACGGAGCTTCAGCAGACTGACAGCCGAGGTCAATTTTACCTTAATTTTATCTTTATAAAAAATCAAATTTAATGTCCGTTTTGTCTGTTTTATTTTCTTTGTGTAGGACCTGGAGGTCAGCTAGGGTCCAACCAGGGACATCCCAGACAAAAAGTGGTTTGAAACCTTTGATTTAAGTTTTACTTTTGACCTTTTTACAGCACCAGAAACATTATTTATGACTTAAATCAGCTCAATCTGGGCCAAAATGTCACTTTAGCCATAATTTCATCATGTATGGTATTTGAGAATCCTTCCCCTTACACCACCTTCACAATTTAAAAAAGCTATATGAGAGCATTTTTATGTTTCACTGTTAGCTGTATCTGTTATTTCATAGTTACTTACTGGTCCATAGTTGCAGTGATTTTACTGTTTTACTGAGTTGTTTACAGCAGCATAGTTCAAAAATCAGTCCTGTTTTTAAAGCTAATATGACACATAAATACGGTCAAATAATGTAAAATTACAGTAAATTGAAGTGAATCAGCTTCCCTCTGTAGTCGTTTTACAGTGACAGTAATTTTACACTTTATTTAGAATTTACTGTGATTTACTGTGATTAAACAAGACTACTCTGATTTTACAACACTTAACTCTGATTTTACAACACTTTATTGTGATTTTACAACACTTTATTGTGATTTTAAACTTTGATTTTATGAGACTTTACTGCGATTTAACACTTTACATTGTTTTTACAAGACTTTATTGTGATAAAACAAGGCTTTACTCTGATTTCAAAACACTTTACAAGGGTTTAACAACACTATACTCTAAATTTTAAAACACTTTATCGTGAATTTACAATTTACTTTGTTTTTGCAACACTTTAATCTATTTTTACAACACTTTACTGTGATTCCACTTTACTCTGATTTTACAACACTTTACTCCTATTTTAAAACTCTACTCTGTTTTTACAACACTTTACTCTGATTTCGAAACACTTCACTGTGATTTTACTCTGATTTGAAAACACTTCACTGCGATTTTACTCTTAACTGTGATTTTACAGCACTTTACTGCGATTTTACTCTTAACTGTGATTTTACAGCACTTTACTGCGATTTTACTCTTTACTGTGATTTTACAACACTTTACTGCGATTTTACTCTTTACTGTGATTTTACAACACTTTACTCTGATTTTACATTTTACTCCGATTTTACACTTTACTTTGATTTTACAACACTTTACTGTGATTAAACAATACTTAACTTTGATTTTACAACACTTTACTGTGATTTTACTCTTTACTGTGATTTTACAACACTTTACTCTGATTTTGAAACACTTTACTGCGATTTTACTCTTTACTATGATTTTACAACACTTTACTATGATTTTACAACACTTTACTGCGATTTTACTCTTTACTGTGATTTTACAACACTTTACTCTGATTTTACATTTTACTCCGATTTTACACTTTACTTTGATTTTACAACACTTGACTGTGATTAAACAACACTTTACTCTGATTTTACACTAAACTCCGATTTTACAACACTTTACTCTGATTTTGAAACACTTAACTGTGATTTTACTCTTTACTGTGATTTTACAACACTTTACTCTGATTTTACTCTTTACTGTGATTTTACAACACTTTACTCTGATTTTACATTTTACTCCGATTTTACACTTTACTTTGATTTTACAACACTTTACTGTGATTAAACAATACTTAACTTTGATTTTACAAGACTTTACTGTGATTTTACTCTTTACTGTGATTTAACAACACTTTACTCTGATTTTGAAACACTTTACTATGATTTTACAACACTTTACTGCGATTTTACTCTTTACTGTGATTTCACAGCACTTTACTCTGATTTTACATTTTACTCCGATTTTACACTTTACTTTGATTTTACAACACTTGACTGTGATTAAACAACACTTTACTCTGATTTTACACTAAACTCCGATTTACAACACTTTACTCTGATTTTTGAAACCAACACTTTACTCTGATTTTGAAACACTTTACTGCGATTTTACTCTTTACTGTGATTTCACAACACTTTACTCTGATTTTACATTTTACTTTTTTACATATTTTACTCCAATTTTACACTTTACTTTGATTTTACAACACTTTACTGTGATTAAACAATACTTAACTTTGATTTTACAACACTTTACTGGGATTTCACTCTTTACTGTGATTTTACAACACTTTCCTCTGTTTTGAAACACTTTACTGCGATTTTACTCTTTACTATGATTTTACAACACTTTACTATGATTTTACAACACTTTACTGCGATTTTACTCTTTACTGTGATTTTACAACACTTTACTCTGATTTTACATTTTACTCCGATTTTACACTTTACTTTGATTTTACAACACTTTACTGTGATTAAACAACACTTTACTCTGATTTTACACTAAACTCCGATTTTACAACACTTTACTCTGATTTTGAAACACTTAACTGTGATTTTACTCTTTACTCTGATTTGAAAACACTTCACTGCGATTTTTACTCTTCACTCTGATTTTACATTTTACTCTGTTTTTACAACACTTTACTCTTATTTTACACTCAACTGGGATTTTACAACACTTTACTGTGATTTTACACTTTACTCCGATTTTACACTTTACTTTGATTTTACTCTTACTATCCTGTGATTACACTTTACTCTGATTTTGAAACACTTAACTGTGATTTTACTCTTTACTCTGATTTGAAAACACTTCACTGCAATTTTACTCTTTACTATGATTTTACACTTTACTCCGATTTTACACTTTACTTTGATTTTACAACACTATCCTGTGATTAAACAACACTTTATTCTGATTTTACACTAAACTTTGGTTTTACAACACTTTACTCTGATTAAACAACACTTTACTCTGATTTTACACTAAACTCCGATTTTACAACACTTTACTCTGATTTTGAAACACTTAACTGTGATTTTACTCTTTACTCTGATTTGAAAACACTTCACTGCGATTTTACTCTTTACTATGATTTTACTCTTTACTGCGATTTTTACTCTTTACTCTGATTTTACAACACTTCACTCTGATTTTACATTTTACTCTGTTTTTACAACACTTTACTCTTATTTTACACTCAACTGGGATTTTACAACACTTTACTGTGATTTTACACTTTACTCCGATTTTACACTTTACTTTGATTTTACAACACTATCCTGTGATTAAACAACACTTTATTCTGATTTTACACTAAACTCCGATTTTACAACACTCAACTCTGATTTTACACTGTACTGTGATTTAACAACACTTTACTGTGATTTTACACTTTACTCCGATTTTACACTTTACTTTGATTTACACTTTACTCCGATTTTACACTTTACTCCGATTTTACACTTTACTTTGATTTACACTTTACTCCGATTTTACACTTTACTCCGATTTTACACTTTACTCCGATTTTACACTTTACTTTGATTTACACTTTACTCCGATTTTACACTTTACTCCGATTTTACACTTTACTGTGATTTTACAACACTTTACTCTGATTTTACAACATTTTACTTTGATTTTACACTTTACTCCGATTTTACACTTAACTTTGATTTACACTTTACTCCGATTTTACACTTTACTCCAATTTTACACTTTACTTTGATTTTACACTTTACTCCGATTTTACACTTTACTGTGATTTTACAACACTTTACTCTGATTTTACACTTAACTCCGATTTTGTTGGCTTTCAGAGCTCAGTAATTTAACATCCCTACAGAATAATCGCTGCAGCTATTAAGCCAGTAAATTCCTGTGAATTTACAGGAAGTATATCACAATAAAACTCTGTGATCTTTACCCGCCATGTACAACATTACAACAATTCATTGTGAGAAAATGCTGGTTAGCATTAGCTCATGATTGGCGGGGGCTGTCACATGTCGATGTGTCCTTGGGCAGGAAAAGTCCCGCCCTTCAGAGTTTGCTAGCTTGCTGCTTCCTGTTTGGTGCCCATTTCACATCAGAGTGATTGACAGGTGAGCACAGGGACCACCTTAAAACTTCTGACCCCTGAACAGGTGGGGGGCGTGGCCTACTCCTGCTGGCTCCACAGGTGAGCGTTGGACCCACCTGTCCACGGCGATGGCGAGCAAGGCGTTGGTGGACACGTGCAGCGACACGGTGCGTAGGTAGTTGGTGGCGGCGCAGAGCAGCAGGCCATGGTCCCAGGACAGCCGCTTCACCACGTAGTAGTCCAGCAGGAAGGGGCAGCACGCCGCCGCCACCAGAACGTCTGACACGGCAAGGTTGGCGATCAGCAGGTTGGTCAGGTTACGCAGCTGCTTGTAGCGAGCGAGGCTGGCGATGAACACGCAGTTTCCCACGCCGCACACCAGCATGATGACCACCAGCACCACGCCGATGACGATGGTGGCCACAAAGAAGGCCCGGCCCTGCGTGGTGTCCGGGATCTCGTCCAGAGGGATCTCGTAGTCCAGGCTGCCGCCGGACAGGAAGTAGTCTGCCAGAGCAGAGCTGTGGTTCAACGGGTCGGCCATGTTGGATCAGGTCATCGTGCTCAGAAAGAGGTTTTCTGTGGAGGAAGATGAGAACGAGTTCATGGAGAGAGTTTGACTCAAAAGAATCCGGCTTCCAATGAAGTTGGCAGGTTACGTAGGAAATAAATAGAAACAGAGATTTGTAATCCTGCCCTGTTTTAAAATAAATACTTAATAAAGACGAGATAGTTCACGTCAAACTGTAAACTTTGTTTTCAAATATTCACTCATTTTATAATTATATTAATAACTTTATTTTTAAAGTACCTTTACAAACAGAAGTTTACAAAGTGCTTTAACAGACAAAACAAAGGCAGAAAAATTCACAATAAAATCAACAAACAGGTCAACAGAGACCCCGAGAGTCAGAGGAAAAGGCCCAGAGTCGAGTTAACTAAAACAAAATGAAATAAAACAGTTTAAAGTGGGAGGATTGAAACTGCTGATGTTATTTAGGAATCAACCAAATCTGTAAAGGTCTCCATGTTAACACGTACTTTTGGTTTAATGCAGAATGACAAGAAGACGACAAGACAGTAAATAAATAAATAAATTAAGACAGATGAAGGCTGACGACATCACATCAGGAAGATAGAAAAGAAGAGGGCAGATCGAGGACTGGTAAAAAGACTAAATATACTTATGATAAATAAATAAATACATAAAATAAAATGGAATTAAAATAGTGATAAAGAGGGAGTACATCAAAGCAAGAAAAGAGTAATTTAGAAAAAAAAAGCTGGGACAGGGCGTGTTTACCACTGTGATGTCACTGTGCCTTTAACACCTACTGATTCATTCTCATTCATGGAGCCTTCACAGGTGTGCAGGTTACCCATGCCATGGGCACGAACACCCCCCTTACCCTCACAGATGCTGTCTGTTGACCTCTGATAACAGTCTGGAGGGTCCTTTTCCTCCTTAGCCTGGAGGACACCACGACCATGATGTCCAAACACATATACATAAATATATATAAATTTAATCTCTTATTCATCAAAAGCATTTTGTATGATCGTAAAACTCAATATTATCTACTTTCAGTTTTTTGCTGTTGTTTATAAACATTTTAGCCTTGTGATTGATTTTGTACCAAATATTTGTGCATTTTTATGTCATCATGTAATAAACTGATATCTTTTAAAACTTTAAAATCAAACACCAAAAAACATACATATATATATATATATATATATATATATATATATATATATATATACAGTCTGTTCAGGTGTGAGGAAGACACCTGCAGCCAATCAGCTGACAGCCTGATGACGTCATCTCTGCCTCAGAGCGGCTCTTTCCCAGCATGCTCTGCGGCCTCACACACACAAACTGAAGGTTCAGATTTACTGCTGCGTGCGCGTGCTTTTCCTGACGCGTCTCCAGGTGACCGTGGACTTCAGGTGTGCCTGTGAGATTTGTCCACAGTCTGGGGAATGTGTCGACAAACTGGACAAACTCTCTGATCCAGATCCAGACTCAGACCCTTTATGGTTCTTGTCTGGACCAGTCTGTTTAATATTCTTTAAAATCATCAGGAAATAAAAGTTTAATCAACTAAATATTTGATTTCATTTGAATATTTTATATTTTTAGTATTTTTAATAATATACATGCTGTTTTGTTCATGGTATATTTATTGAAAGTTTTCTCCAGTTTTAACACAAACAATAAAATACAAAATACAGATATAAGGAGAATGAACAAGAACAGAATACAAAGGTAAACATGCACACACACATATGAAATATACATGTCTTAATAATTATTATACAATTATTTTTAACTATTTAAATAAAGCTATAAAAATAATTGTGATTATTGATATATTTTTTCTTATTATGCAAACTATTAGTTATAGTTTAATGTTTATCTTTGTACATTATATATTTAATATGCTTATTTATTTTAATTTAATATTTAAAAGACCTTTATACCTATATGCTTTAAACACCATGGACATGAAGACAATAGAAGAAAAACCCTGTGATTATAACAAAATAGTATATTTCTTTTAAAAATGGATTAAACTGGCTGTTTTTGTTGCAGTTTGAGTTCTTATTTCACTTCAGTTTGAAGTTTATTTGACTCAGAATTCTTCATGGAGTTTGATCAGGAAACTTATGAAGTTTAATTAATCCATTTAACTTTATATCTGAGTGTGTGGATTATTTGTTATTTGTATATTTAACATGACCAGACAAATATGTGATCCACAAAAGACCCCAGACAGTATTTAAAGATCAGAAGAACTGCTTCTGTCTAAAGTAAATGAAAGTTTAAAAGATGTAAAACTCTGCTTTTATAATTATGATCCATATTTTTAATGATGTCGTTTCATCCTCTTTATTCATTTGCTTAATAAATACTTTGTATTTTTTAACAGCTGCAGGTCGGAGAGAGGACACTCATCAACAAGGGAATAAAATAAAAATACTATGATTAATAATTAAACAGTTAATTAATCAAACACAGTTCAATAATTCATAAAAAGGTAACAGTCTAACAGCTGCACTGATTTACAGCAGGAGGGTTTAATCCGGTTTAGTCTGGAGAATCAGACTGAAGGAGCCTCAGCTGTTCCACATCATGAACTTTACAGTTTTATAAATATCAGGTCAAACCTGCAGAAGAATCGACGCTTCAGAATCCGGATTAAATATCAGAGAATCCGGATTCTTCATTTAAACACAAACTCCGTGAATCTGGATTAAAACCCTTTAAAACATTAAATCCTGTTTAATGAAATCAAATCAGATGTGAGCAGGTACAGACCTGAAGCTGATCCTCCGCGCGCGCTGCTCCACCGAGGTACTGAGGAGAGCGCGAGACACGCTCACGAGGGACCACACACACACACGCGCATGCGTGCACATATTTACACAAACACGTACACGCGCACACACACACACGAACACAGTGATGAATTACGGTGACAGGTGAATATGTAGAGCACGTGACCTCCACCTTTTCATTCTGATTTTTTAAAATAATTACAATAATAATAATAAAAATAGACTTTACTTATAAAATATTAACAATAATAAAAATAATAATAAAAAGACTTGATAACATATTAACAATTATAATAATAACAATAATAAAAATAGATTTTATTTATAAAATAATTACAATAATAATAAAAATAAAAATACTTTATAGAATATTTACAATAATAATAATACAAATAAAATAGACTATTTGTAAAGCAGTTTTATTCTCTGATCTCAGACTGTAATTTGGACATTTTGACTGAAATTTTCTCTGAATTCTGTTTTTGGATTTTAAATTCTGATAATTGTTTAAGTTTGATTTATTTTTTCCTCTTTATTAAGACTGTAATCTTATATTCTTACCTTAATATCAGAGTGTTTACTTTATTTTAGTCTACATGAATGTTTATTTCATTATTGATAAGAAAAAAGCACTTCAAACAAAACAAAAATAACAAATATGAAGCAGAAAGAAAGTCTTCAACAAAACAATACTTATATACTTCTAACCTCTCTCTGAATTTAGTCTTTAAAGGAAAAGTCAGCCTGTAGTCTCAGGATGTCTCTTATCCTTTAATTTTATGACCTCAGCATTTCTGCTTTAAATTTAGTTTCATAAAATCAGGAGGCTGCAGAAATGAATTCTTTTCTTCATGATGCTGAAACATGTGAAACTAAACAGAAACAAATAAAAACAGTTTTAATAAAAACACTTTTCTGACTGGATCAGCAGGATTAACGGTTTGATTCTGTAGACACTGTTTCTGTTTAAAGGATTTTAATAAAATAATAATCATGAAATATCTCCCTGCTGATGTTTGAATTTGACCTTCGATCAATAAAAGCCGATCATCAGATCATCCCAACAGAAACAGAGCACAGGAAATAAGCTCATCAGAATAATGTTCATTATAATAATTTAGAAAAAAAGTCTACATCAGGTGGTGCAGGGATCCTTAATCTGGATTAAATCTGGATTAAGAGCCCGGCTCCTCATCACTGTGTAGAATTATATTAATAATAAAATCATTAAAAACAATCAAATGTTTAAAACGTCATTTTAAAGACACGTAAAGATCGTTTTTATTCATCAGGGAGACTCGTGTTTGATTTAGCTGATAGTTATGAACCCAATATGACTGTTTATTATTATTATTATTATTATTATTATTATTATTATTATTAATGAAGGTTTGGATCCATAACTGTGGACGTATCATCAGGGCATCTTCAGACAGTGTTTCAGCTGTAACATGATTTGATGATGTAAATATCAGAGATCTTCACTCAGACACTTTTCAGTCTGATTAAAAAGGAAAAAGATCTTTGAGCTCCTCAGAGGGAAAACTGCAAAGACAAAGTGGAGTTTTTTCAGGATCGTTAAACTGTTTCATCAGACAGACGTGTACATGAGGGGGATTTGATTCATTCTGTCTGTTTATGAATTTAACCTCCAGTTCATCATGACCTCGCTCCTCATCCTGACGTCACCTCGCCGTCGCTCCACGAACGAAGAAAACAAACTTTTATAAAAGTCATTTATTTTACAAGCTGAAACATGTGAAACTAAACAGAAACAAATAAAAACAGTTTTAATAAAAACACTTTTCTGACTGGATCAGCAGGATTAACGGTTTGATTCTGTAGACACTGTTTCTGTTTAAAGGATTTTAATAAAATAATAATCATGAAATATCTCCCTGCTGATGTTTGAATTTGACCTTCGATCAATAAAAGTGGATCATCAGATCATCCCAACAGAAACAGAGCACAGGAAATAAGCTCATCAGAATAATGTTCATTATAATAATTAAGAAAAAAGTCTACATCAGGTGGTGCAGGGATCCTTAATCTGGATTAAATCTGGATTAAGAGCCCGGCTCCTCATCACTGTGTAGAATTATATTAATAATAAAATCATTAAAAACAATCAAATGTTTAAAACGTCATTTTAAAGACACGTAAAGATCGTTTTTATTCATCAGGGAGACTCGTGTTTGATTTAGCTGATAGTTATGAACCCAAAATGACTGTTTATTATTATTATTATTATTATTATTATTATTTATTTATTTATTTATTTTTTCCTTTCCTCCTTCCTGACAATGTTTCAGCTGTAACATGATTTGTGGATGTAAATATCAGATCTTCACTGAGAGACTTTTCAGTCTGATTTAAACAGGAAAAAGATCTTTAACGAGCTCTCCAGAGAAAACTGCAAAAGATAAAAGTGGAGTTTTCAGGATAAATTTAAGCTGTTTCATCAGACAGGCGATGCGTGAGAAGTTTGATTCATTCTGTTTGTTTATGAATTTATCCTCCAGTTCATCATGACCTCGCTCCTCATCCTGACGTCACCTCGCCGTCGCTCCACGAACGAAGAAAACAAACTTTTATAAAGTCATTTATTTTACAAGCTCAGAAAAGACAAAGAAAAACTTCAACAAAAGATCAGGAGCCACAACAAACCCAGGCTCCGCCCCGATCAGAATCTCTGTCGTTGACCTCCCATATAGGCGTGGGTGAGCCCTGACTTCCCAGTGTAGGCCGAGGCCTACTTCTTAAGCGTAGTGATCTTCATAAGCGCCGCGTGGCGGTGATCCTGAAGCCCTGCAGAGCGTCTTTGGCCACGCCCGCCTGCGTGTCGCTCTCAAACTCCACGAAGGCGATGTCGTGCTTCCCCGGGACGAGGCGCACCTCTTTGAAGCCGGGAAACCTGCGGAGGACAGAAACACGTCAGAAACAGCCGGACAGAGGGCGGGGCCATGAGGAGCACATCTCGTCTCAGGATCCAGACCCTGATCAGTCCTACCTTTGTTTGCCTAATATTTATGTTTCTTTCTCAGCTTCCACCCCGCCATGTCAGTGAGCTGCTGTCACGCTGTTCATAAAGTCACTCCTCAGCCAATCAGACTCCAACTTTACTTTACTTATTTATTTATTTATTTATTTTCCTTCCTCAGGTAGTTGAAGTTAAACTTCAAGACTTTGGTTGGACAAAACTAAATCACCTGACAGACTTAATCCAACCACAGCTGCTTTGGTTGGGACATGACTTCAGAATTCAATGAAACATAAAAATGCCTGATGCTTCATATTTTAGATTCATATAACGACTAAACTCACAGCAGATCCACTGAAACTGGACTGACATTAAAAACATTCACAGGCTGAATTAGGACTAAAGCTGAAGACATTTTAGACTGAACTAAAGTGCTTTAAGTTCTAGTTTAAAGTCTTTAAGTTCTGGTTGACCTGGTCTTGGTCTCTCCTAAAACACTGAACTGTCCCTTTAAGAGCTGATGAAGCTGAGGCTGACAGTGAAACCCGTGAATGCCCTGGAGACAAACTTTAATTTCTAGTTTAAAGTCTTTAAGTTCTGGTTGAAAGTCTTTAAGTTCTAGTTGAACAGACAGAGACCTTCAGAGACCTGATCCAGGAGGAGCCGGGTCAGCAGGAGGGTCCAAGTCAGACCATGAAGACCAGGATCTACGTCTGCAGACCCTGACCCTGCAGACCGGGATCTACGTCTGTAGACCCTGACCCTGCAGACAAGGATCTGATCTACGTCTGTAGACCAGGATCTACGTCTGTAGACCCTGACCCTGCAGCTGATGCTGCTTTCAAACATCAGTTTAAATAAACCATCACTGCAGAGCACTCTGAAGACAAATACATATAAAATATAAAAGAGTTCAGATAAAAGAATCAAATCTTCTGCTGTAGGAACTAAAACAGTTTCTGTCTTTAAGTTCTGGTTTAAAGTCTTTAAGTTCTGGTTTAAAGTCTTTAAGTTCTGGTTGAAAGTCTTTAAGTTCTAGTTTAAAGTCTTTAAGTTCTGGTTGAAAGTCTTTAAGTTCTGGTTGAAAGTCTTTAAGTTCTGGTTGAAAGTCTTTAAGTTCTAGTTTAAAGTCTTTAAGTTCTGGTTGAAAGTCTTTAAGTTCTGGTTGAAAGTCTTTAAGTTCTGGTTGAAAGTCTTTAAGTTCTGGTTGAAAGTCTTTAAGTTCTGGTTGAAAGTCTTTAAGTTCCGGTTGAAAGTCTTTAAGTTCTGGTTGAAAGTCTTTAAGTTCTAGTTTAAAGTCTTTAAGTTCTGGTTTAAAAAGACTCACGGCTGCTGGTTTCTTGGCCAGGCCGGCTGCTGGTTCCTGAGCCTTCTTCTTCTTCTCCTTCTTCTTCTCCTTGTCTCCGTACGTCCCCTTCATCTTGGAGATGACCTCAGAGTCCGTCTTGGCGTACTGTATCCTCTGGAAGAAGCAGGCGTTAATACACGGCGGTTAAAAACACGAGGCGAGCGGCGCTCACGCCAAGGCGTGGACCTACCATGGGCTTGTTGTAGAAGGGGAAGCCCTGCAGCTGCCGCAGGGCGTTGGTGGCGGCGGCGAGCTCTTTGAAGACCACGAAAGCCTGGCCCCTCATCCTCATGGTCTTCATGGCCACGATCTCGATGATCTGACCGAACTGGGAGAAGAGCGCGTAGAGCGAACGCTTCATCTCTGCAGAGGACGACAGAAAGGTGAACATCAGAGCAGCTGACAGGAGGGGCAGTGTGTAGAAATCAGCATTTTAGCGCCATCTAGTGTTCAGAAGGTGGAATGAGCCCGTCTGTTTCTAAAACATCACATCACTGAGAGATGAGAGCTGGTGCAGACCAAAAAGGATCATGAACAGGGCATCATTTACAACAGTTATATCTGTAACTATTATTTTATAGATTATAGGTCAGCTAAGATGATTTTAGGTTTTTTAACTATTGTAGACTCATATTTAATAACATTGTTTGCTCTTTTTGTCCCTTAAACTCACCCGTAGACAACATGGTGGATCGCTATGTCAGCCTCCATAGAGGGGAGACCCACGGTACAGAGATATAAAAAGATTTTTATAACTTAATAAAAAGAAAACAACAGTTTTATGAGGATGGTTGTTCATTTATTTTGATTTTACACTCAAACAGAAACATTATATCCTATATTCACTGTTTCTGTTCAGTGAAATGCTGCCAGCTTCTACACAAACACCTTTAAAGCTCTAACAGATTATTTTTATAAAACATAAAGTTTGATCATGTTTCCACAGACAGCAGGTGAAACAGGATGAACTCAATCTGTGAAACACTTTCTACAGAGTGACAGAGAACAAGGACGAGGTTTACATGACATTACAGCAAAAGACTGTTCTCTTTCAGGTCCTCAAACACCTAAGAAGTGACTCTTCCGAACATCAGGTGATTTCAAGAGCTCTGAAAGCCTCTGGTGTCAAATCGTCTCTGCAGCTGTAAATCTGATGCTGCTCTTCTGTACATCAGTGTGGCTGTGACCTCTGCCCTGTTTAATCTGGATCTCAGAGCTCCTCTGACTCTTCTCTCTCTCTAACATGAAGGCAGGATGGAAACTGCTCACCTGTCTCATACATGAACACATAAAAGCTGCTGAGAGGATCAAGAGTGAGCGACCACGTCTGTGAATTATTACTCTGGAAATATTTAAAAATATATGAATATATAATATATAAAGGGCTTTAGAGAGTCATCTGGCAGCCAGAGCATGTGGACAGTCCTGGTTTGATTCTGTAAAGCAGGGCTGGATCATGTGACCTAAAGTAAAACAACAGATTTTTCCATAAAAAAAAACAATACTGATCGATTTTCCTTCCTAAAAAAAACAAGACCCTCCCAGAGACACAGACCTCCCACGGATCAAGCTTTGCTATCATTTTATCAACAGACTTTCCCTCTTACAGTTCTAATACATGCTGCAATGCTGTCATAAAACATGAATGATGTAGTTTGGATGTAGGCAGCTTCATCTACAAAAGCTCAGAAAGCAGAACTGTTCTCACAGGTTATTAACATGCAGCTCTCTGATCAATGTTTCATCTCATTTAAAGAACAAATAACTACAAACATTTTCAACAGTGGAACAACTTGTGATTGCAGGAAGAGAAAGTTCAGAAAGAAAAATCAGAATTTTCTTTTTTCTGCTGAAATAAAGAGGGACAATAAAACAATAACACAGAGAAGAGACGGTGATGGGCTCTGACCTTCCTTCTTGATCTTGTCGTTGATGTTGTTGATGTAGATGGTGTGGTTTGGTCGGATGTCCATGTTGGTGTCTGGAGACAAGAGGAGGACACGTTCATGATCTTTATGTTAGAATTATTAATAATAAATGAAGTAAACAGAGTTCAATCTGAGGCTCAGGGTGAAGCTATAAAGTCTGTTACTGCTGTCAGGAGCTAAAACTCACACCAGAGTTAAACCAGGCTACCTCATGATTTATGTCAGATAACTGATGGAGTTATTTTAGATCATTAATGGAGTTTCTGCTCATTTAAACATAAACCAGTCAAAGTTTACACGCTGCTGTGGAGCTAAACTGCAAAGTTAAGTCGTGTTAACCTGTTTATGTCCTCCTGTGAAGATTTAAGGACAGATTTGGACAGTAAAGACGTGTTTATGTCCTCCTGTGGAGATTTAAGTACAGATTTGGACAGTAAAGACGTGTTTATGTCCTCCTGTGGAGATTTAAGTACAGATTTGGACAGTAAAGACCTGTTTATGTCCTCCTGTGAAGATTTAAGGACAGATTTGAGACAGTAAAGACGTGTTTATGTCCTCCTGTGAAGATTCAAGGACAGATTTGAGACAGTAAAGACGTGTTTATGTCCTCCTGTGAAGATTTAAGGACAGATTTGGACAGTAAAGACGTGTTTATGTCCTCCTGTGGAGATTTAAGGACAGATTTGGACAGTAAAGACGTGTTTATGTCCTCCTGTGGAGATTTAAGGACAGATTTGAGACAGTAAAGACGTGTTTATGTCCTCCTGTGGAGATTTAAGGACAGATTTGAGACAGTAAAGACGTGTTTATGTCCTCCTGTGGAGATTTAAGGACAGATTTGAGACAGTAAAGACGTGTTTATGTCCTCCTGTGAAGATTCAAGGACAGATTTGGACAGTAAAGACATGTTTATGTTGATTTGAGACAGTAAAGACGTGTTTATATTGATTTGAGACAGTAAAGACGTGTTTATATTGATTTGAGACAGTAAAGACGTGTTTATGTTGATTTGAGACAGTAAAGACGTGTTTATATTGATTTGAGACAGTAAAGACGTGTTTATATTGATTTGAGACAGTAAAGACGTGTTTATATTGATTTGAGACAGTAAAGACGTGTTTATATTGATTTGAGACAGTAAAGACGTGTTTATATTGATTTGAGACAGTAAAGACGTGTTTATATTGATTTGAGACAGTAAAGACGTGTTTATATTGATTTGAGACAGTAAAGACGTGTTTATGTCCTCCTGTGGAGATTTAAGGACAGATTTGGGCAGTAAAGACGTGTTTATGTCCTCCTGTGGAGATTTAAGGACGGATTTGAGACAGTAAAGACGTGTTTATATTGATTTGAGACAGTAAAGACGTGTTTATGTCCTCCTGTGAAGATTTAAGGACAGATTTGAGACAGTAAAGACGTGTTTATGTCCTCCTGTGGAGATTTAAGGACAGATTTGAGACAGTAAAGACGTGTTTATGTCCTCCTGTGAAGATTTAAGGACAGATTTGAGACAGTAAAGACGTGTTTATGTCCTTTGAGACAGATTTGAGACAGTAAAGACGTGTTTATGTCCTCCTGTGAAGGTTTAAAGACAGATTTGAGACAGTAAAGACGTGTTTATATTGATTTGAGACAGTAAAGACGTGTTTATATTGATTTGAGACAGTAAAGACATGTTTATATTGATTTGAGACAGTAAAGACATGTTTATATTGATTTGAGACAGTAAAGACGTGTTTATGTCCTCCTGTGAAGATTTAAGGACAGATTTGGACAGTAAAGACGTGTTTATGTCCTCCTGTGAAGATTTAAGGACAGATTTGAGACAGTAAAGACGTGTTTATGTCCTCCTGTGAAGATTTAAGGACAGATTTGAGACAGTAAAGACGTGTTTATGTCCTCCTGTGAAGATTTAAGGACAGATTTGAGACAGTAAAGACGTGTTTATGTCCTCCTGTGAAGATTTAAGGACAGATTTGGACAGTAAAGACGTGTTTATGTCCTCCTGTGAAGATTTAAGGACAGATTTGAGACAGTAAAGACGTGTTTATGTCCTCCTGTGGAGATTTAAGGACAGATTTGGACAGTAAAGACGTGTTTATGTCCTCCTGTGAAGGTTTAAAGACAGATTTGAGACAGTAAAGACGTGTTTATATTGATTTGAGACAGTAAAGACGTGTTTATGTCCTCCTGTGAAGATTTAAGGACAGATTTGAGACAGTAAAGACGTGTTTATGTCCTCCTGTGAAGATTTAAGGACAGATTTGAGACAGTAAAGACGTGTTTATATTGATTTGAGACAGTAAAGACGTGTTTATATTGATTTGAGACAGTAAAGACGTGTTTATATTGATTTGAGACAGTAAAGACGTGTTTATGTCCTCCTGTGAAGATTTAAGGACAGATTTGAGACAGTAAAGACGTGTTTATATTGATTTGAGACAGTAAAGACGTGTTTATGTCCTCCTGTGAAGATTTAAGGACAGATTTGGACAGTAAAGACGTGTTTATGTCCTCCTGTGAAGATTTAAGGACAGATTTGAGACAGTAAAGACGTGTTTATGTCCTCCTGTGAGACAGATTTAAGGTTTATATTGATTTGAGACAGTACAGACGTGTTTATGTCCTCCTGTGGAGATTTAAGTACAGATTTGAGACAGTACAGACGTGTTTATGTCCTCCTGTGAAGATTTAAGGACAGATTTGGGACAGTAAAGACGTGTTTATGTCCTCCTGTGAAGATTTAAGTACAGATTTGAGACAGTAAAGACGTGTTTATGTCCTCCTGTGAAGATTTAAGGACAGATTTGAGACAGTAAAGACGTGTTTATATTGATTTGAGACAGTAAAGACGTGTTTATGTCCTCCTGTGAAGATTTAAGGACAGATTTGGACAGTAAAGACGTGTTTATGTCCTCCTGTGGAGATTTAAGGACAGATTTGGACAGTAAAGACGTGTTTATGTCCTCCTGTGAAGATTTAAGGACAGATTTGAGACAGTAAAGACATGTTTATGTCCTCCTGTGAAGATTTAAGGACAGATTTGAGACAGTACAGACGTGTTTATGTCCTCCTGTGAAGATTTAAGGACGGATTTGAGACAGTAAAGACGTGTTTATATTGATTTGAGACAGTAAAGACGTGTTTATGTCCTCCTGTGAAGATTTAAGGACAGATTTGGACAGTAAAGACGTGTTTATGTCCTCCTGTGAAGATTTAAGGACAGATTTGGACAGTAAAGACGTGTTTATGTCCTCCTGTGGAGATTTAAGGTCAGATTTGAGACAGTAAAGACGTGTTTATGTCCTCCTGTGGAGATTTAAGGACAGATTTGGACAGTAAAGACGTGTTTATGTCCTCCTGTGGAGATTTAAGGACAGATTTGGACAGTAAAGACGTGTTTATGTCCTCCTGTGAAGATTTAAGGACAGATTTGAGACAGTAAAGACGTGTTTATGTCCTCCTGTGGAGATTTAAGGACAGATTTGAGACAGTAAAGACGTGTTTATGTCCTCCTGTGGAGATTTAAGGACAGATTTGAGACAGTAAAGACGTGTTTATGTCCTCCTGTGGAGATTTAAGGACAGATTTGAGACAGTAAAGACGTGTTTATGTCCTCCTGTGGAGATTTAAGGACAGATTTGAGACAGTAAAGACGTGTTTATGTCCTCCTGTGGAGATTTAAGGACAGATTTGAGACAGTAAAGACGTGTTTATATTGATTTGAGACAGTAAAGACATGTTTATATTGATTTGAGACAGTAAAGACATGTTTATATTGATTTGAGACAGTAAAGACGTGTTTATATCCTCCTGTGAAGATTTAAGGACAGATTTGGACAGTAAAGACGTGTTTATATTGATTTGAGACAGTAAAGACGTGTTTATATTGATTTGAGACAGTAAAGACGTGTTTATATTGATTTGAGACAGTAAAGACGTGTTTATGTCCTCCTGTGGAGATTTGATTTGGACAGTAAAGACGTGTTTATATTGATTTGAGACAGTAAAGACGTGTTTATATTGATTTGAGACAGTAAAGACGTGTTTATATTGATTTGAGACAGTAAAGACATGTTTATATTGATTTGAGACAGTAAAGACATGTTTATGAGACAGTAAAGACGTGTTTATATTGATTTGAGACAGTAAAGACGTGTTTATGTCCTCCTGTGAAGGTTTAAAGACAGATTTGAGACAGTAAAGACGTGTTTATATTGATTTGAGACAGTAAAGACGTGTTTATGTCCTCCTGTGAAGATTCAAGGACAGATTTGAGACAGTAAAGACGTGTTTATATTGATTTGAGACAGTAAAGACATGTTTATGGACAGTAAAGACGTGTTTATATTGATTTGAGACAGTAAAGACGTGTTTATATTGATTTGAGACAGTAAAGACGTGTTTATATTGATTTGAGACAGTAAAGACGTGTTTATATTGATTTGAGACAGTAAAGACATGTTTATATTGATTTGAGACAGTAAAGACGTGTTTATATTGATTTGAGACAGTAAAGACATGTTTATATTGATTTGAGACAGTAAAGACATGTTTATATTGATTTGAGACAGTAAAGACATGTTATTTTAAACTCTGTCCGTCTGGGTCCATTCATGTTAGCCGTTAGCAGCAGTTAGCTCTGAGTCTAATGTTCGGTTCATGTTTCATTAAGAGCAGAAATGACCTGAAGAAAAGCTCAGCGGGGCAAACTTTAACTCCTGACCAGCTCTGAGGATTTATTTAACTCAAACAGACGAAATAACAAAGACACTCACCTCCTCTGTGCTCACACCGCGCATTTAAAACAGGAAACACAACCGAAGACGCCGGCAGGAAGTGACGCAGCTTAAGAAGAAAGTGACAACACTGCCACCTATAGGCCAGGAGGAGAACTACAGGCCAAGAGGAGAACTACAGGCCGGGAGGAGAACTACAGGACAGGAGGAGAACTACAGGCCAGGAGGAGAACTCCAGGAGGAGAACTACAGGCCGGGAGGAGAACTACAGGAGGAGAACTACAGGCCAGGAGGAGAACTACAGGAGGAGAACTACAGGCCAGGAGGAGAACTACAGGAGGAGAACTACAGGCCAAGAGGAGAACTACAGGCCAGGAGGAGAACTACAGGAGGAGAACTACAGGCCAAGAGGAGAACTACAGGAGGAGAACTACAGGCCAAGAGGAGAACTACAGGAGGAGAACTACAGGCCAGGAGGAGAACTACAGGCCAAGAGGAGAACTACAGGCCAAGAGGAGAACTACAGGCCAGGAGGAGAACTACAGGCCAAGAGGAGAACTACAGGAGGAGAACTACAGGAGGAGAACTACAGGCCAAGAGGAGAACGAAAAGTTTAAATTCTTAGATCTTATTAAAAGTGGTGAAAAATTGTATAAAAAGGGGGAAATCTCTGAAAAAAATCTGTTATTAAAGTCAGAATTTATGAAAAAGAGCAATATTCCTGAGAAATATCTGTATGTGCAGCTTATGTAAACGTTTTATTTGATTTTATTTATTTTTATTTATCTCAAACTTTAAAAAAGAAAACAAAAGGAAATAAAGAAATAACAAACAACTTAACCCAACGAGTAATAAGTAAACCAAACTGTCCTGTTACAGTACATCAACAAATTAAGCATGTGAGTGCAAACACGTGCACAGCAAACAGTCTGAGAAAGAAAAAAGAAGGATAAAGCTGATGTAGTCCTGCCCCTTCACTACAAATCAGATACAATACTAAATTATAACTCAATTACCGCTGTCATTATTCATGGAAACAATGTAACCTCCTTCTTCATATTAATCACCATGACAACAAACAAAACATCCTAATTAAGAGTAAGCACTTCAGAGAATCATTATATACATTATATGTCCTTATAACACAAATCCATATATTATATATACAGTGTTTATGTAATCAAACCATTTTTAATATCAACAGTATTCATAAACATCCATCTAAAATCCCCCACAGTACATCTGTTCTAAACTACATTTTAAGTTCTTACTATAATCACTTACATATGTTCTTAGCAATCAATTTTAAACTTAAATGTAAAATAAACTCAGTGTGATTTAAGGGTCGGGGTCATATTTTAAACATAAACATTAAAATCTCTGTTTCCTTTCCTCTAATCCACTTCGCGGTTTGTCCCCCGCGGGCCTCCGTAGCCGTGTTGTTGTTATCAGCTGATGCTCCTTTATGTCAGGCGGAGCTAACATGCTAATGCTAGCGGTCTGACTCAGTCTCCATGGCCGTGAGCCGGCGTTTCTCTCCCGGGCAGCTCCGCGCTCTCGCCCCGCCTCTCTAACCCTGCCCCCGGTGTCTCTGCTCTCCCTCCCCCGGTGTGAGCTCACGGTTGGACCGGTGGAGCTCGGTGCTCCGGTGTCTCCGGGACTTTTGCCCTCTTCGCCCGGCTGTGGGTCAGTTAGCCTGTTAGCCTGTTAGCCTCAGGGGCAAAGCTAACTGAAGTTACCCGGAGACCAGAGCCCCTCTGCGGGATGAACCATGGCGTCGGTCCGGGTGGCTGTCCGGGTCAGACCCATGAACAGACGGTGAGAGCTTAACATAAAGTCTATTTTATTTAATTTAAAGGGTAATTAGTGTGTTTATGTGGCTAATTTAGGCTAATTTAGGTCAGTGTGCTGCCTGCGTGGGAGTTTAAATCACATGAACTGACTTAAAGCTCTGATTTAGAGCCTTAAAAGCTTTAGGGACATTTTAACAGGAGACTTAAATCATTTTAAATCACATGAACTGACTTAAAGCTCTGATTTAGAGCCTTAAAAGCTTTAAGGACATTTTAACAGGAGACTTAAATCATTTTAAATCACATGAACTGACTTAAAGCTCTGATTTAGAGCCTTAAAAGCTTTAAGGACATTTTAACAGGAGACTTAAATCATTTTAAATCACATGAACTGACTTAAAGCTCTGATTTAGAGCCTTAAAAGCTTTAAGGACATTTTAACAGGAGACTTAAATCATTTTAAATCACATGAACTGACTTAAAGCTCTGATTTAGAGCCTTTAAAGCTTTAAGGACATTTTAACAGGAGACTTAAATCATTTTAAATCACATGAACTGACTTAAAGCTCTGATTTAGAGCCTTAAAAGCTTTAAGGACATTTTAACAGGAGACTTAAATCATTTTAAATCACATGAACTGACTTAAAGCTCTGAGTTAGAGCCTTAAAAGCTTTAGTGACATTTTAACAGGAGACTTAAATCGTTTTAAATGTGCAGGCTGATGATTTAGAGACAGGTTTTTATTTAGCCTGAGGTCATAAATCACCTGTTATTCTAGAGTTTAAACAGGAGGCAGATAGAGCCACCTAATTAAAGACAATTCACTGATTTATTATTATTATATTACGTTGAACACTTTATTAAAAACATTAGAGTGAAGTACTGTACTTTATTATTATTATATCAGAACATTTAATTTAAAGCACCAGATTGTATTGTTTATATTGTATTTTATTATTATTATTTTACTTAAAGCCCTTTATTTAAAGCACTGAACTGTTTGAACTGTATTATTATAATTATTATTATTCCACAAACAACCCGACAAACAAAGCACCAGACTGTTTAAAAGATGTTTTTTACTGTTATGTCATAATTGAGAAGACAAATTGTCTCCAGGCTTTACTGTAAAGACCTATGAACACTGATTTAAAAAAGGCTTTTCTGTTTGGGATTTTACAGATGTGCTGATATTTCAACACCTTGTAGTAGGGCTGGGCGATATGGCCTAGAAATAAAATCCCAGATTTTTTTCCACAACACTCGATTTATGATTTTAATTGATTTTTCCCTCCCTAAAGGAAACAAAACTCCCAGTGACATAAAAATGAAACAAATCAAGTTTTGCCTTTATGTTGTCTAAATGTTTCCCTCTTAAAGTCAAAGTCTGGGTCATTAAAGGTTGATTATGTAGTATAAACGTAGGCAGGTTTGTCTACATAAACACTAACAGGCTGAGGTGTTTTTACAGTATTAGCATGAAACTCTCTGATCAATATTTAATCTACTTAAATAACAAATACAAGCCTATAAAAGTGCTTGTGCAAACACTACAAGGCCGACCATCATGAAAATTATATTTTTATTCAAAAATTGCTGCTACTTATGATTGGACTAAGGCAAGAAAAAAAAATCTCGATTTTGAATTTTTTAAATCTTCTGCAGAAAACAATTCGAATGAATCAATTTAACTGATTATTTTGCCCAGCTCTACCTCGTATATCTACACAGACATTGAAGAAATGACTGAAGTAGCTTTTCAGATCACATGTACGTCACAGATGAAATGTGTTTTTGACAGTAAGATTAAAACCAATCTTATTTTAAAGATGAAACACTGATTTATTTACCTACTTACAGAAAATTCACCCTGTTTGGGAGCTAAAACTCTGAATTTTAGATTAATGAGAACAAAAATCCACATTCCTGATGTAAATATTTAAGAGAAGAATATCTCTGTGTAATTATTCAGATCAGTTAGCTTTTTAAACACTTATCTGTCAGACTGATTCCACCTAAAACAATAAACCATTGTTAAACTAAATAAACTGTGGCCTTCTAACATCCCTGAGTCTGTTAGTTTATGTAGTTTAACTAAAGTTAACTCCTCTAAGGTAAACCTGAAGATAACTTTAAAGCTGAATTCCGTACATTTGATCACGAGGCATTAATCCAGTCGACTTCTGTGATGAGGATGTTTGATTTTGGACCATTGCAGATATCTGATATGTTGATAAATCATTATAACTAATATCTATATCTTTGTCAAGGTCATAAAGTCTTTACTTTGACTTGTTTTCAGTGTGAGTCTGTGTGAACAGAGTTAAAACCAGAAAACATCCAACTGTGAATAAAATGACACGTGAGGACGAGGTCCATGCTGTACATAAAAAAAAGAGTAAATAAACTGTAATTTTCCAGCAGCTGGGGCACCAAAAAAACACCGTGACATAACAGAAAAATTCTCATAAAAATACAGTTTCATTCTGTAATTAAAATACAGTTTGTAGTTGTAATTTTAACAAGATTTTGCCTTAATTTAAGGTTCTTTAATGTTTAATTACAAACATTTAACGTTAAAAAACAATTAAATTACCGAAGAATTATGCTTGATTTTACAGGAATGTGCTGCTAATAGTTGGTTTTAATGACATTATTATATTTTTTATGTATATTTTTGGCCATCTTGTGTCTTTTTTGATAGTAGAGAGACAGTGGATAGGGTTGTGAAAGGGGGAGAGAGAGTAGGGAAGACAGTCTGCAAACTGGTCACAGGTGGGATTCAAACCTGGACCGGCAGAAATAAGTACTTGGGGTACCTGGATACTAACCACTCCACCAAACCAGCACCTCTTAAAGACATTATTTTATAGAAAAAGTTTTTTTTTTTTAGAGTTGTAAAGTTGAATTTTATAGTTTATTCCCTTAAATAACAGAAAAATATTTGTAAAGTTACAATACACTTGTGAACGTATTTTAACAATAAATATTTCTAACGAGGTTTCTTTGTAAAAGAACAGAAATATTGCTGATGTTGTATGGATGACTTTGGTCACTTTTTGTTCATTTCGTTCCAAAGTGTCTCTGCAGACTTTTTTGGTGTTTTTCCTTTAGATCAGATTCAGAGTTTTGAACTTGGTCTCACAGTTTAGTCCTGTTCAGGTGTTCATGTTGAATTTTGACCATCTCGGCTCTCGTCCATCGTCTCTGACCTTTTGTTCAGTTTGTTGGAGGTTTACATGTTTGTGAGGACGTCCATCATCTTGGACATCCTCTCTGCCCTCATCAGATCTTTGGTGTCAGTAAGGTGGAGTTTACACTTCTGTGTTTCAGACTAAAACGGTCCGTTTTCATTGGCCTACAGTTTACATGAGAACAGGATCTGCAGTGCTTAAATCTGCAAACTTAATAAACCAGGGTCCAGGGAGGAGAGTTTTGAAAATTGATTTGCATTGTTGTTTGTGAAAAGTTTTTCTTCTTTGTGCTGTAGCAGTGCTGTTTCTCTGCAGATCTACATCGCCATCTACTGGACTGGCATGAACACTGCAGCGGGGTCATTCGTTTGTAGCGTCTCCGTCTAAACGCAGATCCAGTTTGATTAGCAAAGGAAAAATCTTTGTGTTTCAGGTGACAGTGTCTCCGTGTAAACAGGCCTTAGACACTTGAGACGAGCTTTGTTCTGGAGAGGAAGAACTGAACTGGGCAAAAAGCTTTTAAAGTTTCTTCCCCGTCTGCCTGGAATGATGTGCAGAAGGATTTGAGATTGACTCGTCTTTAATTCCAGACGATTATAAAGACAGATAAATGACTTTAATTGGCTCCTGTGTGATCATATAACCCCAGTGTTGTTTTTCTGTAGTGTGGGACTGTAATCTGTTTTACTTTCTGTTTCTGTGCTGCCGTCCTGGCCAGGTCACTCTTGAAAAAGAGGTTTTAAATCTCACAGAGTTTTTTTTACCAGGTTAAATAAAGGCTATGGATGTTGATTGATTGTTCCCTAAAACGCTTCAGTTAATGTCCCAGAAGATTCAGAGTCTGTCTGATTTTACAGAAAATCTCAAGTTAAAGCTTTCTCAGTTTTAAACTCAGCACTTTGCAGTTTAATTAAACAAATAAAATCATTTTTGTTTTAGCATGTGTGTGATATTCTCCAGCTGACTCCATCAGAGAACATTGATCAGTGCAGAGTTTTATCAGTCTGCAGTGAGCGTCTGTTTTCATTATCTGTTACATAAGCTGTTGTTAACCCACACCTGTGCGTCCTGTTACGATCACCTGCTGACGTGGACAAGTCTGAAGTGAAGTCCTGATCAGACTTGCTCTGAGGGCGGAGGCCACCCGGAGAATAAACTGGGGTGGAGGAGGACGGTTAGACAAACAGAGCTCCGGTTCACGAGGATCTTTAACCAGACGAGTTTGACTTTAGAAACAATCAGAGAAATGGGATTAAACTACCCCTCAGCTCTCAGGTTAAAGGTCATTATATAAAGTGTTTCCTAATTTATGAAAAAAAACAGTTTTATTTGTGGATCAGGATAAAAAAACAACAACAAATGAGAATCTACAACAGCTCCCTTATTTCTCCCTCAGCCTGTTTGCTTAACCCTTTCATGCATGAATTATTAAATCAAAATGAATACTCCTTCAAAATGTTTGTTTTTACTTTATAAGAAGTTAAAATCATGGTCATTGTTATATTTTGAGGGAGTTATGTGTCTGTCCGTTACAGCAACAGTATAAACAGTCAAATCAATCAAACTTTATTTATATAGCACTTTTCATACAAAAGATGTAGCTTAAAGTACTTTACAAACAGACTGATAAATTAAAATAAAGGATATATGACCCAAACCCACTCCACACACACCACAATCCACACAGTGTTGATGAAAACCATCATAAATAAAAGACAATAATAAAACACACTGATGTACCCAGTACAGACTGAGGAAACGTCATCTTAAAGGTTTAAACATGAGAAAACACTGCAGGTTAGGTTAAAGTGAAAGTTAAATATATCATAAAATTAAATTAGATAATTAAAAAAATAGTAAGAATAAATAATAAATTGAAATGAAGTTTAAAAAATACAAATAAAAAATGAAATAAAAAACTAGAAAATGAAATAAGGGAAGATAATAAAAAGTGGGCTGTAAGTAGAATAAATAAAAACACTAAAAGGTAATTCAGGTAAAAGCTCGACTAAAAAGGTTTTGAGTTTGTTTTTAAAGACATTAACATTAGCTGCAGCTCTCAGGTCTACAGGTCGGCTGTTCAGGACCATAGAAGTAAAAAGATGCCTCATCTTAAGTTTTAGTTTTTACTTTGGGAACTGTTGACAGTCGTGAAGACCTGAGGGCTCTAATGGGCTCAAATCAGATAAATATGAAAGACTAAGACCATTAAGAGCTTTAAAAACCAGTTTAACTAGTGACTTAGTTAAACTTAAAGATCCACAAACGTGTCTTTAATAGGGCTAATTACAAATTAGATTAAATCTCAATATGGCGTGTTGCAATTTTCAAATCACAGAAGGATCAATATTTTTAGTCCAATATGTGTTGAACATTTTACCATTGTGATGTAGTTTTTTGCAATTTCATGCCTATTTTCTTACCTCTATTCATACACTTTTTTCACACTTTTGGTCCATTTTTACCTTTTTTAACCCTGTTTTTAAAACTTTATGCCTATTTTGCCCCCATTCATCTTTTTTTGGCCACTGTCAGAACCATTTTTAGAATTTTTACATTGTTTTTGAAATTTAATTTCTAAATTAATTCACAGTTTTAACTGTTTCTAAAACATTAAATTTACGTGAAGTTAATGGTGAGCTCTGCCAAACAGGTGAGCTGGTGGTTAAAGGGTTAAATTAAAGTCTTCACACATGGACGTTCACATCAGTAAAACGATGATTCAGCAGAAAAAGGCTGTTAATGTTTTTTTAATTCTCTTCAAATATAAACTGAGTACAACCCCAAAACCAGTGAAGTTGGCACGTTGTGTAAATCATAAATAAAAACAGAATACAATGATTTGCAAATCCTTTTCAACTTATATTCAATTGAATACACAGCAAAGACAAGACACTTAATGTTAAAACTGAGAAACTTTATTTTCTTTTGCAAATAATCATCAACTTAGAATTTAATGGCAGCAACACATTGCAAAAAAGTTGTCACAGGGTCATTTTTACCACTGTGTTACATCGCCTTTCCTTTTAACAACACTCAGTAAACGTTTGTGAACTGAGGAGACCAATTCTTGAAGCTTTTCAGGTGGAATTCTTTCCCATTCTTGCTTGACGTACAGCTTAAGTTGTTCAACAGTCCGGGGTCTCCGTTGTTGTATTTTACGCTTCATAATGGGCCACACATTTTCAATGGGGGACAGGTCTGGACTACAGGCAGGCCATTCTAGTACCCGCACTCTTTTACTACGAAGCCACGCTGTTGTAACACGTGCAGAATGTGGCTTGGCATTGTCTTGCTGAAATAAGCAGGGGCGTCCATGAAAAAGACGTTGCTTGGATGGCAACATATGTTGCTCCAAAACCTGTATGTACCTTTCAGCATTAATGGTGCCTTCACAGATGTGTAAGTTACCCATGCCTTGGGCACTAATACACCCCCATACCATCACAGATGCTGGCTTTTGAACTTTGACCTATAACAGTCCGGATGGTTCTTTTCCTCTTTGGTCCGGAGGACACGACGACCACAGTTTCCAAAAACAATTGTAAATGTGGACTGGTCAGACCACAGAACACTTTTCCACTTTGCATCAGTCCATCTTAGATGAGCTCGGCCCAGTGAAGCCGGTGGTGTTTCTGGGTGTTGTTGATAAATGGCTTTGGCTTTGCATAGTAGAGTTTTAACTTGCACTTACAGATGTAGATGAACTGTAGTTACTGACAGTGGTTTTCTGAAGTGTTCCTGAGCCCATGTGGTGATATCCTTTACACAGTGATGCTGGTCTTTGATGCAGTACCGCCTGAGGGATCGCAGCTCACGGGCATTCCATGTTGGTTTTGGGCCTTGCTGCTTGCAGTAATTTCTCCAGATTCTCTGAACCTTTTGATGATATTACGGACCGTAGATGATGAAATCCCTAAATTTCTTGCAATAGCTGGTTGAGAAATGTTGTTCTTAAACTGTTGGACAATTTGCTCACACATTTGTTCACAAAGTGGTGACCCTCGCTCCATCCTTGTTTGTGAATGACTGAGCATTTCAGGGAAGCTGCTTTTATACCCAATCATGGCACCCACCTGTTCCCAATTAGCCTGTTCACCTGTGGGATGTTCCAAATAAGTGTTTGATGAGCATTCCTCAACTTTCTCAGTCTTTTTTGACACTTGTGCAGCTTTTTTGAAACATGTTGCAGGCATCAAATTCCAAATGAGCTAATATTTGCAAAAAATAACAAAATTTACCAGTTTGAACATTAAGTATCTTGTCTTTGCTGTGTATTCAATGGAATATAGGTTGAAAAGGATTTTCAAATCATTGTATTCTGTTTTTATTTACGATTTACACAACGTGCCAACTTCACTGGTTTTGGGGTTGTAAAAAAGAACCCGTCTGCAGTCTGTTTGTTTTTATAAAGATAGAAACAGAGAAAGATGTCTCTGCTGATGTTTTCCAGGGAGAAGGACCTGACGGCCAAACCCATCATCCACATGGAGGGAACCAAGACCACCATCTCCAACCTGAAGGTATGCCACGCCTGTCAGCTCAGACTCCACGTCCACCTGGACTCGTGATAACCTCGTGTCTCATTGTGTCTCAAAGCTCCCTGAAGGCCTCAGCGGAGACTCCATGAGGACCAAGACCTTCACCTACGACTTCTCCTACGACTCCACGGACTCCAAGAGCTCCACCTTCGTCTCCCAGGAGAAGGTAACACGCCACGGCGAGCTCACGGCGGCTTATTGATATCATCATTAACTTCATTAAAACTCTGGGATGGGTCACACTTGATTTAACGAGTCAAACAGACTTAACTGTTCGACTTTTGGAGCTCGTTTGGAGAAGTGGAGTCATGAAAACATTTGTTATTGAAGCATTTTTAACCCTTAAATGATCCTTAAAAAAACTTACACATCTGATCCTTGGGGCCAAACTCGTCCCCTTCCTAAAAAGTGCTATAAAAATAAAATTTATATAGTTTTTTCACTTTAAATAACTCAGACTTCAGAACTAATTGAGCCTGAAATATTCATATGAAGTTTTAATTATGTTATGAGGTTTTTAACCCTTTAAATGCCAGTATGTTTACCGAAAACCACTGTTATTTATCGTAAAAAAAAATAAAAAAACATCAATAATTTCCAAAATATACATTTCAATGACCATTAGGTCATAATTTCTATTAGGCCCTGGGATGGGTCAATGATTGGCAGAAACAATGATTTTGATTCATTGATTATTTTTCTGCAGAGTCACATTGAAACAAAAACTCATGCATTTGACCTAATTGGTCCCCTTTCCATAAAGTGCTATACAAGTATTATTTATATATTTTTTTCATTTTTTACAACTTTTTTACAACAAGTTTTAACTGTATTATGGGATTTTTAACCCTTTAAATGCCATTATGTTAAGTGTGGGTCGGCATGTTCAAGGTGTGCGCCAGGTTGATGTCGAAGAGAAAATGATCATCCTTTGGCAAATTTGAGCTCTACTCATCAAACACAGGCAAAAATATTAAATAATAAAAAACCTAAAGGACACAAAATGTCTACAGGGTCATTTAAGGGTTAATAAAGTTTCTACATGTTTACTAGGGCTGGGTATCGATTCAGATTTTCTTGTTTTTTGTCCAACTGGTATTTTCCTTTGTACTTGTTAAATCTAAAATACTGTACATCCAAACATCAGCTTTAAACTCTCCAGTGGTGCCCATATAGAGCTTCACCATGTTTGTTTGCAGTAACATCTCATGAGATCTTGTTCAGTAGAAAGCAACGCTAAACGCTGATCACACCAGACGAGCAGGGTTGATACCACAGGCTGCTTCTCTGCACATCCAAAGAAGAAAAAACTACCCAAGTTAAAAGATCCATCTTTGGATTTTATGGATCGATTATGAACCAGTTAAAGGAAATCAATTTAAATTGAAATAACTCCTGTAATGGAGGAAGAGCCGACTCTTCTCCTGGAGATCTTTGTATTTATTGATGCTTTAAAGAAGATTTTACTGTTTTTATGTAGATGCTGATTTGAGTCTGATGGCCACATGTTGACACCCCTGACTTAGATAGATGAGTTTATTATTTTTATAACGACAGTCTGACCCTAAACTTTGTCAGATCTCCAGGGTAAAGTCCAGAGCAGATCTGAGACAGAGGACAGGATGTTTTCTGTTCTTTCATTTTGAAGCTTCTTATCAACAAACGCTGAAACGATAACGACCAGGACAGTCTGTGTCAAAGTGAAACTGCACAAGATAATGACATTTTTTAATGTAGTTTTTGGGCATTTTGTGCCTTTATTGATGGCATCACAAAAATTAAATTATATCAAAATAATCTCCCTAATATGAGTAATAATAGTTACAAAGACAGCCCTATAAATGCATTAAATTTTCACATGTATCCTGTTTTGGTGTATTTATAGAAAGACACAATTTATGCCCACTTTAGAGAAACATTTTCTTTTCCCCTCCTTTTTTTAATATATAATCAGGTTTCCTCTTAATGTGGTTGTGAAGTTGCCATTAATTTTGAATTTTGATTGAACATACTATATGTTTGCCGAATTATTAATATTTCTTGCAAAGTAACTATGTTTAAACATTTGAGATGTATAAATATTAAAAGATGATTAAAAATGTTCAAACGAAGAACAATCACACCTATAGATCTATTGAGCTAACAATCTATTTATCCTTATCTAGCTAAATTATAGCTAGCTGGCTAGAACATTTCTGCATGTTTTTCTTCTTTCATTATGATAAGAAAGACGGTGGATAGTGGAGAGAGAGTAGGAGAAGACACTCTGCAAACTGGTCACAGGTGGGATTTGAACGTGGACCGGCAGAAGCAAGTACATGGGGTGCTTGGTTGCTCACCTATTCTTATAATTTTTTAGACAAATTCAATCTGATCATTTTAAAATTCAAAGATAAATTCAGCTTATTAAAAAGAAAAGTGTTGTAAAAAAATGACTTCAATCGTCAGGCGAAGTTCATTTAATATCTCTTTAAACACTGAAGTGCAAAATATGAGTTTAATTCATAATTATCATCATTTTCTCTCCTTTTGAACTTTAACCTTCCTGTAAATATTTTTCCAAACAGACAGTTTCTCTCTGTTGAGCAGTAATCATGAAACTTTAGAGATGTGACTTCATTAAAATTAACAGGTAAATCATTAGAGATGCATCATACTTGGATCTGGTTGATATTTCAAACACATTATTGCAGGTTTTGATATTTATGCCCAGAGTCTTTTCTTCATGTAAAATGACCTGTTGTTTGTTAAAAACATTAAAACAACATTGAACTCTTTAATAAATCAAACTCTGGCCTTTAAATATATCCATGCAGTGATGATGTGAGACTGAATATCACTGTAAATATCAGGAAAATTGGGGTGCTGGTTTGGTGTAGTGGTTAGTACCCCATGTACTTACTTCTGCTGGTCCAGGTTTGAATCCCACCTGTGACCAGTTTGCAGAGTGTCTTCCCCTACTCTCTCTCCCCCTTTCACAAACCTATCCACTGTCTCTCTCCTATCAATAAAGGCACAAAATGCCCAAAAAATACACTTTAAAAAAAATATATCAGGAAAATTCAGTATTGGCCAATACTGATATTTAATACTGATATTTTATTTATAGGCCAACATCTATGAGCAGTCCTGTCAAACATCCCTGTAAATAATCTATTGAATTTATAAATAATTTCACATTGACTGAACTGTGTTTAATTAAAATCTACTCACAGAAGGACTCTGATAACAAACCTGAACTGATTTTGTGCATCACATCCTGTCTGTCTTTTTTCTATTTAACCTTTATGTAAACAGGGAAAGAAGCTCAATGAGATTAAAAATCTATTTTCCAAGAGTGTCCTGGTCAAGATAGGCAACAAACAGAAGTTGCTTACAGTCGCATCAGCAGCTCATAAAAACACATGACATGAATCAGGCTTAATGATCAATGAGAAAGAATTAAGATCAGTTAAATGACAAACTGGACCAAAGAAAACAAACTTATCTGTCAGACATCCACAACCAGACGCTTCAATGTTCAGACCATTTAGTTTGCTCTTAAAGGTGTTGATGACACGAGGTCATTGAGTTTAAAGTCTTTTTGCAGCTCATTTCAAACAAATGGAGCAGCAGATTTAAAGGCCTTATTCCCCCAGAACCATCAGGTAGTGACATAACGATCATACATTTGTTGAGGTGGTGAGCTCTGCTCCAGGATTAAACTCCGTCTCACATGACCTCCTCGCTCTGGTGCAGCTTTAGCCTCAGACTGTAGGTCACATTATTAAAGTCAATCAGAGGAAACCCGGGCACGAGCAGAGGAGCTCCAGGCCTGCAGGGGGCGCTGTGGCAGACCGGAGGGACTGCTGCTCCTAGATTTGAAGTGCCCGTGTATTTGAGCCTTTATGGTAACGTGCAGAGCCAGAGGGGGAGGGCAGACAGGCTGAGACTTCATGATGAAACACAGCAGAGTGACTCTGTTTCAGACAACACAGGAACATTTTCACACGAGGCGGCGTTAGAGTCCTGCGAAAGATGTGACCGAATTAAAGATTAAAGTGATTTAAAGTGATTTAATGTGATTTAAAATGATTTAAAGTGATTTAAAATGATTTAAAATGATTTAAGTGATTTAAGGTGATTTAAAGTGATTTAAGTGATTAAAAATGATTTAAAGTGATTTAAAATGATTAAAAGTGATTTAAAATGATTAAAAGTGATTTAAAATGATTTAAGTGATTTAAGGTGATTTAAAGTGATTTAAGTGATTTAAAATGATTTAAGGTGATTTAAAATGATTCAAAATGATTAAAAATGATTTAAAGTGATTTAAAATGATTAAAAGTGATTTAAAATGATATTAAAGTGATTAAAAGTGATTTAAAATGATATTAAAGTGATTTAAAGTGATTTAAAATGATATTAAAGTGATTTAAGTGATTTAAAGTGATAGTAAATCTGATGTGATCCTGTCTCTGCTGATGAATAAGGGGTGTGTCTGCTGTTTTCTTAGCCGTCAGCTCTAAAGAGCTTTCAGCTTTATCTCTGCAGGAGTCACTGACCTTTATTTATTTTGTTTTTCCAGGTTTTTAAAGACCTGGGCTCTGATGTGCTGAAGGCGGCGTTTGAAGGCTACAACGCCTGCGTCTTCGCCTACGGACAGACCGGCTCGGGAAAGTCCTACACCATGATGGGAAATCCTGTGAGACAAAACTCAGGGCAAATAACAACAATAATAACAATATTAATAATGATAATAATAATAATAATAATAATGTCTGCTGGCCTAAAGCTCCTGACAAACTAAACTGTACGTGTTACTTTCTGAAGATTAGTGAAAACTGTACGACTGAACCATTGAATATAATCCAATAATCTTTTATTAATCTGTCAGGAGAATTCTGCTCGGGGACCTTTGGCCCAGATTTTACATGTTTTTTGGGTCTAAGTGAACAAAAGATCAAAAACAGCAGATTCCTTCAGTCTGCTGATTTTAGAAATATAAACTTTTATTTTAGTTTATTATTGATACCAGCTGACTAACAGGATAAACTTTGTGTTTGTGATGGTGTTGAGATGTAAGAAATAATAAAAATCATGTATTTAATATGAAAAAACAGAACTGAGGGATTGAACCTTAAAAACTGATGTGAAGAAATACTTTAAGCCTTTATGTTTTTGTTAGAATATCTCATCTGTCATTTAAAAAACAATCAAAAGCAGCTCATCATCATGTTATTAATGATTTTTATAAATATTATAATGATAATATGTTTTTAAGGAGCACTTTTCACACATAAGTAACAAAGAGCTTTAAATGAGAATAAAGGTTAAAACATAATAAAACACAACAGACAGGTTATTAAATAAAAATAAAGAAACAGTCAAGAACAAACCCAAACTCTTTCAAACATAAACACTGTATGTTTTAACAAATAAACTTACTGTTTATTAACCCTTTAACTGCCAGCTCAACTGTTTGGCAGAGGTCATCTTTAAATTCATGAAAATTTAATTTTTTAGAAACAGAACAAATCAAATCACTGTTTGATTCAATTAACACTTCAGTTAACAGAGAAAACCACAAACAAAACAAAAACAGATATTTTCTTTGTGTGGGATTAAAAGGTTTTAAAAACAAACGGGACCTAAAAAAGCACAAATATTTGGGACAAGATTAGTTAGAAAAGGCAGAAATTACTTAAAATAGATATTAAGTTTGACAAACTCATTTTTTTATGAATAACAGACTTTATAAACACATATATATCAGTTAATGGTTAAAAGCTTTAAGATAAAGATTTAAAATAATAATGATCATAATAATAACAGAAGCTTTTAGCTTTTTAAACCTTAAATCCCACAAACAAAATCTCAGTTCTGTTTGTTTGTGTGCTGTTTTTCTTTATCATGAAACATAAAATGACGTGTTATGTTTATTTAACACATTAACCCTTTAACTCCCAGATCAACTGTTTGGCAGAGGACGATAAATTCAGAAATATTTAATTGTTTTAAAAACATTTCATTCTTTTTTTGTGTCAGTGTTTTAAAACTACAAACAAACCAAAAGAACAGGTTTTCTTTGTGTGAGATTTGAAGGTTTAAAAAGCTAAAAGCTAATATTATTATAATTACTTTAAATACTCGACCATTTACTGATTTGAGCATGTTTATAAAGTGTTAAAACATTTTTCTCTGTTTGTCCAACTTAATCTATTTTATCTGTTTTAAGTCATTTTTATTGGCATTTTATTTACAAACATTTCTTAGTTGATTTTGTCCCAAAATATTTGTTCATTTTTATGTCATCACACAATCACCTGCTCGCTTTTAAAACTTCTCACACCGAGAAAATGTCAAGTTTTTGGTTTGTTTGTTGTTTTCTCTGCTCCCCGAAGTGTTCGTGAATCAAACAGTGATTTCATGTGTTTTGTTTTATTAAATATCCCTGAATTTATTAAATATCTCTGAATTTATTAAGTATCTTTGAATTTATTAAATATCTCTGAATTTTTTGGTGCCTTCTGCTAAACATGGAGCTTGGAGCTAAAGGGTTAAGAATATAATGTTTCTGTACTTCGTAAGTCTGGATCGTTTGTGGACCTGTCTGTTTAATTGTGATATTGTTGTTATTATTGTCTGTTTAATTGTGATATTGTTGTTATTATTGTCTGTTTAATTGTGTTATTGTTGTTGTTATTGTCTGTTTAATTGTGATATTGATATTGTTGTTGTTATTGTCTGTTTAATTGTGATATTGTTGTTGTTATTGTCTGTTTAATTGTGATATTGTTGTTGTTATTGTCTGTTTAATTGTGATATTGTTGTTGTTATTGTCTGTTTAATTGTGATATTGTTGTTGTTATTGTCTGTTTAATTGTGATATTGTTGTTGTTATTGTCTGTTTAATTGTGATATTGTTGTTGTTATTGTCTGTTTAATTGTGTTATTGTTGTTATCATTGTCTGTGTTTCTGTGACGGTGGCCTCGATGGCTCCTCTGCCTCCTGCTGGTCTTCCCTCTTCAGGGCGATGCCGGTCTGATCCCGAGGATCTGTGAGGGTCTGTTCAGCCGGATCGCCGGGGCCACGCGGTGGGACGAAGCTTCGTTTCGCACAGAAGTCAGGTGAGACGGGAAAATAAACAAACCTCATTTCTCCATCCTCTAAGTTTGTTTCTAAAACATAAACAGGCTCAGTTTGTTTTCAGCAGCTGCTGCAAACACAGGCTGAGACAGTCACCATTTAACACAGAAGCTGATTTAACCATAACACCCCAGAGTGGAGCAGCACATGAGAACAGTGCTGTGGTCTTCAGTCTGATGGGCCTTTGTTTTGGTCACTGTGGGTCTTTGGGTCATCTCAAATTAGATTAAATCTCAATATGGCTTGTTGCAATTTTCAAATAGAAAGTTCAATTTTTAACCCAAAACGTGTTCAACATTTTGGCATTGTGATGTAGTTTTTGCAATTTCAATATTCATACACCATTTTTACCTTTTTTAACCCTGTTTTTACAACTTTATGCCTATTTTGCCCCCATTCATCTTTTTTGGGCACTGTCAGAACCGTTTTTAGAATTTTTACATGGTTTTTTAAAATTAATTTCAAATTTAATTCCCAATTTTGCTGCCATAATCAATTTTCCTAAACCACTTTTGGATTTTTTGCCAATTTTTCCTCATTTTTTTACAATGTCATACCTATTTTGCTTCTGTTCTTCACTTCTCCACTTTTTCTCAAATCTTTTATCCTTAGTTTAATTTAATGTTATTTTGGTTTTACTATAAAAAAGATCTACTGCTTATGTTTGTTTAAGAATACATAAGATGAGGAACATTAAAACAATCGAAGAGTAAATCACAATATTGGGGAAAACAATTGTAATTAGATTATTTTCTCAAATCATTCAGCCCTACTCTGAAGGTCAGTAAACAGGTGACAGGTGAGGATGCAGGTCTGAGCTCTGATTGGTTTCCTCCTTTAGTTACCTGGAGATCTACAACGAGAGGGTGCGAGACCTGCTGAGGAGGAAGTCCACCCAAACCTACAACCTGAGGGTGAGGGAGCACCCCAAGGACGGCCCGTACGTGGAGGGTGAGGCTGCTCAGAGATTATTATTAAATATATAAATATAAACATATATAAATATATAAATATATACATACAGGTGTTTATTTTGTCGTCCTGATCCAGACCACACCACAGCATCAGGAGGGTATCTTATCTTGTCTTAGGTCTAAGCCTGGCTTATTTCGGTCAGCCTCGCTAACTTTAGTGAGAGTTTTGTTCCACTAACAAGGCTTAGGGCTAGCCCGGCTTGGTAACCATGGTAACTCAGCCAGAGCAACAAGCCTGGTCCGGGGCAGGCTAACAGTCAAGCTAACTTTAGCTCTGTCTCAGAGAAGGTCTGACGGGCTTCAGAAAGACGAACTGCATGTTTCACTTTAAATTCATCTTGAGCTGTAATCAATGATGTTCTTGGGGCGCTGTCTCGTGGATGGCTCCGGCCCTGGTGGCTACAGAGCTCTACACCTTGGTGTGGAGCCTCCTGTCTGCCTGGGCTGGGGTGGTCCCTGTGGTGGCGCCCCCTTCAGCCATGGACCATGGCCCCTCCCGGTCTGCACGGCCCCCAAAGGCGGCTTTTTCCTCACCTCAGATCTTGGTGCCCAGCCATGTCTCCTCAGCAACAGCCTGTGTATGTGTGTGGGTGTGTGTATGTGTGTGTGTGGGTATGTATGTGTGCGCGTATGTCTATGTATGTGCACGAGTGTATATATTTGTGGGGGTGGGAGGTTAGGGGTTTTTATGGTATTTGCCTTTTGTTTTGTTTTTGTTCTTATCCTCTGTGAGGCACTTTGTGTTGCTTAACGCGTGAAAAGTGCCATATAAATGAAATAAAGTTGAAGTTGAAGTTGTTCAGAAACATAAATCAAGACCTTTTTTAAATAACACCAGAATAACTGTGAATCAACACATGTCACATACTGCTCTGTTGGTCAGCTGATCAAGACAGTAAGTGGGTGGAGGTGCTGGTTTGGTGGTTAGCAGCCAGGCACGTCCTATATTAGCTGAATTTTGCTCCATATAAAGAGTAAAATTCAGCTAAAGCCAGATTAAAAAGGTCGGTCTTGAGTTTGATTTTAAAAATATGATGGACATGTATTTGTCAAATCAAGAACATGAAGTAGGCCTGTAAGTAAATCACTGAATATCACCATCACATTACAGAAACTATAAACAGACTTTGCTGTTTCGTCCATATTAAACATCAAGCTTAATTTGACCCCCTAAGCATGCTCAAAAACTCACCAACATTTGCAAACACCTCAGAATCGACGAAAATATTTGATAAAAATGAAAAAATTAACTCCCAACATGGCAAAATGTGCTCTCTAGCGCCACCTGGAAACACTAAAACGGACCTCACAGCCACTAGTAATGTCATAGAGAAATCAAACAACGCCAAAACGTAGGTCTCACCTACGCCCACAAACCTCATGCTGACAACCCCTGACCTATCTCAAACAGGAAGCCGGCAATTTGCCTTTCAAAATAAAACATTGCTCTAAAAATACCTAATCCAGAAATATTATCTCCTCTTAGACTGTAAATGGTATCAGCTTGAAATGCGGACAGATGACAGTGGAGACATTGATGAACAAAAGTTATGAAGGGTTTTGTTGTTTCTTAAACGGTTTCTAAATTACCAGCCCTCAAAGTTGGTGAACCCCAGAGAAGCCCTCACAGCTCCTCCCATTCAAATGAATGGGAGAGGAAACTTGGAATCAGACAAGCTGTGTCAGTCAGGCCTCTACAGACAAAACAATAACTCATATGACTTTAAAAATGACATGGTTGGATTCCTGACAAAGGTTACTATAAAAATGGGTAATGTTTGTATAGATTTGGTCAAAATTTTGGCAACTGTGAATTATTATTTTTTTTTCGTTGTTCTGCTGAGGCCAGTTGCGATGATGTCACTCCCTGATTGACAGGTGAGTGCAGGTGTAATACACAGCCATTATAAAGACTGGGGCTCCTGACAGAGCTGCAGAAACACATCAGTCTTATATTGAGCAAATAAAAAGGTTGAAAAGGGATGAAACTAACAAAATGGAGGTCAAACGGGCATGAGGGACCTGCAACAGAGCGAGGATCTGTCCAACGCTGCTTGCAGCTTTAATTTGTTATTGCTCTTTTCTGTTAAAATGAAAATTGGCTGGATGGAAGTTTTACAAGCACTTCCCCACACTTCAACACTGTAGGTCAGATATGGAACAATCAAGAAATTATAACAGGTCCAAAGCTGTATCATCTAAGGGCGTTTTCACATGAGGTCCACCTGTTTCGAACCGTGCTGCGGCACGGTTCATAGTTCATAGTTCATTTTATTAATTTGTCCCTTGAAGGGCGATTTGATTTGATTTGTTCCTCCCCCTCCCCCGCTGACTTGCATTCACACTTGCAACATTGAACTGTGCCCGAGCCCACTTGTGTATTTACTTAGTTTGAAACAGCAGGGGGCGATATGCATGTAACTGGTTACCAAACCTGCTACGGAGGAGAACGAAGAAGAGGCTACCATGGTAACCATTTCATACACCAAACAACCAATGTTTACGTTTCACTCTCTTCTACATTTTCCTTCAAATGTGTTTTGTATTGTGTTTGAGACGGCATCAGTGACCTTCTGGACCCTCGTAAATCATCGTAATCCTCAACCAGAATAAACAAATCCACAAACTGAGTAAACAAAAGATTCAACCGCAGGATTAACAGGAAGTAATGCATCAAAAGTAGATCGGTTCAGACCACTTTGTTTCACACCAGTGAAACTGCACCAAATGTAGGGAGATGGAGCGGATCCAGACCACCCCTTCATGGAGGTCTCAGACCGGCTGATTTGGTGGTTGCATTCAGACTGATACTAACGTACCAAACCCTGGGCCAAAACTTCTTTGGTGCGCACTAAATGTGGTTGGTGTGAAAACACCCTTAGTAATCCTCACTTTGTGTTGTTGGGACTGAATTTGCTGTGTTAGATATGAGGAGTCACTCGCTGACGCTCCCTCTCCCACAGACCTGTCCAAACACCTGGTGCAGAACTACAGCGACGTGGAGGAGCTGATGGAGGCAGGAAACATCAACCGCACCACCGCCAGCACGGGCATGAACGACGTCAGCAGCCGCTCGCACGCCATCTTCACCATCAACTTCACGCAGGTGGGCCTCGTGACCCTCTCTCTCTCTCTCTGTTCACCGCTGCAGTCCAGAGTTTAACACTCGTTTAACACTCGTGCTCTTTTAGGCCAAGTTCGACGCAGAGATGCCCAGCGAGACCGTCAGCAAAATCCACCTGGTTGACCTCGCCGGCAGCGAGCGGGCGGACGCCACGGGGGCGACGGGCGTCAGGCTGAAGGAGGGAGGGAACATCAACAAGTCTCTGGTCACCCTGGGCAACGTCATCTCCTCTCTGGGTCAGGACTTTAGATTTAGAAACTTTAGATGATCTTTATCGATGTGTCAGTGGGGATGGGAATCGAAAACAACTCCAGCTGAGAGTCGATAACAGCTCCTTTAAAGAGTCGTTAACAGCTCCTTTAAAGAGTCATCAACAGCTCCTTTAAAGAGTCGTTAACAGCTCCTTTAAAGAGTCATTAACAGCTCCTTTAAAGAGTCGTTAACAGCTCCTTTAAAGAGTCATCAACAGCTCCTTTAAAGAGTCGTGAACAGCTCCTTTAAAGAGTCGTTAACAGCTCCTTTAAAGAGTCGTTAACAGCTCCTTCAAAGAGTCGTGAACAGCTCCATTAAAGAGTCGTTAACAGCTCCTTTAAAGAGTCAATATCATGAGTCTTTTTGCTAATCAATTCTCTTATCAATTCCTTCACTAACAGGGTTCAGAAGAGTCAGAATTGTGGTTTAATTTTTTTACAAAAGGCTCCTCCTGCAGATCCTTAAGAGAGTGGAAACACTTTGCAGAAGCAGTTATCTCTGCTGTGATGTGTGTTTGACATTGTTGACACTGAAAATCTACAGGAATCAATAAGAGAATCATTAAAGAACTGGGTCGATCGTTAACAGCACTGGCATAGATAAATCTTATCAACTCCCATCCCTATGTGTCAGTGTGTGACCTCTGACCTCTGACCTGACTGCAGCTGACATGGTGCAGGACGGAGGGAACTCGAACCTGAAGAAGAAGTCGGTGTTCGTGCCGTACAGAGACTCGGTGCTGACGTGGCTGCTAAAGGACAGTCTGGGCGGGAACTCCAAGACCATCATGATCGCCAGTGAGCTCGTTAACACTCTGAATAACAGGCAGTTTCTGTTTGTCTCTCATTTACACTCACTGATGTCTCATTTGTCTCTGTAGTACAAAGTCTAACTCCTCTATAGAGACAGAACAAACATGGCTATAGGCTGATGTAACTCAATTATGTCTACATGCAGTGTAACAACATTAACAAGCTATAAATAATTTGAAAAAGAAAAATGAAAATAAAATAATCTACATATTTTTTAATATTCATTATGAGGGCTGGGCCTTCAGTTTTCTCCTGATTTGATTTTTTCTACATTTTTTTAGGCACCGATTTGATTAAATTGTGATTCTACTATATTGCTGATTTTTGTGATCTTTAGTTATCTTTTTTAACACCAGAGAAAAAGATGAACAATGATGATGCCTACAGACTATATCAGGAAAAATACACATCACATGTGAGTCTGTTTTTAGGATTTATTCAGCAATATATTTTAACCAGCTGTTTATACTCTCTCTTCAAAAGACTGGACTGACTTTAAAAGTGGATTATTAACACAGACTAACATGAAGCATTTACATTTGGAAAAAAAATTAAAATCGTCAAACATAAAATCCCCATACTTATGTGAATCGATTTTTTTTCTCCCACCCCTTGTTTTTGATCGTAATTATATTAATTATTTTTTAATTTTATTTTTACTTATTTATTTGAACGTATTAACAAAAAATATATATATAAAACAAAAAATAAGAGGAAATAATGAGAAAGTAGATAACTAATTTATAACATTCATCAGAAGTTCCAATGTACATGCTCGAAGAGGAGCAGGAAGAATATTATTAATATTATTCATTTACAGTCTACACTGCTAAAAACATCAGTTTGCTTTGAAAAAGTTTGTCCTGTAACACGTCTTCATGGCTTTAAGTGCTGATCCGCTCTGAGCAGGAATATGAGCCTGCAGGACTCTGCTGTGGGACGAAAACTCAAAGATTTTTTTTTACGGTGAATTCAGGAAGTATGTGAATCATTCAGGTCTTGTTCAACGCGGTAAAGGCGTAGATTTTTTTGTTTAATACAGAATTAAGCCAGAGCAAACGGTTTATTTTCTGCAAATTTTCAAAGAAGACATAAGAAATAAAACGATGTTGATGAAAACTCATAAAATTTGCCATTTTCTTTTGTTTTTTTTCGATACGTTGCCAACGTTACTCGTGATACATTCAGGTACCATCAGAAACTTGAAACTGTAACAATCACAACAGTGTTTTCTGTTTCTGAACCAACGGTTTGTAAATGCCACTCATTTAAACTTAAGTAGAATCTGAGGGTTAAAGTCCTGATTTAATTTACTCACCACTCTTTCAGCCGTCTCCCCCGCTGACGTGAACTACGGCGAGACGCTCAGCACGCTGCGCTACGCCAACAGAGCCAAGAACATCATCAACAAACCCACCATCAACGAGGACGGCAACGTACGGCTGATCAGAGAGCTGAGGGCCGAGATCGCCCGGCTCAAGGCCCTGCTGGTCCAAGGAAACCAGGTAAGAGGCCGTTAGCGGGAAATAAAGGATCTGATTGGCTGTCACAGTCTGTGGTTTAGTCCTATGTGAACCTTTGGGATTACTTTGATTTCTGCTTAAACTGGTCATAAATATGTTCTGATCTTCATCTAAGTGACATCACCAGACAAACACAGTCTGCTTAAACTAATACAGCACGAAAAATTATAATTTTCATGTTTTTATTCAACACACTATGTAAACAGTCACAGAGCAGGGTGGAAAAAGTATGTGATACTCTGTTTCTCTGAATATCTGCTGTTTAAACTCCATCACAGAGTGAACTCCTGTGTTTCTGTCTCTCTGAATATCTGCTGTTTAAACTCCATCACAGAGTGAACTCCTGTGTTTCTGTCTCTCTGAATATCTGCTGTTTTAACTCCATCACAGAGTGAACTCCTGTGTTTCTGTCTCTCTGAATATCTGCTGTTTTAACTCCATCACAGAGTGAACTCCTGTGTGTCTGTTTCTCTGAATATCTGCTGTTTAAACTCCATCACAGAGTGAACTCCTGTGTTTCTGTCTCTCTGAATATCTGCTGTTTAAACTCCATCACAGAGTGAACTCCTGTGTTTCTGTTTCTCTGAATATCTGCTGTTTAAACTCCATCACAGAGTGAACTCCTGTGTGTCTGTTTCTCTGAATATCTGCTGTTTAAGCTCCATCACAGAGTGAACTCCTGTGTTTCTGTTTCTCTGAATATCTGCTGTTTTAACTCCATCACAGAGTGAACTCCTGTGTTTCTGTTTCTCTGAATATCTGCTGTTTTAACTCCATCACAGAGTGAACTCCTGTGTTTCTGTTTTTCTGAATATCTGCTGTTTTAACTCCATCACAGAGTGAACTCCTGTGTTTCTGTCTCTCTGAATATCTGCTGTTTAAACTCCATCACAGAGTGAACTCCTGTGTTTCTGTCTCTCTGAATATCTGCTGTTTTAACTCCATCACAGAGTGAACTCCTGTGTTTCTGTTTCTCAGATTGCTCTCCTGGACTCGCCCACGGCCCTCAGCATGGAGGAGAAGCTGCACCAGAATGAAGCTCGAGTGAGTCTGAATCCACCTGCTGAAATGATGTTTAAGATAATCCTTTATTGATAATAATGTTTGTGTTGGTTTATAAACCACTGCTTCTTAACTCAGTCAGATATCCACGCTGATCTTTGCTCCTGTAACAGCTGCTCTGCAGACGCTTCCTTTTATTTTTATTATTATTTTATATCTGAATTTATTTTTTCATCTGCAAGGAGAGCAGGATAGAATCTGTAAACAGAAAAGTCAAATTCATAGCTGTCTTATACTGAATCACAGAATCATAGAATCACAATTCAAATCAAATCGGCACCAAAAAAAAATCATAAAAAATCAAAACAGGAGAAAAGTGTATCGTCCCAGCCCTAATGATAAATATCAAAAAATATGTTTGTTTGTTTTTTTTTTTTCGTTTTCTTTTTCTAATGCTTTTTAGCTTGTAAATTCTGTTACACTGCATGTAGCCATAATTGAGTTACACCAGTCTATAGCCATGTTTGTCCTGAATCTATAGAGCTGCTGGACTTCATACTGCAGAGACAAACGAGACCACAGGGAGTGAAAATGTGACAGAAGTAAAAACGGTCTGAATCCAAATATCAAACAAGGTTAAAAATATGTAGATTCTTTGAATGTAGGACCAACAAAACTATTTTTTTTCCAATGTTCCCAAGGCTTGAGAGTACCTGAAAATGTTTTGTTTGCACTAATTCCTTATTTTATTGTTTTTATTATAAAATCAGAAAAATTAAATGTTAATTTTTCTTTTTCTAATGATTTGGAGATAATTGTATTCTTTCACACTGCATGCAGAGATAATTAAGTTACATCAGCCTACAGCCATGGTTTTAATGAAGATTGTAAAATCAGCAATATTGTAGGATCACAGTTTAAATCGAATTGACACCCAAAAAATGATAAAAACAGAATTGTGAGAAAGGCATATCATCCCAGCTCTAATAACAAACCGGCTTCATTCAACATTTCACTGAGCATTTCTGACCAGATCTGGAGTTCAAACAGCAGAACTTTAATCATTTATATGTATTTGTTCATGTTTCAGGTGCTGGAGCTGACCAAAGAGTGGACGAACAAATGGAACGAGACGCAGAACATTCTGAAGGTCAGAGGTCATAGCTTTATGGACTGTTTCAGACTTCAGTGTAAAAGTGAAACTAAAACTAAACTTTAAATTAGTTTGTGTTTTCAGTCTGTACTGAGGTGGTTTATTTCTCTTCTTAAATAATATTTTGTTATGCACAGGAGGCTTTTATAAAATGATAAAATTAATAAATGAAGAAGGGAAAGGAAAAGTACAATGTACAATAAAATATGACAGTTAAAAAGAAGCAGTTTTTCAAATTAAATACATATATAAAATGTAACGCCAAGGCAACATGATCAGTCCTCAACCAATTAAAATGATTCATGCAAACACTGTTGTTTTGATTTAAGCCATTTTTTAAGTCCTTTGTCAAAAGCGTTCTTATTTGTCTCCAGTTTTAGATGTATTGGCAGAGAGCTCCACAGTTTTGCCCCTTTGACAGAAAGAGCAGACTGTCGTATTGAAGTCTTGTGTCTTGGGACAAGACAATCACCACTGGTGGAGGATCGTGTGGCTGCCCTGTGAGAGCTCTGACGCCTGGTGGCCAGTTCAGAAAACAGTGTTGACACTTGATGGTTTAAACATTTAAAAAACAGTTGTTGCACTACGAAAGTTCTGCTTGATTTTTCCCAAAAAGAAACAAAAAAACATATTTATTTTATTTTATTATATTTGTTAAACAGTCAAAAACTACCACAGATAATCAGAAGCATATACAAACTGTTGTAATTGTGTGTAATGAACACCAAAGTGACCTAAAAGTGAAATCTAAAGTTTGGTAGAAACTTGGCAGAAGTAATGTTCACATATTTTCACATTCATTCATAGAGTTCTAAAGCTGCAGCTGCATCATTCCAAAGAGATATTCACTATAAAAACATTTTTTTTTTTAGGCGAGGATGAACTGTTCAAATGACTGCCTTCTATCTTAATTTCCTCTGTATATATACTGATAATTCACATCTGGACTGATCTCTAAGTGTTACTTTATTATGACACCAGAATAATTCAAACAGACCTTGTGTTTGCAGAGATTCACTCTTTTCTTTATAAGGATGTCGTTTAGAGCAGAAGGTTTAAAAAAGGGCTGAACAGATGAAGTCTTCTATAATTCATTTTGATCATTTTGAGAAGAATGTTCTCTTTTAGAGACCGTAGATCGATTATTGAATCTGTTTTTAGAGCACTGAAGTTTCATCAGAGCTTTGACAAAGTCAGGGTTACATTAGCAGCTTCTCTGGCTTCATTAATCCACACTAACAGTTGACAGAATATTTATGAATTATTAATGACTATGTCTTATTTGGTGCATCGTCCAGCTCTTACCTCCTTCTTGGAGCTTTACGCTGTGTTCAGAAGGCGTGTTTCTGTCTTTGTCCCTGCAGGAGGAGACCCTGGCTCTGAGGAAAGAAGGCATCGGCGTGGTTTTGGACTCGGAGCTTCCTCACCTCATCGGCATCGACGACGACCTGCTGAGCACGGGCATCATCCTGTACCATCTGAAGGTGAGGACCAATCAGACGAGCCCAGGTGTTCACGAAGCAATGAGAGTTAAAATAAGACAGCCTCACTTGACAGGACAGTATATAAAATCAGCTGTGAAACTACATCATATCAGCTGTGAAACTACATCAAATCAGTTGTGAAACTACATCAAATCAGCTGTGAAACTACATCAAATCAGCTGTGAAACTACATCAGATCAGCAATGGCATTACATCAAATCAGCTGTGACACTACAACAAATCAGCTGTGAAACTACATCAAATCAGCCGTGCAACTACATCAAATCAACTGTGACACTACATCAAATCAGCTGTGAAACTACATCAAATCAGCTGCGACACTACATCAAGTCAGCTGTGAAACTACATCAAATCAGCTGTGACACTACATCAAATCAGCTGTGAAACTACATCAAATCAGCTGTGACACTACATCAAATCAGCTGTGACACTACATCAAATCAGCTGTGAAACTCCATCAAATCAGCTGTGACACTACATCAAATCAGCTGGGACACTACATCAGATCAGCTGTGAAACTACATCAAATCAGCTGTGAAACTCCATCAAATCAGCTGTGAAACTACATCAAATCAGCTGTGACATTACATCAAATCAGCTGTGAAACTACATCAGATCAGCTGTGAAACTACATCAGATCAGCCGTGACACTACATCAAATCAGCTGTGACACTACATCAAATCAGCTGTGAAACTACATCAAATCAGCTGTGACATTACATCAAATCAGCTGTGAAACTACATCAGATCAGCTGTGACACTATATCAGATCAGCTGTGACACTACATCAAATCAGCCGTGACACTACATCAAATCAGCTGTGACACTACATCAAATCAGCTGTGACACTACATCAAATCAGCTGTGAAACTACATCAAATCAGCTGTGAAACTACATCAGATCAGCCGTGACATTACATCAAATCAGCTGTGAAACTACATCAAATCAGCTGTGACACTACATCAAATCAGCTGTGAAACTACATCAGATCAGCCGTGACACTACATCAGATCAGCCGTGACACTACATCAAATCAGCTGTGAAACTACATCAAATCAGCTGCGACACTACATCAATCAGCTGTGAAACTACATCAAATCAGCTGTGACACTACCTCAAATCAGCTGTGAAACTATATCAGATCAGCCGTGACACTACATCAAATCAGCTGTGACAGTACATCAAATCAGCTGTGACACTACATCAGATCAGCTGTGAAACTACATCAAATCAGCTGGGACACTACATCAGATCAGCTGTGAAACTACATCAAATCAGCTGTGACATTACATCATATCAGCTCTGAAACTACATCAGATCAGCTGTGAAACTATATCAGATCAGCCGTGACACTTCATCAAATCAGCCGTGACACTACATCAAATCAGCTGTGAAACTACATCAAATCAGCTGTGACATTACATCAAATCAGCTGTGAAACTACGTCAGATCAGCTGACACTACATCAAATCAGCTGTGCAACTACATCAAATCAGCTGTGACACTACATCAAATCAGCTGTGAAACTACATCAAATCAGCTGTGAAACTTCATCAGATCAACCGTGACATTACATCAAGTCAGCTGTGACATTACATCAAATCAGCTGTGAATCTACATCATATCAGCCGTGACACTACATCATATCAGCTGTGACACTACATCAACTCAGCTGTGACACTACATCAGATCAGCCGTGACACTACATCATATCAGCTGTGAAACTACATCAAATCAGCTGTGACACTATATCAGATCAGCTGTGAGACTACATCAGATCAGCCGTGACACTACATCAAATCAGCTGTGAAACTACATCAAATGAGCTGTGACACTATATCAAATCAGCCGTGCAACTACGTCAAATCAGCTGACACTACATCAAATCAGCTGTATAACTACATCAAATCAGCTGTGACACTACATCAAATCAGCTGTGAAACTACATCAAATCAGCTGTGAAACTATATCAGATCAGCTGTGAAACTACATCAAATCAGCTGTGCAACTGCATCAGATCAACCGTGACATTACATCAAATCAGCTGTGACATTACATCAGATCAGCTGTGACACTACATCATATCAGCTGTGACACTACATCAGATCAGCTGTGAAACTACATCAGATCAGCCATGACACTACATCATATCAGCTGTGAAACTACATCAAATCAGCTGTGAAACTACATCAAATCAGCTGTGACACTATATCAAATCAGCCGTGCAACTACGTCAAATCAGCTGACACTACATCAAATCAGCCGTGACACTACATCAAATCAGCTGTGAAACTACATCAAATCAGCTGTGACACTACATCAGATCAGCTGTGAAACTACATCAGATCAGCCGTGACACTACATCAAATCAGCTGTGAAACTACATCAAATCAGCTGTGACACTACATCAAATCAGCTGTGAAACTACATCAAATCAGCTGTGACACTACATCAAATCAGCTGTGCAACTACATCAAATCAGCTGTGACACTACATCAAATCAGCTGTGACACTACATCAAATCAGCTGTGAAACTACATCAGATCAGCTTCACCTGTTGTTTTCGTCAGAGTTTCAGAACAGAAGTTTTTTTTTCTTTATAGTCTCTAAATAAACACTCGGTCCCTCGGCTCACTGCAGCCTCTGTACTGACACAGTTTGACAGGAACTTTTTCAGAGTTTAGTAAATAAATATTTTTATCCTCAGTAAAGTTTAACTTTAATAATTAAAGTGTTTTTCCTCTTTGTCTTCAGGAGGGACGGACTTATGTGGGCAGAGAGGACGCGTCCACGGAGCAGGACATCAGTGAGTCTAATTAAGACTTTATTCTCACAGGAGATAAACGAGATAAAAGCTGCAGGAAAAAAGAAACAGAGAAACTCTTAAATAAATAAATAAATGTTCTTAACGGTCTCTCCCTCGTCCCTGCAGTCCTGCACGGTCTGGACCTGGACAGCGAGCACTGCCTGTTCGAGAACCAGAACGGAAAAGTGACCCTGATCCCCATAGACCACGCCCAGTGCTCCGTCAACGGGGTGCAGGTGACCGAGCCCACGCCGCTCAACCAAGGTAGGCAGTCTGTAGGCAGGGTGTAGGTCTATGTAGGCAGACTGTAGACAGTCTGTAGGCATTCTGTAATCAGTCTGTAAGTCTCTGTAGTCAGTCTTTAGTCTGTCTGTAGTCCATCTGTAGTCTGTAGTCAGTCTCTAGTTTGTGTATTGTCAGTCTGTAGTCACTCTGTAGTCGGTCTGTAGTCTGTTTTAACCCTCTCCTGTCTGTTCTGTAGGTGCTGTGATTCTGCTCGGCAGGACAAACATGTTTCGCTTCAATCATCCAAAGGAGGCGGCCAAGCTGAGGGAGAAGAGGAAGGTGAGCGCAGCAGCTATTAGTCTGTTATGCTACGGCCACACCGCACGCAAATTAGCGTATTTAAACAAGCGTAAAGCCTGTGACACGCCACGCGTAACGCCTGAGGCTGGACGCTGGGCCATTTTGACAAGCTGACGCACGTCACTGCACAGGCGCAGTAGAGAGCCGGAGTTTGTCGGACTCAGTGATGACCCGTGCAGGCAAATCCAGCTGAAAATGAATATTTACAGAACTTACCTTCAAAACCTGTCTCCTCAGAGACTTTCACCCAAGCCTGCTCCTTTTTGTTCCGGTCTCCGTAGAGAACACACGTCGAATCGTATAGCTCTGGATGATGGCAAACAGCGCAGATCAACCGCTCCTCCACCTTTCAGACGGGTTTGAGCCGGAGCAGGAGGCCGGAGCGTCACACGTCATCAAATCAATGACGTCGGGGGGAATGCCATCGCTGATTGACTGCCTGGGCACAGCGTCACGCTAATTCGCGTCAAAAGTTCAATATTTTCAACTCGAGCATAGAGGCGTATGACACCCCAAACGTGCCGGACACTACATATGCGCCGCGCCAAACGTGTCCAACGCGCCGCCCGGGACGAATCTGCGTCGACGTCTTTGCATTGACTTTGTATGTAATCTCAACGCACGTCTTTGCAAATTAGCGTCCGCTGTGGCCGTAGCATTAGAGTTTAGAGATAGAAACATGTCGACACAGAGGAGGGCTAAAGTCGCCTACACACCAAATGAGGCGTGAGCGTCCTTCGCGATAACTCTCCATGTAGAGTCAATGAACAGCCGCGAGGGGGCGTGGCTAACCCTCTGATGACGCGTTGGCCACATTCAAGGCGGTCACTTCAAACGTCCCTCATCGCCAGAGTGGAAAAAAGTTGATCTTTTCAGGCGATGTGCAGCAACAGCCAATCAGAGGTGTGACGTACCCGTGACAGACTGTTTTAATTCAGACTACAGAGTAACGGAAACAACAGTCAGAGACATTAGTTCCTCTTGACAGACCATGCTGCTGCAGTGTTGTGTGGTTGGTAGAAGAGTGAAGAGGAAACGGCTGGAATAATGTCAGCTTATACATCCTGTTACATGATATACACTATATAAAGTATTCACTCACCATCCACATAATCAGACTCAGGTGTTCCAGTAAAGACATTTATCTGATTATGAACCTGCTCTCTGCAGTAAACTTGTTTCTTTAAATCTGCTGGTTTGTGTTTCAGAGCGGTCTGCTCTCCACCTTCAGCCTGTCCATGACCGACCTGTCCAAGTCCTGTGAGAACCTGTCCACAGTGATGCTCTACAACCCCGGGTGAGTCCACAGAGACAGTAGCTGCATGCTGACCCTGCAGCACATCTCCCTCTGCATCATGAGCTCTGACAGTCTCTCTGATCAGACATAAAACACCATCAGGAGACACGGGATACAAACACTACAGAAAATCAATCAGTAAATAAAATACATGAAAAATAAAAACATGGTAAACGAGAGACTCTAAACGGACGATAAAATCAGCTGAAGCAGGCCAATGAGGAAACTGAACTGAAATGGAGGAATGAAACTCCTGTGATGGAAGCATGAAGCTGAAGGAAGAAGAGGCCTAAATATCCTCAGCAGTGTGGGTGATAGGGACTGATCTCACCTCTAAAGGCTAAGAGTTACATCACATCTGGGAAATAAACTGATAATGTGTTTGTTACACCAGAAGATTTGTTTAGTTTATATGTTACTGAAGAGATGACAGACAGGTTAATCAGCTGTTTCTAAAGTTAAATAATGAAGTTAAAGGGATAGTTCAGGATTTTTGAAGCAGGATCGTATTAGCATTAGCTACAGTGATGGAGATCAGCTCTGCATCTGTACAGAAAGAGCTGCACTGCAAAAACCCAGATCTTAGCGAGTGCATTTATCTAATTCTTAGTCAAAAATATCCACAATAATTTCTAAAACATATCAATTAGACAAGTCCAGATGGATATCTTATTTTAAGGAATTAAAAACAAAAATAAAGCACTGAATAACTTTTGTCAGAAAATATCTGCCAATGAAACAAGCTAAATTTTATTCCTTTAGGATCTTAAAATCAGGCATATAAACTACTAAAGACAGAACATCCTACTGCCATCATACGAGTAAAATTTGTCTTTCTACACTGGCCAATATTTTAATTCATTACAAACAATTTCAGGTTTTATTTTTATTTCTAAATACTGAAATAAGATGTGCAGCTGGACATGTCAGGCTAACTTGGCTTACAGTAAGTCTGCATGATTTTAGAACTGAAACTGGATGAATAAACTTCCTTAGATTTGAGTTTTTGCAGTTTAAAGGGTTATTATCTCCCAGTAAAGCAGTCATGAGTGTTATCAGAACATGGTGCCACTAAAAGACTCATAATTCAGAATCAGAAATGATTTATTCCTCTCCAGGTGAAATTTGGTGTCTCAGTTCATCTTATACCCAGCATAGCAGCAGGAATATTAAAGACATTTAAAGGGGTGAAAGACGTTGGAGCTGTTTGTTTATTTTTTGTATTTAGTGGTTTATTTTAATTTAGAAGTCATTAGAAGTATTAGTTGTTTCATTTATCTACAGTTTTCTTTCTTATAATTAATTTAAGCCAGATGTTTGGGGCTGAATACATGGATTTGTATATTTTGACTAGTCATTTGTTTACTATAAATAGATGTTTGTATATTATTATTAGTTTTGTTTGTCTGGTAATGACAAACTGTGGGCACTGATGTTATTTAGGCACGTGAAGAAGGCCATCATGCACCGAGGTGGGCTGATTTGCTTGTTTGCCAAAAATTTAACCTTTTAAAATCGCAGAACTTTTGGACACTGGACTTCCTCTGCCTGTGTAAATCACATCCCCACAGTGCATCTGTGATCCTTTACGTTTGGTTTAAGTTTCAGTTTGATATTTTGATTTTTCTTTGAGTTTCTAAAACAAACGTTCACTACAGACCTTAAAATACAAAAGTGCATAAAATAATTAAACATTAAGTCAACAAGTTGTATGTGCAGAATCTTTGAGCTATATTATCTTCTCTGTTAAGGATAATAAATACATTAAATAAGTAAAAGTGAGACTTTAAACCAGACCAGGAATAAACTCTATAATCATAAACAATATTTACTATATGAATAAAATACAACAGCACTGTGTGACAGTACAGCACATTTGACTCTGAAATTTATTTTTCTTGCCCTTACATTTCACCTTTACATGCTGAAACTGCTTTTGGATGTACGTGTCTTGTTTTATATCTTAATTCTTTACTATTTATGTTTACTTGGTACACTTTACAAATAAATCCTACATGTATTCATATATATAAAAAGTAGGTTCAGTATCCTCACCTGAATATGCTTTGATATTTTTTATCCATGCCAAACTTTATACACCTTTATACATGGAGTCATGGAAATATATAAGCATCTTTTCAATATGTGCGTGTTTATTTACCAATAAAAATTACTCATCAAAAAAGAAACAAAGGTTACATGGATCATACTGAAGTTATAAAGCCTGTAAAGAATCTATCAGAAGCATAAGGTCACAGTTTTTTTATGTTTTATTCTTTAAGTTGGTTCATTATAATATCCAGTAAGAACAATAAATAAATAAATATGTTTTAAAAAAGGCCAAGCTTTAGTCAACTTAGGAACCAATTAGTAAAAGATAATACAATCAACGTGAGGGCAACGAGAAGAAAAGGAAAGTACTAAATAAATAAAAATAGTTCACAAAATATTTTGGAAGTGGTTCCAACATTTAGGAGAAGAAACAGGAGTAGAGATGGAATTAGAGAAAAACAGGTGACCCTAACAGGAGGAGCCAACTCGATGCTGTCAGGTAAGACTACAGTCCACCTACGTATGTTTGGGTCCATATTAAATTAAATCAGCTCTTATTTCCTCTCAGAGAATATTTGATCTTTCCTAGTTTAACAAAATTCATCAGGTCACTAATTTGGTGATTTCCAGTGCAAGTTTAACTTTATTTTAATTTAAAGTTAAAATGTTACTGTGAAGGTGAATTCATACAGAAGAGCTGATCGCCGTCACTGTGGCTAATGCTAATGCTAATTTAGCCTTTAAGCCGCAGGCTAACAGTGGATGGTTTTAATTTTCTGTGCACACCTGTTTGAGGAGTGTGAATTAACTGTGCTTACTCGTGTCCCGTTGACAGTCTCTTCACTGAGAAGGGCCCCGTCTTCCTCAGGTGACCCGCTCGTCCACTTCCTGTTTACCTGTCCGTCTGTCTGCAGGCGTGTTTGACGTCCGTCCAGTCAGCCTGACCCCTCACTGCCTGTTACTCACCTGCACGTCACCTCACCGCTTCGTCTCCATCTTGTGTTAACGTGTTTAGTTTGAGCCCGCCTGACCTTTGACCCCTCATGTGTGTGCGTGTGCTCGTGGTGAAGACGAGGCTAACGGCGGTCTCTGTCTCCGCAGGCTGGAGTTCGAGCGGCAGCAGCGGGAGGAGCTGGAGAAGCTGGAGCTGAAGAGGTGCTCGAGTGTTTACTGTCTGCCTGCAGGAGCTGCTGAGCTGTGAGTAAACGTGTCTCTGTTTGCAGGAGGCTCATCAGCGAGATGGAGGCCAAGCACCAGAGCGAGAAGGCGGAGCTAGAGCGCCTCCAGCAGGAGGTGGAGAGTCAGCGCAAGGAGTCCGAGGAGGTGCGCCAGCAGATCCTGCGGCAGGAGGAGAGCCTCCGCCACCGCAGCCAGGACATCGAGAGCCGCCTGCGGGACTTCCTCGCAGAGAAGGAGCGCTTTGAGGAGGAGCGCCGTCTGGAGGTGCGCAGGAGCAACCAGGGGGCGGGGCCTGAGGACGAGGAGCAGCTGCGGCAGCAGGAGGCAGCAGAGCAGACGGAGATCTACAGGGAGCTGGAGAGGCTGAAGCGGGAGCGGGAGCAGCAGGCGGTGCGCCTGGAGGCGGAGCGGAGGCGCCTGGAGGAGCAGGAGCGCGAGCAGCTGAGCCTGGTGGGCCGACTCGAGGAGCAACTGAGGGAGAAGCACGAGGCCGCCGCCGCCCTGCTGACCCGCGAGGACGCACGCCGCCTCGAGGAGGAGCGACGGGCCCTCGCCGACATCAGGGAGGCGCTGCTCAGGGCCAAAGAGGCCGGGGAGCGGCCCGGCGTGGAGGACGCCAGCGAGGAGGCGCGGTCGGCGCAGGCGCGGTACGCGGGCTTCAAGGAGGCGCAGGTGAAGGAGCTGCACCAGCTGGAGGAGGGGCTGCACCAGCAGAGGGAGCGCCTGGAAAAGGAGGTGGCCGCAGAGAGGAGCACCCTGCTGCTGCTCACCCACGGCCTGAAGGAGCGGCAGCATCAGTTAAAGGAGGCGCAGCAGCGAGGTGCGCAGGACGCATCGGCCATGTGCCAGGAGGAGCAGCTGCTGCGCCAGGCGGAGCACCGGCTGCAGTTCAAGGAGCGGCAGCTGGCTAGCGTGGCCTCCAGTGTGCTCCCCGCACTGGCCGAGGAGAAACAGCGGGCTGTGGAGGTGCTGGAGCGCAGCGGGGGAGGGCGAAATGGGAACTGCGCTGGGCCGCCAGGGCTGGACAACACGCTGTACCAGGTGGAGAAGGAGCTGGAGGAGAAGGAGGAGAAGCTGAACCTGCACCTGCACAGCGCCCTGCAGCTGCAGCAGCTCCAGGAGACGTACGAGTTCACGGCCAACGTGGCGCGGCAGGAGGAGAAGGTGCGGCGCAAGGAGAAGGAGATCCTGGAGTCGCAGGAGAAGCAGCAGCGCGAGGCCATGGAGCAGGCCGTGGCCCGGCTGGAGCGCAGGCACTCCGCCCTGCGGCGCAGCGTCTCCCTGGAGCCCGACGCCGAGGAGCGCCGGCGCAGGAGCTCCGTGAGGGCGGGGGCGGAGCTGGACCAGCAGAGGTCAGACAGGTGACCTTCAGACGACCTTCAGGCTGAGACAGAGGTGTAACTGTTGTTCTCCGCAGGGTGCAGCGGGAGATCCAGAAGCTGAGGAAGAGGATCAGTGAAGCGGAGGACAACCGGAGTCACTGCGTCAGCGGCGAGGAGAAGTCCAGCTCGCCCGTCAGCCACATGCAGAGCCTGAACACGCTGCTGCCGCTGTCCGACGACCGGTACGACCTCTGACCCCTGACCTCCCGCTCTGCCCACTCTGACCTCACCGCTCTCTCTCCTTCTTCTCCAGGATCAACGCCTACATCGAGGAGGAGGTACAGCGGAGGCTCCGGAAGATGAACCTCCTGAACGGGAGCAGCAGCTCCGTGGACCTGTCCCTGTCCTGTGAATCACTGCGGGTGAGCAGCTCCTGTGCATGCATGGCTTCACTCTGAAGGCCCTGTTTCATCCAGACTACAGCCTCAGATAGAGCTTCACTCTGTCAGGGTGGTGTGTGTGACACTGTAGCCGTGCAGTGCAGCTGGATCCTCCTGATTCAGTGTCTGGAATCAGGCAGATCCAAACTTTGTCCAAAGTGTCTTGGCCCAATCAGGAGGTGGAGCTACGAGCAAGACAACAGGAAGTGGCTCATCATACAGAGATTAGCATAGATGCTAACAGCTTCAGTGGCAGTCAAATCAGATCTAGACCACATTTCTCTATAGTTCGGACATTTTAGCTCCACTTCAACAGTTTTTACATCCCAATGCAGCCTAAACCAGCTCCTGATTTCCAACCTGAAACTAGTCAAAAGAAATTCAGAATGTAAAAAAACAAAGAAAAGGAGCTGACAGAGAGTACGACACAGAAACTCTAAAATGTTTGCACATCACTAAAAGTGAACATGACCCCTCCTGACAGATTAACGAAAGTCCAGCTGGTCCACGATAGAAACTAACAACTCCTGTTGACTCCTGTCCTGCCTAACTGTGTTAATAATAACACCACTTTTTAATTTAGCTTTATTCTTTTTCTAAAAAATCTTTAATTTTACTCATGAATGAGTCTATAAATGTTTTAATTTACTCTAGTTTTAGTCGACTAAAATCTGAAGTGTAAAGGGTAAGACATTTTTATGTCTCCTTGAATTTCTTAAGTCCTGTTTTCCTCTTGGATAGAATCAAACATCTACTAACCCTTTATTGAATGTTAGCAAAGTCTGAATGTCTATCTGCCTACCTACATACCTACCTACCTAACATCTACTAAGCCTTTATTGAATGTTAGTAAAGTCTGAATGTCTAAATGAACAGAAACAAATGTTCCTTTGTGTGAAATGCAGTCACCTTTATTTAGGCTACCTGGCAGAGCATCTCAGTTACAATACCAGAACTGACAACAAACAGTGAACCTGCTCTACATGAATATATCAATTCATAAAGAGAGCAGCAGGGTTATAATAGTTAACCAAAATGAAACTAAAAACGAAAACTAAAATTTAAAATACATTGCAGTTGACTCAAACTAATAAAAACTAGAAAAGAAAACAAAAACGATAAGTAAACTAAAACTGTATCTTGTGTTCACAAAACGAACTGAAACTTACCAAAATTATAGACAAAATGTCCTTTGTTATTGTTTTGACAATATTTATTAGCCTTTAGGATTTAAATTAATCCGACACATTTTCCCAAACAATTTTACAGCAGTTTTCAGCAGTTGTCAGCGCCATACGGCACCATCATAGCGACGTACTGGGACGTGCCCGTTTACTGCAGCTGGGAGATGAAAAGCGGGAGGAGGCGGCAGTGTCCAATTTGGGATTTTTTTGAGTACGACAGTGAGACAAACAAATGAAATTAAAACTGGTGAGATATGTGGAGCGCTTCTGAAGGGGAAAAATCCCACAAACTTAAAAGCCCATTGGAGGAGCAGCCATAAGGAGGCTTATACAGCCTATGAAAACAAGGAGAGTTTATATTGTTTATAGTGATGTTTATATTTTTATACTAAGTTTATATTATTTTCTTGTGTTTAAGGCAGCAGCCAACAGTACCGTATCAGCACTGACTGAGCAGTGAGCACTATGTTGGACTTGAAAATAAACAGTATTATAAAATACTTACTCTGACCTTTTTAAATCCTGCACCTGGCAAATAAGGTATGAAAAAACTAAAACTAAACTGAAACTAAACTGAAACTAAACTAAAACTGAACTAAAACTAAGCCTTGAGGCAAAAATCAAAACTAAATAAAAACTAGAATGCCCGCTCTAAAACTAATTAAAACTAAACTATACTTAGAAAACAATGTCAAAACTAACTAAAGCTAAACTATGAAGACAAATCCAAAACTATTATAACCTTGGAGAGCAGCTGTGATTGGATGTCCCTCTGAACTCATCCAACCTTTAACACAACCAAAGCAGCTGTGATTGGATAGATTCATCACTTGTCTCTACTTCCTACATGACCATATTAGGTCTGATTGGATTAAGTCATTTTAATCAAGTTTTTATTTGTTGATGAAAATGTCAGTTAGTTTGAGTTTTTGTTTTCAGTAGTTACTGTGTAGTTTAATCAGGGGAATAAAGGTTGTTAATGAAAATAATTAGTGAACATGATCTGCGTCCAGAGGCTGGTACTTTGTGTAAATGTCTATTCCTGAACATTCGGGGCCCTTCGGCCTCGTTTGGCCTCGTTTGGCCTCGTTTGGCCTTGTTTGGCCTTGTTTGGCCTCGTTTGGCCTCGTTTGGCCCTGTTTGGCCCTGTTTGGCCTTGTTTGGCTCTCAAAGGTAAAGTGTGAAGATTGAGGACTCTGTGCATGTAGAACTGATATTTAGCTCTCTGACCCTGCAGGACGAGGACGAGGTTAGCGACTCTAGCTCTGTTAGATTAACAGACGAGGTAAGACCAGGACCTGAACCAGCCAATCAGACTGCCCCTCAAATCTGCATGATTCTCCTGAAATAGGGTCATGGACCCCCCCAATTGCCTGAACCAATCATTTTTGTTTAACAATCCTTAACTGGGCTGCTACTATCCTGTTTGATTTTTCCTTTCTTACCCTGGTGTCCTTTCGTTTGCTCCTTTTTCATTTTGACATTTTTGGAATGAAAGATGCTGCTTTTTGATTTAAAGTTTAGATTTGATCATTTTTGACCGGCAGTTTATGTAGACTTTTTCATTTCAGGATGAGGAAAAGCTGCACAACATAAACCCAAGGAGGCTCAAATATGAGGTAAGGAAATGTTTTTTATTATTTCAGGATGAGTAAGAGTTGGACCATCAATCTTTTTAAATCTAAAAGCCTGCAGTGCCGTAACAGAGACATAGTTTCTGCCTGATAATGAGAATCTGCATGTGAAAATTACACAAGAACAATCAAATCAATCAGTTAGAAATGTCAAACTAAAGTTAGTAATCCTGTCAAATTGAACCTTATCGTTTGACTTTTATTTGGCAGATTCTTGATAAAGACAAAACATGTTGGTGTTTAAATAACGCAGCAGTGTCGTCCTCTTTAAGGTTTTTCTTATAGGTTTTCTTCAGAGTATTTGAAATACAAAACAGAAAACTGTTTGTTTAGCAAAGCCGGACTTCCTTTGTTTGCATTTTAATGTCTGACTAAGATTGTCAGACTTTTCCATTTGTGGCAGCAGCTCTGCTCGGTTTTGGTCCCAGACTTTTCTTTTTCCATTAAAATTCATCACAAACTCTTTAAATGTCCAACACAACAGCAAAGGCAGAACTCTAAAGTTAACAGATAAAGTTAAGCTCCTATTAAATCAGTAGATTCAGACTTGAGAGTTAATTAGGGCTGAACAATCAATTGCAAATTAGTTTAAATCTCAGTATGGCTTGTTGCAATTTCAAATCGTAGAAGGTTCAATATTTTTATTTTGTTTTTATATTTTTGTCGAACATTTTGGCATTGGGATGTAGTTTTTTGCAATTTCATGCCTTTTTTCCCTCTATTCATAAACTTTTTTCCCATTTTTACCTTTTTTTTTTAACCCCGTTTTTACAACTTTATGCCTATTTTGCCCCCATTCATCTTTTTTTGGCCACTGTCAGAACCATTTTTGGATTTTTTACATGGTTTTTTAAATTTAATTTCAAATTTAATTCCCAATTTCACTCACAGAATCAATTTTCCTTAGCCACTTTTGGATTTTTTGCCAATTTTTCCCTTTTTTTTGCAATTTCATACCTATTTTGCACCTATTTATTAACCTTTTTCCGCTTTCATATCATTTTTACCCAGTTTTTACAATTTCATACCTATTTTGCTTCTGTTCTTCACTTCTCCACTTTTTCTCAAATCTTTTATCCTTAGATTAATTTAATGTCATATTGGTTTTACTATAAAAAGATCTACTGCTTATGTTTGTTTAAGAATACATAAGATGAGGAACATTAAAACAATTGCAGAGTAAATCGCAATATTGGGGGAAAAAAATCACAATTAGATTATTTTCTTAAATTGTTCGGCCCTATAGTTAGTGTCAGGGTTTGTTCTTGGGAAACTTTGTGAATAAAATTCTAAAGCTCTCTGAAAATGTGTTGTCATGTGAATAATGTGCAGATTCTTTTGTTTTAATGGTGCTCATGTCTCCAAAAACAGTGTTTTGTCCACTCCTTGCTGTAATTTGCATGCCACTGTCTTAATTTCTAATCACTCACATCTCACCTCTGCACCTGGTGATGGCGGACCTGTAATTCTCATGGGGGTGGATTATGGACGTCACTTCAATTCAAACATCCTTGTCGTCCTTCTTGACGATGTAGTCACGGACCACCCTCCCCTTTCGCACACAGAGAGACGCCGGGTTGGGGTCTCGCTTCCTGCCGGCCTCGGAGTTCGAAGCAGACTCCATTCTTCACATCCCGGATGAAGTGTTTGCAGAACCAGGGCCGGACCTTTTGAGACCTGAAGGGGGAGGCAGATATAGATCCACGGCCTATGTGTGGCTGCAGAGGGAGAACATGCCTCATAGATTTGATGACATTGAGTACAAGTGGCAGGAGCGATGGGAGGGGCTGCAGGGCGGGACAGGAATCACATCCACCAACAGGTTTGATGAAAATAAGAACATCTCTGATGAGGGAGGAAGTCGTTCAGGCGTTTCCCATGATGAGAAGAGGACACAGGAGTTTGGACAAGAACTGCTGGATCCTTCCTCAAAGCAGAACGTCAGACACCAAACACTAAACCCCGAAGAGGGTCAAGAGGCAGGTCTTACAGATAAACAGTCAAAGTTGAAGAACTTCATCGCTGGCCTTACCAACCACCAGCTGTCAAAGTTCCAGTACTTTTTCTCTGGTCCTTCCAATCATCCGACACCAGAGTCCAAGGACAACCAAGAGTCATCGAGGTTCAACCGTTCTGTCCCCATTCCTACTTCTTACCAACTGTCAGAGTCTCAGGACTCTCCAACTGGACTTACTCATGATCCCACATCTCTGCCCCAGAACTTTGTCACCAGTCCTCCTGATAATCCGTCACCAAAGTCCCAGGACTCTGTCTCTGGTCTTCCTGATGATCAGGGGTCAGTGTCACAGAACCTTGTCTCTGGTCTTTCCAGTTACTGGTCCTCAGTTTCTCATAACTTGGTCTCCGGTCTTGCCAGTTACCGTCCATCAGTGTTCCAAAACCTTGACACCGGTAACGATCAGTCGTCATTGACCCAAGGCCTCGTCTCTAGTCTCACCAACTATTGGTCATCAGTGTCTCAGAACTTTGTCTCTGGGTCGTCACCATCTCAGGATCCCGGCTCCACCAGTGATCAGCCATCAAACCTCCAGGACTCCCTCTCTGGTCTTCTCAACGATCAGTCTTCAAAGTCTCAGAACTCGGTCATCGGTTTTCTTAAGTCGATTCAAAATCCAAAGGAGGGTCTTCAGAATCAACTGAAGCAGGTCCTGGACACATCCCTGGGGAAGAGGGTGGCCAGCAGCTACTCTTTGGGTCATTGGTCTGGGAGGCTGTCTGAAGCGTACCAGGATGCTGGGAGGAGGCTCCAGGGCACGAGGGACATCATCCAGAACGTGGGAGTTGATGAAGTGAAGGAAGTTCTCTCGGAGTACGTGACCATGGTGTCCAAAGACCTGCCACTGATTAACCGGCTGCAGCTCGATCAAGAACCCAAACCCTCCAGTCCTGAAGAGCACGAAGACCCTTCAGTCGATGTTTCCAAGGATCCGGACCAAAGTCCTTCAATACCAGGAGTGTCCGGGTGGCCTGAAGGCTCAGTGTCAGCTCTCAAAGACACGACTCCTCACGTGTTTTCTCAAAGGCTGGTCCAGCTCCCACCGTCCTTGTTACAGCTTCAGTCCTGTTCTTCTCTGGAGGTTTTGGAGAAGCTGGAAAGTTTAGCTCCTCGACTGGAAAACAAGGAGATTTTAAGTATCTTCTGGCTCAGGACTGCCAACAAAAGGCAGCCCAGTCCAAAGCCTGCATGCCTGCTCTTGACAGAAGGTGACCTCCTGGTGGTGTCGGGTGAAGCAGATCCAGAAGACTTCTTATCAGTTTCTCACCACTTCAGCCTCCAGGAGATCAAGAAGGTCCAAATCAGCCTGGCAGGGCAGCATGTCCGGCTCAGTGGGTGCAGTGAGGACTCAGTGCTGGTGGTTTATACTCACAGCAAAGAGCTCAGTCAGGAGCTCTGTAAGGCCTTACTGAAGACTCTCTCGCCTGGAAAGCTCTCTGAAGACCTGCCTCTTCTCTCTGGCGACCTCATGGCCCTCTCTTTGGACTGGACTTCAAACGTCTCTGATATCGCCCTGGACAATGACGTCCACATCACGTCCAGGTTCAAGCGAGTCCTGGCAGATCTGCTCTACATCGTCCACGGGAACATGGACTATCCTGGCACACCTTCTCTGGCACACATTCGCCCTCTGCTCTACACCAGCGTCAAGGTCATGAACTCCTCACGTGTGCGGCAGGACGCCATCTTCCAGTTCCTGCTGACGGACACTCATGTGGTCCTTCTGCGGGAGGACGGCGTCTTCCACCCGGCGCCGCGGGGCTCCAGTCTGGTGCCTTCACAGCCCCAGTTTCAGGGCCTGGAGCTCCGCCGACGCTCAGACATCAAGTGTGTTCTCGTGAGGCAGAAGGAGGACTGGCTGGTGGTGGAGGTCTCCTTCACCGCCCTCAGACTACAGGAGAAGACGGTGGACTCTGGACGAGGTCCATCTGAAATGCCCCTGGCCTCGGCTCGTGGTGCTCGGTGTGATTCCTGGAAGCTGTCGTTCGGTTGTACCTCAGAGGCTGTGATCCTGATAAACCACCTGTGCACCTGAAGGATGGGCCGCTGTCATAACACTTGCAAAGCCAAAGCTGTGGTCCAAAGAAGAGCCTTCTCCTGGCCTCAGTCTTAAAGCAGTTCTTACCAGCTCCCACCTTCGACCGTTAGCCAAAGACTTTACCGTTGATTCTTTTAATCAGCACAGGAGACGTTAGCAAAAATACAAACCAAAGAGTTTGTTGTCCCGGCAAAAGCAAAGACCCAAACATCGTCCCAGGCTTAAGACGAGTCGATTAGTTTCTCCTTTAACACTGATCCCACTGAGCACGGCGTCGTTCCAAAAGTTGAACTCAACAAAAACAGCTGATGCTTTTGTGTGCAGGCAGTTTATGTGACGCCCTATTGGATCCTTGAAGTCAAAAGAATAACAAGATTAAATCTTTTTAAAGTATTTTAAACTTTTTAATGAATAATGTCAAAATTAATTGAATCAATTGGAATTTTCCCACAAAAACTTTTAACCAAAGCTCGGCTAAGGGAAAGAAGCTCTGATTCTTGAGTCAAGTCTTTTTTCTTAAAGATGCTATAAGGAGTTTCTAAGTAATTACAAAAATTCTCCCTTTTAGATATATGCCTGATGGAAATACACACTTTAAGATGAGTTTTATAGCATCAAAATAGGTTATCTATAAATGCTGTTCCTTAGCTTCACGGTCGGGTCGGACAGGGCTGGACTGGCCTGGATACTCAACTTCAGGAACAAGACAATTAAAACTAGAGCAAATTTATATTATTCAGACACGTCTTAGAGCACCGGGCTGTAAGTAGCCATATATAGCCGGCTACAAAACTACGATACTAAGTTTTCCAAAAATAGCTTGTTGTCACACATCAAAAACTACCGCTACTTAACTAGAAAGAGATACATTACCTCGTGGCTTTGCATCCTGTAAGTTGTTGAAAAAAGAAGTTGTAAAGCAATGCAGAGTTCTGAGGAAGGTCCGAGCTGCATTCATTAGCATCACAACAAACACACGCTTTGAGTCTTGAGTCAGCTTTTACGGCTAAAATGCCGCTGCTCATGGGTAGCAGAGTCTTTATGTTGCCGTAAACCGATTCTCCTCATAGTATCTTTAATTATTTTGAGGTTTAAATTAAAGATGAGTGTGATGGTCCAGGATGTTAGCCTCAGAAGAAGACATTACTGCAGCATCATAATTCTCGGTGTCCATTTGCAGAACAAATTCATGGTAACTTTAACTTAGCGGTTTTATTTTGGAGACGATGTGAAACTGCCGAATCTGTCAGGATTCAAAGACCTGCTGTAACTTCTTTAATTGTCTTGCTTACAGACAATCAGGCTGACAAACACTGGCAGAAACCAGTATGATACCAAAATAATGATAAAGTACAATAACTCCAGTACGAACCAAATAGATTTTTTTTACGATTTAGGGGTGCAGGATGATGAATTATTGCTTATATCCGATTTTACAGTATTTCAAAAATTAATGTTGCCAATTTAGTGTTTCAAACAGCAAGAAAGCACAATTTGATTCCATTATTAGTGATCATTATGATTAATAAAAGTAAGTAATGATGCCGTTTTGTCTATAATAAAGTTAATATATGAAATATTTAAGGCCAACTTTGTGTGGTGAACATATGGTCTGTAGTTGGCACACAGTTGGACATCTGCTGATGTCTATATTGGTCCATTAATATTCTGCATCTCTATAACAATTCAAACATTATTGGAAAGATAACTTCTTCTGTTTTTGCCATTACTTGTCTTTGAACAAAATAATTAAAAAGCTCTCATCAGGTTTTGATGACATATATATCTATATATCTATATATATATATATATGTATATATATATATATATATATATATATATATATATATATATATATATATATATATATATATATATATATATATATATATATATATATATATGATGAATATGGATGCAGATCCAGGATGTGTTTATATCATACGTAGGGTATTTTTTCCACAGTTTAATGATATTTAATAAAAATAATAACTCTTTTAAACAGTCAGAAAAGCCTCGATCAGCTCAGTATGCACAAACAGCAGATTTACCCTTTAATATGATCAGTTTGTGCCTCTGTTCTTCACATAAATAAGAATTTCTTCAGGAAGTAAAGAGTAACACCCGTTTCATGTGCCCATATACATGTTTGTTTTTCTGTTGTGATTTTGAACATGTCTGTCTCAGGGAGGGTTTTTGAGGACATTTAAAAAAAAAGAGAGAATATTTAGCTGCTAAACTTCAATAAAAGTCTGATGATGTGTTTTTATGTAGTCTAGTAATTATGTAGTTATAGATAATGGCAATAGTTAGTTATAGATGTGAATGTATTTGTGTCCACAGTGAGGTCTGTAAATAAAGGTTAAACTCCGAGTTTGTCCAGTCTCTTTATTTGCTGTAATATTAAATGAAGCTTGTTTTCAACCCTTTACTCCTCCCCCTTGTCTCCTTCCTCGTCTCCTTCCTCGTCTCCTTCCTCGTCTCCTTCACTCCCTCCTTGTCCCGTCACTCTCTCTGCAGCACCTGGTGTCTCGTCCCCTGGCAGCGAGCTCCGACGGCGTGCAGGAGCCTGTTAAAGTCAGCATTCCTCGTTACGTGCTGCGCGGGCAGGGGAAGGACGAGCACTTTGAGTTTGAGGTGAAGGTGAGTCGGGCCTTAAACACTCTGCTTCTTTAATTTAATTTGTTTTAAATCTTTTCTGATTGAACCCACCTGTCAGGTTAGCTTCTCTGAGAACACCTCCCAGCTGTGGCAGTTTGCTCTTGGCTTGTGTCTGAATGTAGACGTTAGCTTCCTCTCAGCTGCTCAGTGCTGTTATTTTCATTAATGAACCCTGCAGTCTGATTGGCTGTCCCAGAATCCTTTGTAATCCCCGTTGGCCTGGACAGGCCGGTTATGGAGAGCTGTGCTGGAGTTGGATTGTATCCCTGAACAGGTTTAATCAGCACAAACGCTTTCAGTAGAAAACGTCACGTTTGTGTTTTTGTTTTTCCAGAGCAGAAAGGCAGGTATTCACTCCTTTACATCAACTTCAGAATAAAAAGCTGCTAACACAGCATCCGTCATGTCCAACATTTCATCTTCAGGCTCAACATCAACAGTTTAAACCCGGTAACGTTTAGTTTAGTTTAGTTTAGTTTATTTCGGGTACTTTAGACATAAAATCTCACAAACATTGAAGTGAGAAATTGCAAAGCAAACAAGTAGGGATGCACCGAAATTAAAATTTGTGGCCGAAGCCAAAGCAGAATAAAATATAAACATTTGGCCAAATACTGAATACCAAATATCCAATGCTGAGGCTAAGTAGTTCACTATATTTTTTAACAGTGCATAAATAGCTTTAGGCATGTTTTAAAAGAAAGTAATTGTTAATTGAATATTGTGACATTTTTAATATTCCAGTAGCCTTTGCTTTTAAAAAAAAACACAAAGTTTTTCATTTAATTAAGCCTTCAAACAAAACAAAACATGCATTAAAAAAAAAACTAAAGTGCATTAGAGTGGATAAACCTTCAACAGAATTACTGTCCTTCTGACAAGTCTGCTTAGCCACAGTCACACGCAACAACGTATTTAATTTCATCATTGCGTCACTCGGTACTATTCGGCCTTACTGTTACCTCACTCAACCGAAGGCTGAATATGGCTTTTTTTGTAATATATTCAGCAGAATGTATTCAGCCACCGAATATTCGGTGCATCCTTACAAACTAGTGTTAAGTTAGTGCCCGCATTAACCCAAAACAATCAACGTAAGAACAACAAAATAACAAAACGAGACCGAAAAGGTGTAGGCTGAAGCCATTGCTAATTTCGCCTACTCTTTTCAAATTCATAACTTAATCAGCTTCCTTTAGCTCGATATGAAACAATAATAGACTCACAGGTTTCCAAAATATGGGACACATTTTGTGCTCACACCACAGCCCTGTACTTTACAGTCGGCTTCTGTCAGCAGTTTGAAAGGGTTTAATCAGCATTTCGACCCGGGTCGACTGATCCAGACTCAGCTTCAGTGGGAACATCACATCCGGGTCGACCTGCTACTTTACGACATGGTGTCGGTGTAATGTGCCCACGGCATAACATCACGCCTTCCCCTCCGTCTGTAACCTACGTGACTCTTTGTGTCTCAGCAGCTAATCCCATCCACCTTTATATCATCAGTCCCGAGTTTGTACATTTTGAAAGAGGGACAGATTAAAGAAAAACTTGTCGACAGCCTCCATACTAAAGCAACGACACGACACATTTACGCCTTAAAGCAACGACACGACACATTTACGCCTTAAAGTGATATTCCGGGATTGAACAAGTTGGGTCCTATCACAAGGGTTAGGGCAGAAATGACCTCTACAGCAGTGTTTATGTGGAGAAGAAACCCAGGCACCGCTAAATAAGGGTCTAGTTTCTGAACGGTTAACGCGAAGAGCCAGAGCTGCAGCTCTGGCTCTCCAGCCACAGCTGAGTCTCTTCCGCGGAGGCCGTTTCACGGCACTACGAGAACTAGACCCTTATTTAGTGGTGTTTTTGTGTGAAAGTAACACGCTGAAAATTCTCTAAATAAAGCGTGAATGCAGACCGATATCAGACTTTTTCGGTGGGAGTCCGTTTATTTGTGTTTTTGATCAAGGAAAATATGGCCCCGTGTGAGTCCAGCCAAATCAGCAGAGGAGCAGAACGGGAGGATTTAAGGGGTGTGTGCTCGCAGCGACATGGGCTTCTGTGACACAGAAACACTGCTGTAGGGGTAATTTCTGCTCTTAACCTTGTGATAGGACCCAATTTGTTCCATCCTGGAATATCACTTTAAAGCAACGACTCGACACATTTACGCCTTAAAGCAACGACACAACACATTTACGCCTTAAAGCAAGGACACGACACATTTACGCCTTAAAGCAAGGACACGACACATTTACGCCTTAAAGCAACGACACGACACATTACCGCCTTAAAGTAACGACACGACACATTACCGCCTTCAAGCAACGACACGACACAGTTACGCCTTAAAGCAACAACACGACACATTTACGCCGTAAAGAAACAACACGACACATTACCGCCATAAAGCAACGACACGACACATTTATGCTGTAAAGCAACAACACAACACATTTACGCTGTAAAGCAACGACACAACACATTAATTCCTTAAAGCAACGACAGCACATTTATGCTGTAAAGTAACGACACGACACATTTACGCCTTAAAGCAACAACACAACACATTTACGCCGTAAAGCAACGACACGACACATTTACGCCGTAAAGAAACAACACGACACATTTCTGCCTTAAAGTAACGACACGAAACATTTACGCAGTAAAGCAAGGACACGACACATTTATGCCTTAAAGCAATGACACAACACATTTATGCCTTAAAGCAACGACACGACACATTACCGCCTTAAAGCAACGACACGACAGATTTTCGCCTTAAGGCAAAAACACGACACATTTACGCCGTAAAACAACAACACAACACATTTACGCTGTAAAGCAACGACACAACACATTAATTCCTTAAAGCAACGACAACACATTTATGCTGTAAAGTAACGACACGACACATTTACGCCTTAAAGCAACGACTCAACACATTTATGCCTTAAAGCAACGACACGACACATTTATGCCTTAAAGCAACGACACGACACATTTACGCATTTAAGCAACGACACGACACATTTACGCCTTAAAGCAAGGACACGACACATTTAGGCATGTTAAAGCAACGACATGACACATTTACACCTTAAAGAAACGACACATTTACGCCGTAGAGCAACAACACGAAACATTTACTCCTTAAAGGAATGACACGACACATTTACGCTTTAAAGCCACGACACGACACATTTACGCCTTAAAGCAACGACACAACACATTTACGCCGTAAAGCAACGACACGACACATTTACGCCTTAAAGCAACGATATGACACATTTACTCAGTAAAGCAATGACACGACACATTAATTCCTTAAAGCAACGACACGACACATTTAGGACTTAAAGTAACGACACTACACATTTACTCAGTAAAGCAACGACAAGACACATTTACGCTGTAAAGTAACGACACGACACATTTGCGCCTTAAAGCAACGACACGACACATTTGCTCAGTAAAGCAACGACATGACACATTTACGCCTTAAAGCAACGACACGCACATTTATGCCTTGTTGTTGCTTCAATGTTCTGATGGTCTGAGCCCCTCCTGTGTCTCTACCTTCAGATCACGGTGATGGACGAGATGTGGACGGTGTTCAGACGCTACAGTCGTTTCAGAGAAATGCACAAGAGCCTCAAACTGAAGTACCCAGAGGTGAGGTACCTGTACCTGTTCAGAGTTTGACTAAAGAGCCTCAAACTGATCCTGATGCAGGACGTCTCTGTTTCAGCTGGCTGCTCTGGAGTTTCCCCCAAAGAAGCTGTTTGGAAACAGAGACGAGCGAATGGTGGCAGAGCGCAAGAGCCAGCTGGAGGTGAGCTTACCCAGCGGAGGGCTAACGGGGGGCTAACGAGGGGTCCTTAGTGAGCCTCTGTTTGGCAATTGAATCACACCTACACTTGTATGAATAACAACTATTTAACGTGTTTCCTTCCATAGCCTCTCTGTTTATTGTTGCCCCGTGTAGTTTCCGTCGTCTCGTACCTACAGTCCTTTACAAACATGACAAAAGTGCGACTTGCTGATCATCGAAGTTTGACTTAAATCATAAAAGATGCAGTCTGATTTTATTGGTGGACTGAAGTGAGCGTCGTTCACACAGGCAGCCTTTCTGTTTGTGTTTTATCTTTTTCAGATTTACGTTGTAGAAAGATCAAAACGCAGCTCTGTGAAGGATCTGCAGCTCTCTTCCCCTCCCCTTTGGAAACACTCTGATCCAAGGGGGTGGGGCCACATTAGGCTGTAATAATGAGCCCTGCTCTGATTGGATGTCCACACCTGAGGCTGAGAAGCTATGACATCATAACAAACAGGAAGTAGAAGCAGAGCGTTCCTCTGGGGTCATGACCTCGTCCTCTGGTGTAGCGTCCATGCTAACCGCCATCTCCTGTCTCCTGCAGCGTTACCTGCGGAGTCTGTTCCGGGTGATGATGTCATCCTCCAGCTCGCCCCTCAGGGCCCATGCCGACGGCGGCTTCCTCCTCACCAAACACGCCGTGTGCGAGTTCTCGCCATTCTTTAAGAAGGGCGTGTTCGAGCATAGCAGCCACGGCACCGGCTGACCTTCGACCTCTGTTGACCAGTGGACCCACACCGTGAGTGCTGCGGGACTTCTTCAGCTTCTGTGGAGTTTAGCTCTATGATCCACCATACACCCTGGTTACATGTAGATATGTTTATGTAGATATAACTGTAGATAAGTTTATGTAGATATGTTTATGTAGACGTTTATATGGATATAATTGTAGATAAGTTTATGTAGATATGTTTATGTAGATATGTTGATGAAGTAATGTTTATATGGATATATTTATGTAGATATGTTTATGTAGATATGTTTATGTAGATATGTTGATAAACCCTTCATCATGTTTAATTTGATTTATACGACACTCTTATTTTAATTCGTTATAAACCCCTCATCATGTTTAATTTGATTTATACGACACTCTTATTTTAATTCGTTATAAACCCCTCATCATGTTTAATTTGATTTATACGACACTCTTATTTTAATTCGTTATAAACCCCTCATCATGTTTAATTTGATTTATACGACACTCTTATTTTAATTGTTATAAACCCGTCATCATGTTTAATTTGATTTATACGACACTTATTTTAATTGCTATAAACCCTCATCATGTTTAATTTGATTTATCGACACTCTTATTTTAATTTGTATAAACCCGTCATCATGTTTAATTTGATTTATACGACACTCTTATTTTAATTCGTTATAAACCCCTCATCATGTTTAATTTGATTTATACGACACTCTTATTTTAATTCGTTATAAACCCCCATCATGTTTAATTTGATTTATACGACACTCTTATTTTAATTCGTTATAAACCCGTCATCATGTTTAATTTGATTTATACGACACTCTTATTTTAATTCGTTATAAACCCGTCATCATGTTTAATTTGATTTATACGACACTCTTATTTTAATTCGTTATAAACCCGTCATCATGTTTAATTTGATTTATACGACACTCTTATTTTAATTTGTATAAACCCGTCATCATGTTTAATTTGATTTATACGACACTCTTATTTTAATTCGTTATAAACCCCTCATCATGTTTAATTTGATTTATACGACACTCTTATTTTAATTCGTTATAAACCCCTCATCATGTTTAATTTGATTTATACGACACTCTTATTTTAATTCGTTATAAACCCCTCATCATGTTTAATTTGATTTATACGACACTCTTATTTTAATTCGTTATAAACTCATCATGTTTAATTTGATTTATACGACACTCTTATTTTAATTCGTTATAAACGCCTCATCATGTTTAATTTGATTTATACGACACTCTTATTTTAATTCGTTATAAACCCTCATCATGTTTAATTTGATTTATACGACACTCTTATTTTAATTCGTTATAAACCCCTCATCATGTTTAATTTGATTTATACGACACTCTTATTTTAATTCATTATAATCCCCTCATCATGTTTAATTTGATTTATACGACACTCTTTTTTTAATTGTTATAAACCCCTCATCATGTTTAATTTGATTTATACGACACTCTTATTTTAATTCGTTATAAACCCCTCATCATGTTTAATTTGATTTATACGACACTCTTATTTTAATTCGTTATAAACCCCTCATCATGTTTAATTTGATTTATACGACACTCTTATTTTAATTCGTTATAAACCCCTCATCATGTTTAATTTGATTTATACGACACTCTTATTTTAATTCATTATAAACCCGTCATCATGTTTAATTTGATTTATACGACACTCTTATTTTAATTCGTTATAAACCCCTCATCATGTTTAATTTGATTTATACGACAGTCTTATTTTAATTCATTATAAACCCGTCATCATGTTTAATTTGATTTATACGACACTCTTATTTTAATTCATTATAAACCCGTCATCATGTTTAATTTGATTTATACGACACTCTTATTTTAATTCATTATAAACCCGTCATCATGTTTAATTTGATTTATACAACACTCTTATTTTAATTCGTTATAAACCCGTCATCATGTTTGTGATTTATACTACGCTCTGCCCTGAATCTTTTTCTCTGATCAAACTCAGAAATCTGATAAAATACAATAAAAACATTTAAATAAATCAAACATGACCTCACAGAATCTGTCTGGTTTTCATTTTGACATTTCAAAAGTTAAATAAAGTTACTAAAAGAAGTTGAAAATTAATCAAACATTAAAATAAATGAATCAGCTGTTTCAGTGACAGAATCTGTTGATTTAAATATAAACACACACAGAGCTGTACAAACAGGTTTATTGTTAAATTATTCAGGGTGTTTGAGCTCTTATCTTTATATCTTTATATTTCTGCAGTGATGATCACAGTTTTAAATGCTCTTAAACTCACATTAGTCTTTATTAACATGATGTTAATCCATGTTTAGTGTGTGATGCTGCAGAGCGGCCTAAAGCTTCCTCTGATTTATTTTTATCTCAAAGCAGATTTCGTCTCCTCGGAGCTGCACAGACTCGTCCTGACGTCCTCAGTCTCCTCCTCGTGTCCTTGTGTCCTCATCTCCTCGTGTCCTTGTGTCCTTGTCTCCTCGTCTCCTCCAAACAGGAGCAGCTTTCAGAGCGTACGTGGTGTAAATATCCTGTAAATGTTGATGTTCATAGTTTTTCTATCCATCTGTATGAAATGTAAAATAACTGAATGTGAGTAAAGGGAATGAACCAAAGCTCTGAGACTCTGCTCTGATTTATCAAACTGAAAAGAGATTTAAGACGTTTAAGAGATTTAAGATGTTTAAAACATTTAAGACGTTAAAGACTTTTCAGACCTTTAAGACTTTTAATACGTTTAAGAGATTTAAGACTTTTGACATTTAGACATTTAAGACTTTTAAGACATTTAAGACGTTTACAGTGTTTCCATCAGTTCAGTTTCTTTAACAGTTTTTTATTCTCAGCCTTCAGGAAACAACTGATCTCCATGGATCTTATATTTCTTTATCTCCATGGATCTTATATTTCTTTATTTCTGTGGATTTTCTTTGTCAGGTTTACTGTTGAATAAAAAGTCTCACACACAGAAATCTTCTCTGCAGAGGCCTAGTCTTCAGGCTGGTCTGGCTCTCCTGGTTCTTCACGTCTCTTATGCATCAAACATTAAAGCCTAGATCTAAATCACCCAGATGGGACCTTACAGACCAGATCCTGCAGATTCTCTCACCTTCTCTCTTCACTCCTTTATGCATAATTAATTAAGCTTGTAGCTGGAAAAAAAACTAAAAGTCTTTATTTAAGGAAAAATGCATAAACTTTTTAATAATCAGGTCTGTATTAACCTCTGATGTGTTCTGTCCTCCATGGATCTTATATTTCTTTATCTCCATGATCTTATATTTCTTTATCTCCATGGATCTTATATTTCTTTATCTCCATGGATCTTATATTTCTTTATCTCCATGGATCTTATATTTCTTTATCTCCATGGATCTTATATTTCTTTATCTCCATGGATCTTATATTTCTCTATCTCCATGGATCTTATATTTCTTTATCTCCATGATCTTATATTTCTTTATCTCCATGGATCTTATATTTCTCTATGCTTATGAAATATCATCTCTTCATCTCTTTATGGATCAGACTTTGGCATCTATTGAGAAATAAGAAGTTAATTTAGTTTCCTTCATCTCATTTCTATAGATGTCTGTGAAGCTCTGCTGCCTCACTCTCATCAGACTGATTTTAAACTAAGAACAAACTTAAAGCAGGTGATTAGTTAAATATATAAAACCTCTAAATCAAAATAATTCAGCAGATTAGACAGAAGTTAAGAGTGGGAGGGGACTTACATATAAAACATAAAATGATATCTAAATATAGATTCACAGTTTTATTCTCAGCAGGTTGAGCACGTCTGCAGATGTTAACAGATGAATATTCTCTATATTAATCCATGGATCTTATTTATTTCTTTTATCTCCATGGATCTTATATTTCTTTATCTCCATGGATCAGATATTTCTTCTCCTCCATGATCTTATATTTTCTTTATCTCCATCAACATAAAAACCTGTTTCTCATTAATTTAATTTATTTTTGTGATATAAGACCACAGCCTGACGCAGCTCTCTAAAGACACTGTGGATGTTCTCAGGCAGAGTTAGAAGACAAACCAGTTTTATAATTCAGTTTATATATTTATATATATAACATTTAATTCTTAAGTGATCATGTTGATTTATGAAAGAGGACATTCAGCGATTAAACTGAATTAAAATGTTTTAACTCATCACTGAACTTCGCTCATAAATCAGAACGATGACTTAAAGATTAAATGTTTTTGTTGTTTTGTCTGTTTGAAATATAATAAACAAAAACCATGAAACAGTTTAAATACAGAGGAGACGCGCTCATGGCGTAAAATACTGTTATCGTATCAGTGTTGATAAAATTATACTGATTATGATAATTCAAGGTCACCTCATGACCTTATGACCTCATGACCTCATGACACAGAGCGAGCACGATGAAGCTTCACAGAAAAATATTTTTATTGTTTTACCTGTTAACTTAAACAGCTAATCAGCCAATCACATGGCAGCTCATGCCTGTCCAAAGGCATGAAGTCACAGTCCAGTTCAAACTGAGCACCAGAGCAGAGAGGAGACCTGATCTACAGAGGATGGTCTGAAAAGAGAGGATATCCAGTCATGGACCGGCATGTCAGCTCCAGCCTGAGACCAGAGGGGTGTACCTAATGAAGTGGCCGGCGAAGGTCATCCCGTGGCTGAAGGTCAGGAAAGAACACGAGCAAAGAGGAAACGACACGAGGCTTTATTCTTAAACTGATCCTCAGGTCAGAGGTCAGAGGTCATCAGGGTGAGTCCGTCACAGGTTTGTGAGTCTGTCTGATGATCTGATTGGACGTCCTGCAGGTGAAGCCGAGCAGCTGGACGCCGCGAGACTCCTGCTGCTCCCTGAGGCTCCGCAGCAGCTGATCGTACTCCTGCAGACGAGTTAGAGAGAAGATCAGAGTTTTTATTTATACGACACTTCAAATGTTTTTATTTATACTGATTAAAGTCTGCAGACGACACAGCAGTTAGACCCACACCTTTTTATTTATACAACACTTTTAAAAAGTTTTTATTTATACTGATTAAAGTCTGCAGACGACAGAAGTTAGACCCACACCTTTTTATTTATACAACACTTTTAAAATGTTTTTATTTATACTGATTAAAGTCTGCAGACGACAGAAGTTAGACCCACACCTTTTTATTTAAACGACACATAAATGTTTTTATTTATACGACACTTTTAAAAAGTTTTTATTTATACTGATTAAAGTCTGCAGACGACAGCAGTTAGACCCACACCTTTTTATTTAAACGACACGTAAATGTTTTTATTTATACGACACTTTTAAAAAGTTTTTATTGATACGACACTTCAAATGTTTTTATTTATACGACACACAAATGTTTTTATTTATACGACACACAAATGTTTTTATTTATACGACACTTCAAATGTTTTTATTTATACGACACATAAATGTTTTTATTTATACGACACTTTTAAAATGTTTTTATTTATACTGATTAAAGTCTGCAGACGACACAGCAGTTAGACCCACACCTTTTTATTTAAACGACACATAAATGTTTTTATTTATACGACACCTTTAAAAAGTTTTTATTTATACAACACATTTGAAATGTTTTTATTTATACGACACTTCAAATGTTTTTATTTATACGACACTTAAAATGTTTTTATTTATACAACACTTCAAATGTTTTTATTTACACGACACTTCAAATGTTTTTATTTATACGACACTTCAAATGTTTTTATTTATACGACACATTTAAAATGTTTTTATTTATACGACACTTCAAATGTTTTTATTTATACGACACATAAATGTTTTTATTTATACGACACTTCAAATGTTTTTATTTATACGACACATAAATGTTTTTATTTATACGACACTTCAAATGTTTTTATTTATACGACACTTCAAATGTTTTTATTTATACGACACATAAATGTTTTTATTTATACAACACTTCAAATGTTTTTATTTATACGACACTTCAAATGTTTTTATTGATACGACACTTCAAATGTTTTTATTGATACGACACATAAAATGTTTTTATTTATACAACACTTCAAATGTTTTTATTTATATGACATAAATGTTTTTATTTATACGACACATAAATGTTTTTATTTATACGACGCATAAATGTTTTTATTGATACGACACTTCAAATGTTTTTATTTATACGACACTTCAAATGTTTTTATTTATACTACACATAAAATGTTTTTATTTATACGACACATAAAATGTTTTTATTTATACAACACTTCAAATGTTTTTATTTATGCGACACATAAATGTTTTTATTTATACGACAATTTAAATGTTTTTATTGATACGACGCTTCAAATGTTTTTATTGATACGACACATTTAAAATGTTTTTATTTATACGATGCATTAATGTTTTTATTTATACAACACTGCGAGCGAAATGTTATTGATACGACACTTCTTTTTATTTATCTGCGCCTTTTAAATGTTTTTATTTATACGACACTTCAAATGTTTTTATTTATACAACACTTCAAATGTTTTTATTTATACAACACTTCAAATGTTTTTATTTATACGACACATAAAATGTTTTTATTTATACGACACTTCAAATGTTTTTAATTTTTACGACACATAAATGTTTTTATTTATACGACACTTCAAATGTTTTTATTTATACGACACATTTAAAATGTTTTTATTTATACGACGCATAAATGTTTTTATTTATACGACACTTCAAATGTTTTTATTTACACGACACTTCAAATGTTTTTATTTATACGACACTTCAAATGTTTTTATTTATACGACACATAAATGTTTTTATTTATACGACGCATAAATGTTTTTATTTATACGACACATAAATGTTTTTATTTATTTTTTTAAATGTTTTTATTTATACGACACTTCAAATGTTTTTATTTATACGACACTTCAAATGTTTTTATTTATATGACACTTCAAATGTTTTTATTTATACGACACATAAATGTTTTTATTTATACGACACTTCAAATGTTTTTATTTATACGACACTTCAAATGTTTTTATTTATACGACACTTCAAATGTTTTTATTTATACGACACTTCAAATGTTTTTATTTATACGACACATAAATGTTTTTATTTATACGACACTTCAAATGTTTTTATTTATACGACACTTCAAATGTTTTTATTTATACGACGCATAAATGTTTTTATTTGTACGACACTTCAAATGTTTTTATTTATACAACACTTCAAATGTTTTGATTTATTCAACACTTTAAAAGTTTTTATTGATACGACACTTCAAATGTTTTTATTTATACGACACTTCAAATGTTTTTATTTACACGACACTTCAAATGATTTTATTGATACAACACTTCAAATGTTTTTATTTTTACAACGCATAAATGTTTTTATTAATACGACACTTCAAATGTTTTTATTTATACGACACATAAATGTTTTTATTTATACGACGCATAAATGTTTTTATTTATACGACACATAAATGTTTTTATTTATACGACACATAAATGTTTTTATTTATACGACGCATAAATGTTTTTATTTATACGACACATAAATGTTTTTATTTATACGACACATAAATGTTTTTATTTATACGACACTTGAAATGTTTTTATTTATACGACACTTCAAATGTTTTTATTGATACGACACATAAATGTTTTTATTTATACGACACTTCAAATGTTTTTATTTATACGACACTTCAAATGTTTTTATTTATACGACACATAAATGTTTTTATTTATACGACACTTCAAATGTTTTTATTGATACGACACTTCAAATGTTTTTATTTATACGACGCATAAATGTTTTTATTTGTACGACACTTCAAATGTTTTTATTTATTCGACACTTCAAATGTTTTCATTTATACGACATTTCAAATGTTTTTATTGATACGACACTTCAAATGTTTTTATTTATATGACACTTCAAATGTTTTTATTGATACGACACTTCAAATGTTTTGATTTATACAACACTTCAAATGTTTTTATTGATACGACACTTCAAATGTTTTTATTTATACGACGCATAAATGTTTTTATTTATTCGACACTTCAAATGTTTTTATTTATACGACACTTCAAATGTTTTTATTTATACAACACTTCAAATGTTTTGATTTATACAACACTTTAAAAGTTTTTATTGATACGACACTTCAAATGTTTTTATTTATACGACGCATAAATGTTTTTATTGATACGACACTTCAAATGTTTTTATTTATACAACACATAAATGTTTTTATTTATACGACACTTCAAATGTTTTTATTGATACGACACATTTAAAATGTTTTTATTTATACGATCCATAAATGTTTTTATTTATACGACACTTCAAATGTTTTTATTGATACGACACTTCAAATGTTTTTATTTATACGACGCATAAATGTTTTTATTTATACGACACTTCAAATGTTTTTATTGATACGACACTTCAAATGTTTTTATTTATACGACACTTCAAATGTTTTTATTGATACGACACTTCAAATGTTTTTATTTATACGACACATCAAATGTTTTTATTGATACGACACTTCAAATGTTTTTATTTATACAACGCATAAATGTTTTTATTTATACGACACTTCAAATGTTTTTATTTATACGACACATAAATGTTTTTATTTATACGACGCATAAATGTTTTTATTTATACGACACATAAATGTTTTTATTTATACGACGCATAAATGTTTTTATTGATACGACACATAAATGTTTTTATTTATACGACACTTCAAATGTTTTTATTTATACGACACTTCAAATGTTTTTATTGATACGACACATAAATGTTTTTATTTATACGACACTTCAAATGTTTTTATTTATACGACACTTCAAATGTTTTTATTTATACGACACTTCAAATGTTTTTATTTATACGACACATAAATGCTTTTATTTATACGACACTTCAAATGTTTTTATTGATACGACACTTCAAATGTTTTTATTTATACGACGCATAAATGTTTTTATTTGTACGACACTTCAAATGTTTTTATTTATTCGACACTTCAAATGTTTTCATTTATACGACACTTCAAATGTTTTTATTTATACGACACTTCAAATGTTTTTATTTATATGACACTTCAAATGTTTTTATTGATACGAAACTTCAAATGTTTTGATTTATACAACACTTCAAATGTTTTTATTGATACGACACTTCAAATGTTTTTATTTATACGACGCATAAATGTTTTTATTTATTCGACACTTCAAATGTTTTTATTTATACACTTTTTATTTATACAACACTTCAAATGTTTTGATTTATACAACACTTTAAAAGTTTTTATTGATATGACACTTCAAATGTTTTTATTTATACGACGCATAAATGTTTTTATTGATACGACACTTCAAATGTTTTTATTTATACGACACATAAATGTTTTTATTTATACGACACTTCAAATGTTTTTATTGATACGACACATTTAAAATGTTTTTATTTATACGATCCATAAATGTTTTTATTGATACGACACTTCAAATGTTTTTATTGATACGACACTTCAAATGTTTTTATTTATACGACGCATAAATGTTTTTATTTATACGACACTTCAAATGTTTTTATTGATACGACACTTCAAATGTTTTTATTTATACGACACTTCAAATGTTTTTATTGATACGACACTTCAAATGTTTTTATTGATACGACACTTCAAATGTTTTTATTTATACGACACATCAAATGTTTTTATTGATACGACACTTCAAATGTTTTTATTTATACGACACATAAATGTTTTTATTTATACGGCACTTCAAATGTTTTTATTTATACGACACATAAATGTTTGTATTTATACGACACTTAAAATGTTTTTATTTAAACAACACATAAATGTTTTTATTTATACGACACTTCAAATGTTTTTATTGATACGACACTTCAAATGTTTTTATTGATACGACACTTCAGATGTTTTTATTTATACGACACTTCAAATGTTTTTATTTATATGACACTTCAAATGTTTTTATTTATACGACACATAAATGTTTTTATTTATACGACACTTCAAATGTTTTTATTGATAAGACACATTTAAAATGTTTTTATTTATACGATCCATAAATGTTTTTATTTATACGAAACTTCAAATGTTTTTATTGATACGACACTTCAAATGTTTTTATTTATACGACGCATAAATGTTTTTATTGATACGACACTTCAAATGTTTTTATTTATACGACACTTCAAATGTTTTTATTGATACGACATTTCAAATGTTTTTATTTATACGACACATCAAATGTTTTTATTGATACGACACTTCAAATGTTTTTATTTATACGACGCATAAATGTTTTTATTTATACAACACTTCAAATGTTTTTATTTAAACGACACAAATGTTTTTATTTATACGACACTTCAAATGTTTTTATTTATACGACACATAAATGTTTGTATTTATACGACACTTCAAATGTTTTTATTTAAACAACACATAAATGTTTTTATTGATACGACACTTCAAATGTTTTTATTTATACGACACTTCAAATGTTTTTATTGATACGACACTTCAAATGTTTTTATTTATACGACACATAAATGTTTTTATTTATACGACACTTCAAATGTTTTTATTCATACAACACATTTAAAATGTTTTTATTTATACGACACATAAATGTTTTTATTTATACAACATCGTGTCTGCAGACCGACTTAAAGGTGCTATGAGGCGAATCTATTTCTGGCGACATAAAGACTCTGTTACCCATGAGCACGCGCGGCGACTGTGGTAAAGACGTGACCCAAGCCAAAGTGTGTGTTTGTTGTGATGCTAATGAATGCAGCTCAGACCTTCCTCAGAACTCTGCATTGCTTTACAACTTCTTTTTTCAACAACTTACAGGATGCAAAGCCAAGAGGTAATGTATCTCTTTCTAGTTACGTAGTGGTAGTTTTTGATGTTTGACAACAAGCAATTTTTGGAAAACTTATTATTGTAGTTTTGTAGCCGGCTATATATGTCTACTTACAGCCCGGTGCTCTAAGACGTGTCTGAATAATATAAATTTGCTCTAGTTTTAATTGTCTTGTTCCTGAAGTTGAGTATCCAGGCCAGTCCAGCCCTGTCCGACCCGACCGTGAAGCTAAGGAATAGCATTTATAGATAACCTATTTTGATGCTATAAACTCATCTTAAAGTGTGTATTTCCATCAGGCATATATCTAAAAGAGAGACTTTTTTGGAATTACTTAAAAACTCCTCACAGTCCCTTTAATAAAGAAAATACAAAAACATCTGAAATACAACAGAAACACCCTAAACACAACACAAACTCCTCTAAGTTCATAAATAAATAAATAAAAAGGAAATCTGCACACAAAAAAACAGCATCCTTGAAAAATGTTTATTTTTAATCAACAGTGACGTTTGGTGTCAAACAGATTTATAAGAGAGTTATTTTTAGGTGTGCAGATTTTCTTAAACCTGTTCATGTTGTTTTCTGGATCCAGCCTCCTACAGTGGACCTGTGTGTGTCTGCCATGTTTATTTTTCAATAAAATAAATGAAACATTAATACAACATCAAACATCACTGGCACATCCTGGTTTATCAGCCTATTCTCCATCTGACTTCACTGATTTTATATCCATGTGAAAAGTTCTTCGTTCTGTGGCTCAGTCACTAAATCTTCTTTAGTCTTTAATGAGTAAAGAATCTTCAGACCGGCTCCTGCAGACTGGAATCTGCTGCAGACCGAGTCTGTGAGAGCTGCTCTCTGTAAACCTGTTCATGCAGACTAAAGTCTCAGAGGAGGATGAAGCAGCTGTAGAGCAGCTTTATTCAGTTAGCAGCCCAAAATCAACCTGATTGGCTCTGTGAGAAAAAACTTTTACAAAAATTCCAACATTATTACAGACAGTGAATGCAGCACGTTCTGAAAGGTTATTATGCAAGTTACTTTTAAATATGACCAAAGTTGGAGTTTTTGATCTGAACTTGTTTTATGCTCACACACACCTGAACATGTTCCTGTATTTACCTGCCAGTGTGTTTAAGATCAATGTTTGACATGTTTAATTAAAGAAAAGGATTTCATCAGAAGTTTAGTTCAAGTGCTGCTTTTCAAAACGAGTTTATGCACTTTTGAATATGGTAATGAATTAATAAACATCCATTATTTTGGTTATCTTTTGTTTCTTTACGTGGTTTAATCTACTCTGTCTGCACACCGGCCCAGCTCTGAGTCTGAAAATCTATTTAAATATAGCCCTGCTGTAGGCGCTCTGACTCAAGTTTTCTCTGATTTAACAGGTTCATGTCTGTATTTGAGTCTGAAGCTGTTCTATGTCTGTACCTCTGTAACTGTGCTGCTGCCTCTTTTGACCAGGACGCTCTGTAACTGAGGTTTTACTGTCTGTGAGGCTCTTCTGGTTAGATAAATAAATAAATAAAACAGTTCGGAGACTAATCCACTGTTTTGTATAAATATCCTTCAGCTGTTCATCAGCTTGTCCACTCTCAGAGGTAAGAAGTAGTTTAAATAAAGTTGTGCTGCTGTGGTGGCGCCCCCTGCAGGCCGCAGTGTGACTGACCTCACAGTCTCTGGACAGGCCGTCCTTCAGAGCTCCCACGGCGAGCTGCTCGGCCTCCAGAGTCTCCTGAAACAGACACATTTAGACCATCACCTCTGACACGAATACAGGAAAACCACATTAACCTGTTTCTATGGACGCCACTGAGCACGTGCAGAAGCACACCTGCATCGTGAGCTCAGGACGAGTCAGACAGGAGAACCACAGACCTGATTTAAAGAAATACACAAAGAAGTTTAACGTTCAACTAGGGCTGGGCGATATGGCCTCGAAATAAAATCCCAGATTTTTTTTCCACAACACTCGATTTACGATTTTAATCAATTTTTCCCTCCCTAAAAGAAACAAAACTCCCAGTGACATAAAAATGAAACAAATCAAGTTTTGCCTTTATGTTGTCTAAATGTTTCCCTCTTAAAGTCAAAGTCTGGGTCATAAAAGGTTGATTATGTAGTATAAACGTAGGCAGGTTTGTCTACATAAACACTAAAAGGCTGAGGTATTTTTACAGTATCAGCATGAAACTCTCTGATCAATATTTAATCTACTTAAATAACAAATACAAGCCTATAAAAGTGCTTCTGCAAACCCTACAAGGCCGACCATCATGAAAATTATATTTTTATTCAAAAATTGCAACTACTTACAATTGGACTAAGGCAAGAAAAAAAATCTAGATTTTTAATTTGTTAAATCTTCTGCAGAAAATAATTTGAATTAATCGATTTTTTGCCCAGCTCTACGTTCAAACTCAGACTTCACTGTTTTGATGTTTGCTCGTCGTGAATTTAAACGTTTTGTATCAAACTCAAACAGAAAACTTGGGAAAAACAGGAGCTGTGTTGGAACTCGTTCCCTATCACAGATACAGTGCTCTACATTGAGTGTTCGCCATTTCGTAGTGTTGTTCAAATTCTCAGCAGTTAATTTCATTCACTATATAGTGCACTACAAAATACCCACAATGCACGGCAAATGTGAGTGTACATACAATGTACCCTATGTTGTCCGTATACCACAGTGCAATGCAGTCGTGTTTTTCCAGAGAAGCAGAGAAGAAAGGCCGTTAGGAGCTGCTTTCATTTATAACTGTAAAAAACGTTAAAGTAGCTTTAACACGCTTGTAGCTTCTTTACGTTTTTTAACGGCTGCAAACAGCTGTAACATTTGCCATCTATCCTCCTGACGGTTTGTTTACGTGATTCTTGGTGCGTTCACTTCCGTCACAGGGATATTGGCTCATATCCTGACGCTGTGACGTTTAGTAAAGTTCAGTGTGGTGTCTAAAATCTTGTTTGGTCATTCTCTCTGTAGTTCACTGTTTCATTTACACTACAGAGAGAATAAACAGCTGAAGTTTCAGTTTGATCATAAATATTTTGTCACTGTAGAGCAGTGGTTCTCAACCTTTCAAAGTTGCGACCCCCAATTTAACGTTCAGTACTGTCCGCGACCCCCCTCCTCCCGGAACGCAATGAAAATTCTCTGTCCGCGGTGCTGAAACAACACCCGATCGATAAAACGTATGTCGGATATACAAATCAGTAATTGATTTTGAGTAATAAAATGCCTGTTTGAGACCAATCACTTGTTGTCCTTTAACGTCTGGTCGGACGCCACATTAATTTTGCGCATTTATATTTTTCCTAAATGATTTGGCGACCCCCAGAAATCATCTCGCGACCCCAGTTGAGGTCGGGACCCCAAGGTTGAGAATGACTGCTGTAGAGAATTAATTTAATAAAGGTGGTAAAGATTTGAAATCATAGTTTTCTGTTCCTGATTGAGGTTTCACGCTGCATTTCAGGATGACACAAACAGTGGTTCCTGTGAACAGCAGGGGGCCCAACCCGTGACCCTGTGGAGCTCTGCCTGTGTTCTCGTACCTCCAGCTTGGCGGCGGCCTTGCCGGCTGCCGTTGGGTGGATGTTGGCGGCGGACAGCGTGGCGCAGAGCTGAGCCTCCTTCTTCTCCAGAGCCTCGGTCAGCGCCGCCATCTTCCTCTGCAGCATCATCTCCTTCAGCTCGCACCGCTGCTGCACCTCCAGGATGGTCTGCGTCTGCCGCCTCAGCAGCTCGTCCCGCTCCTGCTGCACCTGCGTGGAAGACGGCCGGGTTCAAACCCTGACAGACGGAGCCCTGACCCCGTGACCCCGTGACCTCTCACCTTCTCAAAGGCCTGTAGCAGCAGCTCGTGCTCCATGCTCAGGTCCCTCAGCTCCTTCTCCACCACTTTGGCCCGGGCCAAGGACTTCTGTGGAGCACAGGGAGGAGGGGTTTGAATCCAGGCCTCAGCTCATGGTTATCCCAGCCTCGGTAAGCCCCGCCCCAGTTAGCCCTGCCCCGGTTAGCCCCGCCCCCGTTAGCCCTGCCCCATTAGCCCTATTAGCACCACCCCTGTTTTCCCCGCCCTCGTTAGACCCCCCCCGGTAGCCCCGCCCGCGTTGGCCCCGCCCCATCAGCCTCGCCCCTGCACCAACCATGCCCTCGATCTTGGCCCTCCGGTGCTCCTGCAGCTGGGCCTGGATCTCTGGGAGCTTGTGCTCGGCCTCCTGCAGGGCGTGGCGCAAGCGTCGGTTCTCCTGCTGGGCCGCTGACACCTTCCTCTCCTTCTTCTGCAGCTCCACCTTCACCTCCAGCAGCTGCTCCTGCAGGGACAGACCAGGACGTCAGCTTGCCGTGACCTCTACAGTCACCTGCAGCCACGCCCCCCTGTATCCCTAAAGCCTGGTATGCACATGGAGACTGTGGCTGAGCGCACACCTGAGGACAGGTGAGCTGCTCATGGATGGATACTTTCTGATCACAGAGGAAATTCAGGCGTATAATTTTACTGAAACATGTTCACCCAGAGAGACCAGAGCTTAAGGCTTCAGTGTAACATTTAAACTCCTGGAGAGACAAATAATAAAATAAAATAAAATGGATAAAACCTGCAGTTAGTGTGAGGATTAGAGAGGCAGGAGGACCTTCACCTGAAGAGGGGAGGAGCCTTTAGTTCCTGTAACGATTTTCTTTGTTTCTTCTTCATCCAGACACATTAGAGCTCAATCTGAACCTAAACACTCAGAAAGTCACCAAAACTGGCCCTCAGCTCAGAGTCAGAGAGAGCTTTGATAAAATGAATGTGTGTGATTTTTGAGTCTGGTACCACTGACCTATCTCAAACAGGAAGCTGGCAATTTTCCTTTCAAAATAAAACTAAGCTCAACAAACACATCTCTAAAACATCATCTCATTAGACCGTGGTATCAGACCGATGACAGAGGAGGACTAAAAGCTTTTTTTAATGACGGGTCCTCACAGCTCCTCCCATTGAAAGAGGAAACAGCCTCAGACAAACTGTGGCCTCTACAGAAAAACTAAAAGTCCTGCAGCATTAAAAACGACGTCTTCACCGTCCCAGGACGCGTCTGATGCTCATGGTCATTTTACTTTTCACGTAGCTGCCACGGTTTCTGAGAAATAACCTAATGTTCCACAGGCTTCAGACGCAGAGACAGAATGAGCTGCAGCTGTGTGAGTGATGGTTACCATGACAACAGAGCTCTCCCTTTGATGTTCACACACACACGTTCTGGTCTTTAATGTTAAAGGCCCCTCTCACAGCCTGACCCCTGACCCCGCTCTGACCTTCTGCCTAAGCTGGTGCAGCTCCTCCTTCTGCGTCTCGTTGTAGACGCTCTCGGCCTGGCGCAGCAGGCGCAGCTGTTTGTCCACCAGGGCCACCGTCTGGCTCCTCCAGCGGCCCTCCAGACCCTGCACCTCCTTCTCCTTCCTCCTGTCCATGGCCTTTAGCGCAGACTCCATGTTCCTGTGGTACTTCAGGGCCAGCTCTGCAGTCAGGGAGGAGAGACAACGATGAGTCAACGGGCCGCTTGGACCAGAGCTCAGGAACTGGACTGAACCGGGTTACCTTTGATCCTGCGGTCGTAGTGGTTGGACAACTCCATCAGCTCCACCTGCTGCTTCTGAGGGCCGGACAGGACATGGAGGTGAGACAGGAGGACAATCAGGAGGACGAGGACAATCAAGAAAAACTAGGACGATCAGCTGTGCCGTTCATGAGAGCAGTGCCAAACAAAACAGCTTAAGCAGTAGAAAGGAAGTTGTTATCTTTATAGAAAATTACAGCGTGTTTTAGTTTGTAACTTTAATGGCCAGTTAGGCCTGCCACGATAATCAATAAATCAATTAACCGAACGATAAACAAAAACGTCCTCTGTAAGTTTGCCGGCCTCGATAAACCGACGCATGAATGCATGTTTGTTTTCCTCCTCTCTTTCTACTTAACAGGCTGAGAAGATGGTTCACTCTGTGCATTTTTCTCAATGCTGCGTTGTGTTGGTTTTATAGTAGATTTATAGTGGAGTGAGCATCTGTCAATCATTCAATCTTTGTGGGGGAGGCGGGGCCGCTCACGCTTACACACAGAGCTGAAGTGAGCATCGTGAGGAGTAACGAGGAAACAAACACTGACATGAACGATGGCATGAAAGCTACAGTTCCTAGGCCGGCTGCCACAGCCCCAGTGTGGGAATATTTTGTTTTTAAACAGAATGAACAGTGTGAGCTCATGAACACCGACGAGCTGATATGTCAAATTTGATATATTATAATTACATTAATGAAAAAATTATGTTTCTAAATAATATTGACAATAATACTGTTTATCTCCAATAATTTTTTGGACAATTATCGTCCAGCAAAAGTTGTTATCGTGACAGGCCTATGGCGGTTGTTCCCTGATGTTGTTAACGGAGTCACAAATGTCTCTATGCTTCAGTTATGTGATTGTTATATTATCCTTCTCATTGTTAATATTTTATTGATTTGTGGTCTATCTCAGGCTGAACTGTTTAAGCTAAAGCCTCTGGCGGTGACAGCCCTGTGGAGCCCTAGCTGCTGTGCCGGATGTTTCTGCTCTCACGTGCAGCCCTAGCTGCTGTGCCGGATGTTTCTGCTCTCACCAGTTTGAGCTCCTTGATGGTGTTCTCGTTGTGGACGACCTTCTCCCTGAGGTCACCCTGAAGGTCGTGGACCTCGCCCTGCAGCTCCAGCTCCGTCTCTCGGTTCTGCTGCTGGATGGTGGACCTGCTGGTTAAGTTGTCCGTCTTCAGTGCCGTCACGGTGTTGTGCTGCTCCGACAGGACGTGTTTCAGCTTCTGCTTGTACACCTGAAGGTCACAAAGGTCACCGGAACAGGCTGTCTTCAATATGAACATGTTTTTATAAAAGCTCTGAGACAAGAATATAATAAATAAAAAAAACTATTCCTGAGCCAGAACAAAGGAAACTGGTTTGTTTGGAAGTGCTGATGTCTGGTTTGGTGGATATGCTGATGTTGTGCTGATGTCTGGTTTGGTTGGTTGTGCTAATGTCTGTTTTGGTGGATGTGTTGATGTCTGGTTTGGTTGGTTGTGCTGATGTCTGGTTTGGTAGATATGCTAATGTTGTGCTGATGTCTGGTTTGGTTGGCTGTGCTAATGTCTGTTTTGGTGGATGTGCTGATGTCTGGTTTTGTTGGTTGTGCTGAATGTCTGTTTTGGTGGATGTCTGGTTGATGTCTGGTTGTGCTGCTGTCTGGTTTGGTTGGTTGTGCTGGCGTCTGGTTTGGTAGATATGCTGATGTTGTGCTGATGTCTGGTTTGGTTGGTTGTGCTAATGTCTGTTTTGGTGGATGTTCTGATGTCTGGTTTGGTTGGTTGTGCTGATGTCTGGTTTGGTAGATATGCTGATGTTGTGCTGATGTCTGGTTTGGTTGGCTGTGCTAATGTCTGTTTTGGTGGATGTGCTGATGTCTGGTTTGGTTGGTTGTGCTGATGTCTGGTTTGGTAGATATGCTGATGTTGTGCTGATGTCTGGTTTGGTTGGTTGTGCTGACGTCTGGTTTGGTAGATATGCTGATGTTGTGCTGATGTCTGGTTTGGTTGGTTGTGCTAATGTCTGTTTTGGTGGATGTGCTGATGTCTGGTTTGGTTGGTTGTGCTGATGTCTGGTTTGGTAGATATGCTGATGTTGTGCTGATGTCTGGTTTGGTTGGCTGTGCTAATGTCTGTTTTGGTGGATGTGCTGATGTCTGGTTTGGTTGGTTGTGCTGATGTCTGGTTTGGTAGATATGCTGATGTTGTGCTGATGTCTGGTTTGGTTGGCTGTGCTGACGTCTAGTACGGTGGATATGCTGATGTTGTGCTGATGTCTGGTTTGGTTGGCTGTGCTAATGTCTGTTTTGGTGGATGTGTTGATGTCTGGTTTTGTTGGTTGTGCTGATGTCTGGTTTGGTAGATATGCTGATGTTGTGCTGATGTCTGGTTTGGTTGGTTGTGCTAATGTCTGTGTTGGTGGATGTGCTGATGTCTGGTTTGGTTGGTTGTACTGATGTCTGGTTTGGTGGATGTGCTGGTGTCTGGTTTGGTGAATGCGCTGATGTCTGGTTTTGTTGGGTGTGCTGATGTCTGGTTTGGTTGGTTGTGCTGATGTCTGGTTTGGTGGATATGCTGATGTGTTGATGTCTGGTTTGGTTGGTTGTGCTGATGTCTGGTTTGGTGGATGTGCTGATGTTTGGTTTGGTGGATGTGCTGATGTTGTGCTGATGTCTGGTTTGGTGGATGTGCTGATGTTTGGTTTGGTGGATGCGCTGATGTCTGGTTTGGTGGATGTGCTGATGTCTGGTTTGGTGGTTGTGCTGATGTTTGGTTTGGTGGATGTGCTGATGTCTGGTTTGGTGGATGTGCTGATGTTTGGTTTGGTGGATGTGCTGATATCTGGTTTGGTGGATGTGCTGATGTCTGGTTTGGTGGATGTGCTGATGTTTGGTTTGGTGGATGTGCTGATATCTGGTTTGGTGGATGTGCTGATGTCTGGTTTGGTGGATGTGCTGATGTCTGGTTTGGTGGATGCGCTGATGTCTGGTTTGGTTGACTGTGCTGATGTCTGGTTTGGTTGACTGTGCTGATGTTTGGTTTGGTGGATGTGCTGATGTCTGGTTTGGTTGGTTGTGCTAATGTCTGGTTTGGTGGATGTGCTGATGTCTGGTTTGGTTGACTGTGCTGATGTCTGGTTTGGTGGATGTGCTGATGTCTGGTTTGGTTGACTGTGCTGATGTCTGGTTTGGTGGATGTGCTGATGTCTGGTTTGGTTGACTGTGCTGATATCTGGTTTGGTGGATGTGCTGATGTCTGGTTTGGTGGATGTGCTGATGTCTGGTTTGGTGGATGTGCTGATGTCTGGTTTGGTTGACTGTGCTGATGTCTGGTTTGGTGGATGTGCTGATGTCTGGTTTGGTTGGTTTTGCTAATGTCTGGTTTGGTGGATGCTCTGATGTTGTGCTGATGTCTGGTTTGGGTGCAGCTCACGGTGATCTCCACGCGGTGGCGCTCCTCTGCCTCCCTCCGCTCCCTCTCACTGGTCCTCAGCTGGGCCTGTGCCTCCTCCAGGCTCCTCCTGCAGATTTCCCATAATGCTTGGATCTTGTCGCGCTCCAGTTGGAAGTAGCTGCGCTCCTCGCGCTCCCGGTCGAGCTCCTCGCGGAGGCGGACGATGTGCTCCTCCAGCTGGTGGAGCAGCAATGGAGGTCAGAGGTCACAGAGGTCAGAACATGGATGCTGCTCAGATGCCCGCCTACTACGTCATCTGATTGGTCTATAATGGATGTGACTGACATACTGATCGTCCAATCAGCTGCTAACATGCTTCTGAAAGGCTCCGCCCTCCCCAAACTCTCTCTATGGGCTCTTTCCCAGAGCGACCAATGAGATCTTTGCTTTTATTTCCATCTGAGTGTCAGGTCGCTCTAAATGCTGATTCTTCGTTACCAAACTGAGACCGGATTATTAAAAGGTTTAAACATTATCGCCATTTGACTCCAACACTCTGAACATAAACAATAAACTATGATAAAGAATAATAAAGATACATGTTACAGACTCTTTTCTTGTTTATTGTAAAAGCTAACAAACACAAAAGAACTCCTGAGTCCGCTGAGCTCAGCTGCTGCTCATGCTCTCAGTCTATATCTGCATTCTCACGTTAAGCCTGCAGCAGCACTGAGCTGATGGAGAGGCTCACGTTAGCTTAGCCTGCAGCAGCACTGAGCTGATGGAGAGGCTCACGTTAGCTTAGCCTGCAGCAGCACTGAGCGGATGGAGAGGCTCACGTTAGCTTAGCCTGCAGCAGCACTGAGCGGATGGAGAGGCTCACGTTAGCTTAGCCTGCAGCAGCACTGAGCTGATGGAGAGGCTCACGTTAGCTTAGCCTGCAGCAGCACTGAGCTGATGGAGGCTAAGCTAACGTTAGCTTAGCACTGACCTGGTCCTTGTTCATCTCCTCGGTCGACAGTCCGTCCACAGCCGCGGTCTGCTCCTCCTTCGGCGGCTTCTTCTTGCCTTTGGCCTTCGGGGGCTGTTTTAGAGAAGCCATGAGCTCCGTGAGGCTAATGCTAAGTTAACACATGCTAACAGAGCGGGGTTAGGGTGAGGTTAACCCTTAACCCTTAACCTTTTGGAGCTCAGAGAGGTCACTCACCATCCTGAAGGGTCAAAGGTCCCGGAGGTCACAGTTAAAGGTGATTAAATCAAAGTGAAGAAATCTTCTGCTGCAGCTTCAGCGCGATGCTAACTGTAAACACAGGCGCTGCCATGGCAACGGGAGTTTTTTTCCTCTGAATAAAACTTTATTTAAAATGTTTTATTTACATGAACAACAGCGAAACTTTTTAAAAATGTATTTACAGGTAAAAATTTAAAAGGCTTTATTAACATTAACAAAAGGTTCATCTTTATTAAAAGATGTTTAATTTTCTTTGAAAACACAGTTGTTTATTAAAATGCTTTATTACATTAACTACACATGGATCTTTATTTTAATTACTTTATTGACATAAGCAACATTTAAATAATGATCTTAAAATACCCAGAAAGCTTCGTTACTGCTTTGGTAGCAACTAACTGGATCCTTTTAAATAAACAAATAAATAAACACATATGTATAAAACACATATATGTACACATACAATTAGATCTTAACGTATTTCACTGTCATACAAAAGAAACCAGCCAGCTTTAAACATGCACATGCATAATAAAATCAAATCCAAACAAATGGACAGTGCTGAGTTTCACTTCAGTTTATTTGATCTTCTTTCGTCTTTATCTCGATTTATTAGGATAAATCGTTTTTAAAGATTTTTTTATGACATGTGGGTTTATAAATGTGTAAGTGTTCCTGACTGATCTGAACAACAAGACGAACAGCTCCTCTGTTTATTTTTAAATATTAATGAATAACAATAAGAATTATATTTTTAACATCATTAATCACACCAGTGCTCCCAGTCTTCACTGAACTGTACCGAGGTCCCACAGATAACCTCCTGATCCACATGAGACCTGCAGACTCTCTGATCCACATGAGACCTGCAGACTCTCTGATCCACATGAGACCTGCAGACTCTCTGATCCACATGAGACCTGCAGACTCTCTGATCCACATGAGACCTGCAGACGCTCTGATCCACATGAGACCTGCAGACTCTCTGATCCACATGAAACCTGCAGACTCTCTGGTCCACAGACCTGCAGACTCTCAGGTCCACATGAGACCTGCAGACTCTCTGATCCACAGACCTGCAGACTCTCTGATCCACATGAGACCTGCAGACTCTCTGATCCACATGAGACCTGCAGACTCTCTAATCCACATGAGACCTGCAGACTCTCTGATCCACATGAGACCTGCAGACTCTCTGATCCACATGAGACCTGCAGACTCTCTGATCCACATGAGACCTGCAGACTCTCTGGTCCACATGAGACCTGCAGACTCTCTGATCCACATGAGACCTGCAGACTCTCTGATCCACATGAGACCTGCAGACTCTCTGATCCACATGAGACCTGCAGACTCTCTGATCCACAGACCTGCAGACTCTCTGATCCACATGAGACCTGCAGACTCTCTAATCCACATGAGACCTGCAGACTCTCTGATCCACATGAGACCTGCAGACTCTCTGGTCCACATGAGACCTGCAGACTCTCTGGTCCACATGAGACGTGCAGACTCTCTGATCCACATGAGACCTGCAGACTCTTTGATCCACATGAGACCTGCAGACTCTCTGGTCCACATGAGACCTGCAGACTCTCTGATCCACATGAGACCTGCAGACTCTCTGATCCACATGAGACCTGCAGACTCTCTGATCCACATGAGACCTGCAGACTCTCTGATCCACATGAGACCTGCAGACTCTCTGATCCACATGAGACCTGCAGACTCTCTGATCCACATGAGACCTGCAGACGCTCTGATCCACATGAGACCTGCAGACTCTCTGATCCACATGAAACCTGCAGACTCTCTGGTCCACAGACCTGCAGACTCTCAGGTCCACATGAGACCTGCAGACTCTCTGATCCACAGACCTGCAGACTCTCTGATCCACATGAGACCTGCAGACTCTCTGATCCACATGAGACCTGCAGACTCTCTGATCCACATGAGACCTGCAGACTCTCTGGTCCACATGAGACCTGCAGACTCTCTGATCCACATGAAACCTGCAGACTCTCTGGTCCACATGAGACCTGCAGACTCTCTGGTCCACATGAGACCTGCAGACTCTTTGATCCACATGAGACCTGCAGACTCTCTGATCCACATGAGACCTGCAGACTCTCTGGTCCACATGAGACCTGCAGACTCTCTGATCCACATGAGACCTGCAGACTCTCTGGTCCACATGAGACCTGCAGACTCTCTGGTCCACATGAGACCTGCAGACTCTTTGATCCACATGAGACCTGCAGACTCTCTGATCCACATGAGACCTGCAGACTCTCTGATCCACATGAGACCTGCAGACTCTCTGATCCACATGAGACCTGCAGACTCTCTGATCCACATGAGACCTGCAGACTCTCTGGTCCACATGAGACCTGCAGACTCTCTGGTCCACATGAGACCTGCAGACTCTCTGATCCACATGAAACCTGCAGACTCTCTGGTCCACATGAGACCTGCAGACTCTCTGGTCCACATGAGATCTGCAGACTCTTTGATCCACATGAGACCTGCAGACTCTCTGATCCACATGAGACCTGCAGACTCTCTGATCCACATGAGACCTGCAGACTCTCTGGTCCACATGAGACCTGCAGACTCTCTGGTCCACATGAGACCTGCAGACTCTCTGATCCACATGAGACCTGCAGACTCTTTGATCCACATGAGACCTGCAGACTCTCTGATCCACATGAGACCTGCAGACTCTCTGGTCCACATGAGACCTGCAGACTCTCTGGTCCACATGAGACCTGCAGACTCTCTGGTCCACATGAGACCTGCAGACTCTCTGGTCCACATGAGACCTGCAGACTCTCTGATCCACATGAGACCTGCAGACTCTCTGATCCACATGAGACCTGCAGACTCTCTGATCCACAGACCTGCAGACTCTCTGATCCACATGAGACCTGCAGACTCTCTGATCCACATGAGACCTGCAGACTCTCTGATCCACATGAAACCTGCAGACTCTCTGGTCCACAGACCTGCAGACTCTCAGGTCCACATGAGACCTGCAGACTCTCTGATCCACAGACCTGCAGACTCTCTGATCCACATGAGACCTGCAGACTCTCTGATCCACATGAGACCTGCAGACTCTCTGGTCCACATGAGACCTGCAGACTCTCTGATCCACATGAGACCTGCAGACTCTCTGATCCACATGAGACCTGCAGACTCTCTGGTCCACATGAGACCTGCAGACTCTCTGGTCCACATGAGACCTGCAGACTCTTTGATCCACATGAGACCTGCAGACTCTCTGATCCACATGAGACCTGCAGACTCTCTGATCCACATGAGACCTGCAGACTCTCTGATCCACATGAGACCTGCAGACTCTCTGGTCCACATGAGACCTGCAGACTCTCTGGTCCACATGAGACCTGCAGACTCTCTGGTCCACATGAGACCTGCAGACTCTCTGATCCACATGAGACCTGCAGACTCTCTGATCCACATGAGACCTGCAGACTCTCTGATCCACATGAGACCTGCAGACTCTCTGGTCCACATGAGACCTGCAGACTCTCTGGTCCACATGAGACCTGCAGACTCTCTGATCCACATGAGACCTGCAGACTCTCTGATCCACATGAGACCTGCAGACTCTCTGGTCCACATGAGACCTGCAGACTCTCTGGTCCACATGAGACCTGCAGACTCTCTGGTCCACATGAGACCTGCAGACTCTCTGGTCCACATGAGACCTGCAGACTCTCTGGTCCACATGAGACCTGCAGACTCTCTGATCCACATGAGACCTGCAGACTCTCTGGTCCACATGAGACCTGCAGACTCTCTGGTCCACATGAGACCTGCAGACTCTCTGGTCCACATGAGACCTGCAGACTCTCTGATCCACATGAGACCTGCAGACTCTCTGGTCCACATGAGACCTGCAGACTCTCTGGTCCACATGAGACCTGCAGACTCTCTGGTCCACATGAGACCTGCAGACTCTCTGGTCCACATGAGACCTGCAGACTCTTTGATCCACATGAGACCTGCAGACTCTCTGATCCACATGAGACCTGCAGACTCTCTGATCCACATGAGACCTGCAGACTCTCTGATCCACATGAAACCTGCAGACTCTCTGGTCCACATGAGACCTGCAGACTCTCAGGTCCACATGAGACCTGCAGACTCTCTGATCCACATGAGACCTGCAGACTCTCTGATCCACATGAAACCTGCAGACTCTCTGGTCCACAGACCTGCAGACTCTCAGGTCCACATGAGACATGCAGACTCTCTGATCCATAGACCTGCAGACTCTCTGATCCACATGAGACCTGCAGACTCTCTGATCCACATGAGACCTGCAGACTCTCTGATCCACATGAGACCTGCAGACTCTCTGATCCACATGAAACCTGCAGACTCTCTGGTCCACAGACCTGCAGACTCTCAGGTCCACATGAGACCTGCAGACTCTCTGATCCACAGACCTGCAGACTCTCTGATCCACATGAGACCTGCAGACTCTCTGATCCACATGAGACCTGCAGACTCTCTGATCCACATGAGACCTGCAGACTCTCTGATCCACATGAAACCTGCAGACTCTCTGGTCCACAGACCTGCAGACTCTCTGATCCACATGAGACCTGCAGACTCTCTGATCCACATGAGACCTGCAGACTCTCTGATCCACATGAGACCTGCAGACTCTCTGGTCCACTTTAGTCCCCTGATGATGATTGATTTCTTATCTGAATTAAGTCTGAACCTGTCCTGCTCACCTGTCGTTTGTGTAATGTGTGTAATGTGTGTAATGTGTGTAATGTGTGTAATGTGTTTAATGTGTGTAATGTGTGTAATGTGTGTAATGTGTTTAATGTGTGTAATGTGTGTAATGTGTGTAATGTGTGTAATGTGTTTAATGTGTGTAATGTGTGTAATGTGTTTAATGTGTGTAATGTGTGTAATGTGTGTAATGTGTTTAATGTGTGTAATGTGTGTAATGTGTGTAATGTGTTTAATGTGTGTAATGTGTGTAATGTGTGTAATGTGTGTAATGTGTTTAATGTGTGTAATGTGTGTAATGTGTTTAATGTGTGTAATGTGTTTAATGTGTGTAATGTGTGTAATGTGTGTAATGTGTGTAATGTGTGTAATGTGTGTAATGTGTTTAATGTGTGTAATGTGTGTAATGTGTGTAATGTGTTTAATGTGTGTAATGTGTGTAATGTGTTTAATGTGTGTAATGTGTTTAATGTGTGTAATGTGTTTAATGTGTGTAATGTGTGTAATGTGTTTAATGTGTGTAATGTGTGTAATGTGTTTAATGTGTGTAGTGTGTGTAATGTGTTTTATGTGTGTAATGTGTGTAATGTGTTTAATGTGTGTAATGTGTTTAATGTGTGTAATGTGTGTAATGTGTGTAATGTGTGTAATGTGTTTAATGTGTGTAATGTGTGTAATGTGTGTAATGTGTTTAATGTGTGTAATGTGTGTAATGTGTGTAATGTGTTTAATGTGTGTAATGTGTTTAATGTGTGTAATGTGTGTAATGTGTGTAATGTGTGTAATGTGTTTAATGTGTGTAATGTGTGTAATGTGTGTAATGTGTTTAATGTGTGTAATGTGTGTAATGTGTGTAATGTGTTTAATGTGTGTAATGTGTTTAATGTGTGTAATGTGTGTAATGTGTTTAATGTGTGTAATGTGTTTAATGTGTGTAATGTGTGTAATGTGTGTAATGTGTGTAATGTGTTTAATGTGTGTAATGTGTGTAATGTGTGTAATGTGTTTAATGTGTGTAATGTGTGTAATGTGTGTAATGTGTTTAATGTGTGTAATGTGTGTAATGTGTGTAATGTGTTTAATGTGTGTAATGTGTTTAATGTGTGTAATGTGTGTAATGTGTTTAATGTGTGTAATGTGTGTAATGTGTGTAATGTGTGTAATGTGTTTAATGTGTGTAATGTGTGTAATGTGTTTAATGTGTGTAATGTGTTTAATGTGTGTAATGTGTGTAATGTGTGTAATGTGTGTGTGGGGGTAAATTAACACTGATGCTATAATACGGAAAATTTACATCTTAAAACTTTTATGTGCACTATTGTATAAATAAATAAATAAACAAATAAACTCTGTTAGCATTTAAAGTGCTCTATAAATCAAGCTGAAGTTAAAGTTGAAGTTAAATATATTTATTTATCTCACTTTTATCTATCCTGAGCACCGCGACCGTTTGGAAGTGCAGCATTAAACAAACAGGAAACCGTGGGTGTTTTATTTTGAAGAGACCGGATATGAACGCCTTTGTTTACGTTCAGTGTCGCGCATGCGCACTCGGGGGTGCGTTGACAGTGACGTGTGCTGGGAGGTAAACAGCCGTTAGGACATTTAAACGGCGGAGAGCGACCGGAGCGACCGGAGCCGGTAAGAACCGACATTTAACCCAAATATGAGGCTTTACCGACCGGACTGAGCCTCCTGCGGCTTTATTTAAGAGTTTAAGAGAGAAAATAAAGAAAATAAAACAGAATTAGACTCCGAAACACCGAAGAGAAGAGCTCCGTGTGTCTGCGGGGCGGAGACTGCAGACTGTCAACGAGAGGAAATAATAATAATAAATATAATATTATTATAATGATTTAATCTACAGAGACTGCAGACTGTCAACGAGAGGAAATAATAATAATAAATATAATATTATTATAATGATTTAATCTACGGAGACTGCAGCCTGTCAACGAGAGGAAATAATAATAATTAATATAATATTATTATAATGATTTAATCTACAGAGACTGCAGTCTGTCAACGAGAGGAAATAATAATAATTAATATAATATTATTATAATGATTTAATCTACAGAGACTGCAGTCTGTCAACGAGAGGAAATAATAATAATTAATATAATATTATTATAATGATTTAATCTACGGAGACCGCAGACTGTCAACGAGAGGAAATAATAATAATTAATATAATATTATTATAATGATTTAATCTACAGAGACCGCAGACTGTCAACGAGAGGAAATAATAATAATTAATATAATATTATTATAATGATTTAATCTACGGAGACCGCAGACTGTCAACGAGAGGAAATAATAATAATTAATATAATATTATTATAATGATTTAATCTACGGAGACCGCAGTCTGTCAACGAGAGGAAATAATAATAATAATAAATATAATATTATTATAATGATTTAATCTACGGAGACTGCAGTCTGTCAACGAGAGGAAATAATAATAATAATAAATATAATATTATTATAATGATTTAATCTACGGAGACTGCAGTCTGTCAACGAGAGGAAATAATAATAATAACAGTTAATAATATTATTATTAAGATCTATGGAGACAGCTGAGGAAATAAATATAAAACAGTTAATAATATTGTTATTATGTTTATAACATTTAATCTACAGAGAGAGCTGTGGAAATAATAATAACGGTTAAAATTATTATAATGATTTTAAGATTTAATCCACGGAGAGAGTTGAGAAAATATTCTTATTGATAATATGTAAAGTTAATATTATTAAGATTTTAATATTTAACCTCCAGAGAGAGAGCTGCAGAAATGGTTATGTTTATGATGATTACAGTTGACTTTATCTTTATTCTAGGGATGTAACTATGAAGATTTCATATCACTGTAATTGTGACTAAAATGATCAGTTTTTATTATTATTGCTGTTGCAGTGAGCTCAAAATGTTCAAAAAGTACTTTAACACAGTCTGTAAATCATTTAACCCTTTAATGTTATAATTTTATCAGTTCTTTTGTCTTTTTGTCAATAACTGTGTCAGGAAATGTCCTGTAAGTAAATTTGTTTAAACTTTTTAACTGAGAAATTAAATTAAACAATTCTAGAAAGTATCTGTCATTATTATGTTATAAATGCTTAAACTGTGTGTAATTACAAGAAAAGAAAAAACATTTAAAACAGGATTCTCTTTATAAACAATTGTAAATGAACATGTTCAAAGTTTTAAATCTTAACCTGTTTTACAAACACACATGTTAGTTCACCTGCAGCATTAGTGTCCATGTTACAGCTCGTTATATTAGACCATGTCCAGGACTTTTTTTTTATTTATTTTTGTTTTACTAACGATAGTCCCTGAAGCAGTTAGCCCCCTTCATGACTCTCCTCTGGTCTCCCCTGTCCATGGCAGATCTCCTCCACATCTCCTTCTTTAATATTTCCAAATTAGGATTGACTAAATCCATAAAACACAAACTATGATGGAAATAGACGATCTATTACGACGATCAATTATGACAAAATATGGAGAATAAACGGCGAAAGAACAACAAGAACTCACTCCAGATTGATCCTAATGCTGTTATTTACAACCTTTAAACATTATTTACTCAGAAAATCCTGATAAACCTCCTATAATTCACTCAGGTATGGCTCTCTGAATCCTCTCTCTCTCTCTCTGCTCGTTTACTCGAGGAGTTACAGCAGTTTTAATCACACACATTTTTGTCTTTCACCACAGCTTGGTGTTTTAGACAGGGTGACTGTGGTCAATCAGTTTCCCCTCCACATCCTTTAAAATCCAAACTTAGACCAGACTTTAGACTTTGTCTGTTTGAGTGTGTAAACCTGTCAGAGTCTGAGCGAGGCTCCAGCTGCTGTCTGAGAGAGACGGCTGCTTCACCGAGGAGCAGACACACAAAGTTCAGGCTTTACAGTCAAAGAGCAGCATCACTGAGAGTTACTGACACAGAGTGGGGATCAAACACGCTTTAACGGTCATTTTAATAGGACACAGTGATGATTACTGCAGTTTACCATTTTACCGCTAACAGTTACATCCCTACTGTATCCTGATGTTAGGATTAAATCTACAGAGAGAGCTGCAGAAATAATCTTATTATAATTATTAAAGTTTAATTTCTGACAGACCGACGCGTCTGCTGTTCCAAAGAGACTAAAAGCTTCATTTGAGTTTGCCTGGTTAATAGTTTAACTTTGGCTGGTTTATAGTTTGATGTAGTTTATAAATAGATATAATCTGTTATGGTTTAAATCTTAGAAGACTTTCTGTCACAGTTCTTTACTCTCTTTATGTTTTCTTTATATTTTTCCAATCTTTTTGCTCGGCCTTCTTTACTCTCCTTTAGTTTTTATTTATATTTTTTAATCTTTTGCTCGGCCTTCTTTACTCTCCTTTAGTTTTTATTTATATTTTTTAATCTTTTGCTCGGCCTTCTTTACTCTCCTTTAGTTTTTATTTATATTTTTTAATCTTTTTGCTCGGCCTTCTTTACTCTCCTTTAGTTTGTATTTATATTTTTAATCTTTTGCTCGGCCTTCTTAACTCTCCTTTAGTTTTTATTTATATTTTTTAATCTTTTGCTCGGCCTTCTTTACTCTCCTTTAGTTTGTATTTATATTTTTTAATCTTTTGCTCGGCCTTCTTTACTCTCCTTTAGTTTTTATTTATATTTTTAATCTTTTGCTCGGCCTTCTTTACTCTCCTTTAGTTTTTCTTTTATATTTTTCCAGACTTTTAAACGGTCTTCCTGGCTCAGACTCTCTGGTGTTTCCTCCACAGACTTGACCGCAGTTATTATGCAGCATGACTCCTCCGGGTCCTCGGCGGCGGTCCCGGGTCGGGCCGTGGCCCCGCCCCCTCAGAACTTCGCGGAGAGGCTGCCGGAGGAGATGAGCGTGAGGATCTTTGGCGAGCTGGACGTGGAGAGCCTGTGCAGCGCGGCGAGGACGTGCAGACTGTGGCACCACATCATCGAGGAGAGCCAGCAGCTGTGGAGGAGGCAGTGCCTGCTGCTAATGTGCCAGCGTCAGGTGGACGGGGACCGGCGGGACGGCCTGTCCTGGAAGGTGAGGGGGCGGGGCCTAAAGCCTAAACCAGTCATGGTTTACCATGAAGTCATCGCTCAGCTTCAGCGACAAAAAATCAAACACAAAGATGTCCTGTTATTGTTTTTGAGAGAGAAACAGACATTAACATAATTAATGAGGAGTGTTGAAGATCAGACTTTAATAAACTGAAGATTAGTGATGAGGCTTCACTTCCTGTCTCAGGTGAGTAAAGTGTCCCAGTGAGGCCGATACAACCACAGTATGATATTATTATACATATATATATATATATAATAATATTATACTGTGGTTATAACCCCCCCCCCCCCCCAAAAAAAACTGTCTCTATATTTTCCTGTTTTACTGATCCACTTCACACAGGTCATTATTATTATTATTATTATTGCTATTATTATTATTATTAGGATTAGGATTATATTATTATTATTGCTTTTATTATTGTTGTTATTATTATTATTATTATTGTTGATCCACTTACAGAGAGGAGCGTAATAACAGATCGGACGGTTGTTTAAATCAGTAATAACGGATCAGACGCTTGTTTAAATCAGTAATAACGGATCAGACGCTTGTTTAAATCAGTAATAACGGATCAGACGGTTGTTTAAATCAGTAATAACGGATCAGACGCTTGTTTAAATCAGTAATGACGGATCAGACGCTTGTTTAAATCAGTAATAACAGATCAGACGGTTGTTTAAATCAGTAATAACAGATCAGACGCTTGTTTAAATCAGTAATAACGGATCAGACGGTTGTTTAAATCAGTAATAACGGATCAGACGGTTGTTTAAATCAGTAATAAGGGATCAGACGCTTGTTTAAATCAGTAATAATGGATCAGACGCTTGTTTAAATCAGTAATAACAGATCAGACGGTTGTTTAAATCAGTAATAAGGGATCAGACGCTTGTTTAAATCAGTAATAACGGATCAGACGGTTGTTTAAATCAGTAATGACGGATCAGACGCTTGTTTAAATCAGTAATAACAGATCAGACGCTTGTTTAAATCAGTAATAACGGATCAGACGCTTGTTTAAATCAGTAATAACGGATCAGACGCTTGTTTAAATCAGTAATGACGGATCAGACGCTTGTTTAAATCAGTAATAACAGATCAGACGCTTGTTTAAATCAGTAATAACAGATCAGACGCTTGTTTAAATCAGTAATAACGGATCAGACGCTTGTTTAAATCAGTAATAACGGATCAGACGGTTGTTTAAATCAGTAATAACGGATCAGACGGTTGTTTAAATCAGTAATGACGGATCAGACGCTTGTTTAAATCAGTAATGACGGATCAGACGCTTGTTTAAATCAGTAATGACGGATCAGACGCTTGTTTAAATCAGTAATGACGGATCAGACGCTTGTTTAAATCAGTAATGACGGATCAGACGCTTGTTTAAATCAGTAATGACGGATCAGACGGTTGTTTAAATCAGTAATAACAGATCAGACGGTTGTTTAAATCAGTAATGACGGATCAGACGGTTGTTTAAATCAGTAATAATGGATCAGACGCTTGTTTAAATCAGTAATAACGGATCAGACGGTTGTTTAAATCAGTAATAACGGATCAGACGGTTGTTTAAATCAGTAATAATGGATCAGACGGTTGTTTAAATCAGTAATAACGGATCAGACGGTTGTTTAAATCAGTAATGATTGATCAGACGGTTGTTTAAATCAGTAATAACGGATCAGACGCTTGTTTAAATCAGTAATAATGGATCAGACGCTTGTTTAAATCAGTAATAACGGATCAGACGCTTGTTTAAATCAGTAATAACGGATCAGACGCTTGTTTAAATCAGTAATAACGGATCAGACGGTTGTTTAAATCAGTAATAACGGATCAGACGCTTGTTTAAATCAGTAATAACGGATCAGACGCTTGTTTAAATCAGTAATAACGGATCAGACGGTTGTTTAAATCAGTAATAACGGATCAGACGCTTGTTTAAATCAGTAATGACGGATCAGACGGTTGTTTAAATCAGTAATAACGGATCAGACGGTTGTTTAAATCAGTAATGATTGATCAGACGGTTGTTTAAATCAGTAATAACAGATCAGACGGTTGTTTAAATCAGTAATGATTGATCAGACGGTTGTTTAAATCAGTAATAACAGATCAGACGCTTGTTTAAATCAGTAGTAACAGATCAGACGGTTGTTTAAATCAGTAGTAACAGATCAGACGGTTGTTTAAATCAGTAATGATGGATCAGACGCTTGTTTAAATCAGTCATAACGGATCAGACGCTTGTTTAAATCAGTCATAACGGATCAGACGCTTGTTTAAATCAGTAATAATGGATCAGACGCTTGTTTAAATCAGTCATAACGGATCAGACGCTTGTTTAAATCAGTCATAACGGATCAGACGGTTGTTTAAATCAGTAATAATGGATGGTTGTTTAAATCAGTAATAACGGATCAGACGGTTGTTTAAATCAGTAATGATGGATCAGACGGTTGTTTAAATCAGTAATGATGGATCAGACGGTTGTTTAAATCAGTAATAACGGATCAGACGGTTGTTTAAATCAGTAATAACGGATCAGACGGTTGTTTAAATCAGTAATAACGGATCAGACGGTTGTTTAAATCAGTAATGACGGATCAGACGGTTGTTTAAATCAGTAATGACAGATCAGACGGTTGTTTAAATCAGTAATGATGGATCAGACGCTTGTTTAAATCAGTAATAACAGATCAGACGTTTGTTTAAATCAGTAATAACAGATCAGACGGTTGTTTAAATCAGTAATAACGGATCAGACGGTTGTTTAAATCAGTAATAACAGATCAGACGGTTGTTTAAATCAGTAATAAGGGATCAGACGGTTGTTTCCTGTTTCTATGTTTTGATTGACGGCTCATGTAGCTCACTGATCTTTTTTCTTTTTAAAGGCTGATCCTTACACTTTAACTCTTAATATTTATTCTTTATTAAATGATTTAGAAAGTCCTTTGAATCTTCATTATTCCTGTGTTATCGCCCCTCTGAGTCTCGGTCCTGGTCCTCCTGTGACCCTCTCCCCTGTGCAGGTGACCCTGGGCAGGAACTACACCCTGAGCTGTGTGAAGAGGGACTGGCTGACGGGCAGGTACAGCCAGGTGAGGTCTGCAGACGAGCTGCTGGGCCGGACCATGAGGCCGCTGGACGTGGAGACGTGGGGGGAGATCCTGCAGGCCGAGCTGGACAGATGACGGACAGACGCACCTACAGCTGATTATTCTTAATTTATGTTTTATAAAACTGTAAATACATGAGATGATTTAATGTTTTCTAAGAGATCATGGAGACAAAAGCTACTGTCTGACAGGAAAGGTTGATCTGTGGGCTCAGCCAATCAGGAGGCTGGGCACGTATGACAGATATATGTATATAAAGATAAAAATGATTTTAATAATGCAGCTTCACGTTAACAGCATCACTGTTAAAGGGTTAAATAAATTACTCTAAAACAGGTCAGCACAAGGTAAATATTTAATACAGTTTGATTGGCTCCACACAGATCAGAGTTTGGAGAGTTAAACTTTCTCTGGATCAGAACAGAAAAGATTTTTACTGCAGAAGTTTATTATTTTTGTTTCCTTAAAGGAGGAGGACTGAACTTTTCCTCTATGAGCTGACATCAGTATGAACAAATGCATAAAGCCTGTTTATATTCATTGTTGTATTTTCTGTTTGGTTCTGTTTATGTGTGGATAAACTTTTATATTTCTTCATAAAAAATAAAGCGACAGGTAACAGGGTGGACACATGGGTGAAGCTCAACATTTAACTTCATTCATTTAACAGCTTTTTCTCTTACTGCTCCCTGTTTGTGGACTAATCTTCAAAAGAGCTCAAACTGGATCCAGTGGATCTCTGAATGAGATTAAGAGCCTCGTTGAGCCTCATTCTTAACCCTTTCATGCATGAATTATTAAAGCCAAATGAATATTTGTTCAAAATGTTTGTTTTTACTTTCAAACATGTTAAAAATCATGGTCATTTTTATATTTTCAGGGAGTTGTGTGTATAAATAGTAACTTAATTAAACTTAAAGATCCACAAACGTGTCTTTAACAAACTTTAAGAATAAATAAAAGAAAAAGGTCAAATCTAAAGTATGTGTAATGTTGCTGTTTAATCAGACCGTTCACTTCTGAATTACAACAAAGTGTAAAATAAAAAATACAAACTCGTGTGAAATCTGAACACAGGCACGATGACCAATCAGCTGTTAGTTGGCTACTTTTAATTTATGATGCAAAACTCCATATGGTAAAAATGTGCAATGAAAATATTTTCATGAGACTTAGGACAGGTGCTGCAGCCTAAAGGGCATAACATCAAATATCTGTCTGCTGTAGTGGACAGCACGCGTCAAAGGGTTAAATGTGTTTCTGATTATTTCCTTTAAACTTGTTGATTTTGTCATTTTCTCTGTGCAGCTGCTGTTTTGTCCAGGTCTGTCTGAAAAAGAGATTTTTAATCTCAAAGGGACTTCCTGGTTAAATAAAGGTAAAAAAAAAATCAGAAAAGTCATGAGGACAGAAAAACAAACAAAACACAGCTGAGTTAAGGCATCAGTAACAACAGAAAAAGAAGTGGGCCTGGTATAGAGCCTTGTGGAACACCTGTATCAGCTGACATTGGACTAGATGACGACCTCTGATGTAATATCGATGTGTTTGTGGTGGAGATGATGGTCGGGCTCGTCAAAGACTTTTAAAGGATCAGCACAGATTCACCTGTTCCTGCCAAACGCTGAAAGAAAAAGTGAATTTAAGAAAGTTTGAGCAGAGCAAACATTCACTCCTGCACACAGATGGACGGACACGATGCCCATTTTGGTTTATTTTCTATGCTCAGATAGATTTTAGTTTATTTTATAAATGTTAACATTGTCTGCTTTCATCAACATTTCAGAGAACAAACGGATAAAAAACATTTTCTTGGTGTGGAAATCAAAGGTTTAAGCTAACAGTTGACGCCGTGATGACAAAAAAAATGCACAAATATTTGGGAATATTAGAAAAGGGTTTGTAAATAAATAAACATCAAGGTAAGTTAAGACTGATGGCACTGAGTTAGACAAACAAATATGTTTTTTTATGAAGAACAGATTTCATAAATATAAATTATATCAGTAAGTGGTTTAGTATTTAAATAATAATGATGGTACCAGTAATAACCTTTAACTCCCACACAAAGGAAACGTCGGGCTTTTTGGTTTGTTTTTTTTCTGTATCCTGAAAAATGGACAAAAACAATGTGTTACTTTTTTAAAACACATTAATGCACTTTTTACATTTTGTAAGGTGACAATGAGTGTCATGAAAGGCACTTATTATTATTATTATTATTATTATAATTATTATTATTATTGTTATTATTATTATAATTATTATTATTATTATTATTATTATTATTATTATAATTATTATTATTATTATTGTTGTTATTATTATAATTATTATTATTATTATTATAATTATTATTATTATTATTATTATTATTATTATTACCCTTTAACTTCCAGCTCAACTGTTTGTCAGAGGTCATCAATAAATTCAATGATAATGTTTTAAAATCAGAACAAATCAAATCATTGTTTAATAATGTTAGAATCTGATGGAACAGAGGAAACTACAAACAAACCAAAAATCAGAAATGTGTGTATGTGTGTGATTTAAAGGTTTAAAAGTTAACAGTCATTACGTGATGACATAAAAATGCACGTTTGGAACAAAATGAATCACAATAGGCAGAAAAGAGCAAAAATAACTTACACTAGATGATATTGAGTTTGACAATGAATTCAGATTGATAACATAAATAAATATAAATATAAATGTACTTATATAATTCAACAAATGGTGAAGTATTTACAAGAATAAGGGTGGTAATAATTAAGTTTTGCTTTTTAAATCTACACAAATAAAATATCAGTTCTTTTAGTTTGTTTGCAGTTTTTCTGTTTCCTTGAACTCTGACAGAAACAAAACATTTTAATATGAAATATTTCTGAATTATTTTACTCTAACAGTAGAGCCGGGGGTTAAAGGGTTAACTCCGCTTTTATTCTGAAAGAGCCGGAAGTGTCCTCCTGCTGCCTGTAGCCCCTCCCCCTCCTTTCTCCTCAGCATCTCAGCATCCTCCTCCTCCTCCTCCTCCTCCGGACCATGGACGACGTGCCCCCGATCATCAACATCTCGATCGGCCTGAAGATCCAGCCCAACGAGGGCCCGGTCTTCTTCAAGGTGGACGGGACCCGGTTCGGCCAGACCCGGACCATCAAGCTGCTCACGGGCTCCAAGTACAAGATCGAGGTGGTGATGCGGCCCGGGACCGTGGAGGCCACGTAAGGAGACCGGAGGGGGGCCTGTCGGTCATTTAGGACCGGGGCTGGGGTCGTGTTCATGTAGGGGGGGCGGGGAGCCGGTAAATTACCGTTTAAGAGGTCTTTGTGTGTAAAAGGGGAAGAGCGGAACGGGCTGCGCGGCCTCCTGCACCTGATCCGCCCCTGAATAAACCATGAGGCGGATCTGGATCAGGTTCTGGATCAGGATCAGGATCAGGATCAGGATCGGGTCTGGATCAGGGGGCAGAGATCTTTAAACACAAATATGCATGTAACTCACATATGCAGCGGCCACTTTATTAGGCACACCTCCATGATGCTGGTCCAGGTCTCCACCACAGCTGCCGTACTGGACTGAGATCTGGTGATTAGACTCCTAGTTCAGATGCAGCAGGCTTAGACTGCAGGCTTAGACTGCAGCTGTGGAGCAGTTACAGACATATGTGGCCATTTCATTAGGAACACTCCAGTCCATTTCATTAGTGTATAGTTGTATATTTTGGTGTGCTGTTTCCATGGACTGTTACTGACTGTTGCTGTTTTAAATGCTCATTTATCTGCTCTATAACTTTTGTATTTTATTATTGTTTTTTATTGTTGTATTGTATAATTTATGACTGTATTCCTGCCCAGGGACTGCAGATGTAAATTAGCTTATAGCTAACTCTGGCTTGACAGTCCTTGTCTTGCATGGCCCCTGTTACATAAAAAAATAAATAATAAATTATAGCTGTTAATGTAGACATTAGCATGGTCTCCCTATCTATGGTTGATACATCTATAGTATCTATATTTATCACCACATAGACATGAGGTCACATCTCAAGAGGGCTTTACTTATACTTAACGGCAGTGCTGGGAGTAATGCATTACAAAAGTAATCTGATTACTGTAATACATCCTTCTTTACTGTAACATAGTAATGTAAAGCATCACAAATAAACAGTAATATTTTACTCAGAACAAATGTCAGTAATATAAGTTACAGTGTATTTAAAATCAAACCTGAAACAAAGAGTGTTTGTTTAAAACAGACCTGTAGCTCTAAAGTTACAGTTACTCTAACAGTTTGTGTTTCTGCTCTGATGGTTTCTTGTATTGAGCCATGAGCATCAATGTGTCTATTATGTGTCTATTATGTGTCTATTATATTCTCCTGTTTTTAGCCTGAAGCTGAACTCAGTCAGAGAGACACCACATCACCTTCACTGGATGTTAACGAGCTTTTTTAATGAGCTACATTTAGAATGACAAATCCATATTTCTGTTATTAAAGTAATGTGATAATAGAGTAATGCATTACATTTAAATACAGTAATATTATAATGTAACTAATTACTTTGAAATTACAGTAACAAATAATGCATTACATTTTTAAAGTAACCTGCCAACACTGATTATTGATTGATTGATTGATTGGTTGGTTGGTTGGTTGGTTGGTTGGTTGGTTGGTTGGTTGGTTGGTTGATTGATTGATTGGTTGGTTGGTTGGTTGATTGATTGATTGATTGGTTGATTGATTGATTGGTTGGTTGGTTGGTTGGTTGGTTGGTTGGTTGGTTGGTTGGTTGGTTGGTTGGTTGGTTGGTTGATTGATTGATTGGTTGATTGATTGGTTGGTTGGTTGGTTGGTTGGTTGGTTGGTTGGTTGGTTGATTGATTGATTGATTGATTGATTGGTTGGTTGGTTGGTTGGTTGGTTGGTTGGTCGGTCGGTCGGTCGGTCGGTCGGTCGGTCGGTCGGTCGGTCGGTCGGTCGGTCGATCGATCGATCGATCGATCGATCGATCGATCGATTGATTGATTGATTAATCGATCTGCAGTGCAGTGACACCCGTGTGGTCTGAGCTGACAGGAGCAGCAGCAGGTGTGGTCTCAGACTCTGGTTTTAACGAGTGGATATTTGAGTCTTTATCTCTGACCTTCTCTCCTTAGAGCCGCCTCTCAGAGGATATTTTCTCTTTTTCAGACCATTCTCTGTAAACTCTGTGAAGCCTCCTAAAGTTTTTCTCTCTCGCTCAGTTTGAACTCAGCAGCTCGTCCTGACTGTAAATGCACTGAGTGTCTGCCATGTGATTGTCCAATTAGCTATTTTCCTTAATAAACTATTGAGCAGATGTACTTAATAAAGTGGCCGGTTTGTAAATCTCCATTTAATAAAAGTAAAAATCATCTGGAGCACATCAGATGGGAGAAACGACTTTACTTGGTCTCTGTTTTAAACTTTAATCTAATTATTTAAACTATTTTTAATGTGCTGTTCTCCGTGTGCGTGACAGGGAAACTTCTGTATCAGTTCTCAGGACTGTAGAATTATTCATGAGAGCATGCTTACATATGGATTCATTTAAGTTACTCTCATGTTAATGTTAATTTATTCTTTTACTTTTATTTGGTCGGATTATTACGCTGCACAGAAAAAAAGGAAGTTATTTTTTTAACAGGACGTAAAGTAGAGACGATTTATGATCAAACGAGATTCAGGAGCTTTAAAATAAAATAAAACGGCTCTTCTCTTCTGCAGTGTCTGATTCTACTAAATTAAATCAAACTGCTCTTCTCTGATTGGTCCTCCTCAGGAACATGAACATCGGCGGGATCGTCTTCCCGCTGGTCCAGCAGTCGCGGGATGAGGACTCGGTGGTTTACCACGCCCAGTACGAGACCGAGGGCGTCCCGCACACGAAGAGCGGCGACAGGCAGCCCGTCCAGGTCAGCATCGAGGTGAGAGGTCACAGTAATCTGATTACTTTATACAGCATAGAGAGGCCCACCACCAGGGGGCGCCCTGACAGAGGGGGCGGGGCTTTAATAACTGTTAAACCTTTATTTGAAACACTGGGAGACTGTGTAATGACGGGAGATAAAGGAGCCAAAGGCCACGTTTAAACAGCCCACTCTTTATTATTTATGATTATTATTATTATTCCATAAGGCCTGAGTAGGGGTGTGCGATATGATGATATTAAATCATTAAGGATTATAACGTGGGGATGATCTCATAAAGCAGAAAGATCGTCAGATCGTCTGTGTGGGCGCAGAGACTTTGACACGCACCCGACTAACCAATCGTAGCACATTACCCCAGTGCATGGTGGGATCTCCTGTTTGGTTATGTAGCGTGAAGCCATGGTGGAAAGAGAAAAGGAGATAAAAGCTTGAAGATGTCTGAACAGAAATCTGTTCTAAAGCAGCTGTATTATTCACTCAGATTATAGACATTACAGTTAGATAACATTTGTTTTAAATTGTTGCACTTTAAGAGATAATGTTGATATTGTTGTTCATTACCTTTTATGTTTACATTTATTGCACATTTTTATAAAAACTATTTAAATTAAAACCTGTTCAGAAAGTTTCTTTGGCTTAAATTGTCATTTTTTTCTTTTATTGTTTTACATGTTTTATATTTTAAACATGGGGAAAAAATGGTCAGACATGCAAATTAGTCTAGAAAAATCAACGTAAAAAAGAATCGTGATAAAATCATGATCAGGATTTTATTTTTAAAGGAGACATATCATGCTGATGCATGATTTAATACTTACATATAATAGAATAAATTTGAAAACAAGACCTTACACCCCCTTAATTTTCAAAAAATGAGATATTGTATTTTTTCTGATATCCTAGAACGAGATTTGATGCCTCTGAAAATAGGTCATTGCGAGATGTCCGTGAGATTTAAATCGTCGTGACGACACGAGGTACCTTTCTTTTTATTGGAGTAATCTGATAAAACACTTCCTCCTCTGTGATGTCCGTTAGCCACAAAACCGTCACCGAGGAACTCATCCACCAGCAGCAGTATATAGATCCCTAGCTCACACTCACTCATTACCAGCTCTGGCCTGTAGGGGGACTCAATACGCGGTCGCTGCTTTGAGCCTGCCGGAAAATACAGTAGAAGAAGAAGGACAGGCTGGCTCTACCCCCGATAGAACTGACCAATCAGAGCACAAAGGGCTGTGACGTTGCGAGGTAACTGTAGGTCATCCTCAGATCCGAGTGTTTCAATGAGAGCTTGATAATGGCCTAAAATGAGGATTTTGAGAACGCTATTGTGGGGCAATGAAGGAACTAAATGACTTGTACTGAGGGCAGAAATGCTTTACAGGCATCCTAGTCTGGCATAGTGAAAAGGAGAAACAAGCATGATATGTCTCCTTTAAAATATCGTGATATGATATTTTTGCCATATCGCCCACCCCTAGGCCTGAGGCAGAAAAAGAGACTAAACGAAAAACAGAGTCAAAACTCTGGAGACAATAAGCCAAAATCAGGACAAACGGACGATAAGAGGTTAAAATAATCAACGACAGGAACACAACAGGAATAAACTACATTTTTACAGGTTAAAATCTACATATGTATAATATATATATATATATATATGAGGAACATTAATAAAGTTTTTTAAATTAAATTTAAAGATACAGAGACAATAAGACAATAGATGGATGATCGGACAGAGAGGGACGCATGAAACTGTCACTTTTACCATTAATTTAATTCTTTGCCATATTTATTGTTTATTTAATACCTTAAACTTTAAACATAAATTTTCATTTATTATGACCTGTGCTGCTGACCTCTTGGCAAAGTCATGCTTGTAAATGAGATCCTGGTCTCAGCGGGAAATACCTGGTTAATAAAGGTTTTGATTGGTGGATTTTTAAATATTTGCTGATATTTACATCAGCCTTATCTCAGCTCTAACATCTACAAAATATACAAATGAACATTTTTCTTCACCTTTATCACTTTATCTAAAAATGAAGACTTGAAAAATATTAAGGATGATGAGTTTAGAAACATCAACACATCAAAATCATTCCTCCTTTTGTAAAAACAGACGGACAGACGACATCACATCAGGAGGACGAATAAAAAAGATAAAAACATAAAAAGATAAAAACAGGACTGAAACAACGAGACATCCAGTGAAGGGAGATTAAAATAATTTAATAGGTGATTGTAAAATAAAAATACAGAGAGAAATAATTCACTAACGAGTGTGTAAGCAGTAAATGAAGCAGCAACAGGTTTTAAAGATGGTCAGAAATAATTCAGGACCAGAGCTTTAAAAATGATCAAATCTTAAAATCACTTCTAAAACAAACAGGAAGTCTGAGGACAGACGAGGACCAGAGGGATGTGTCTGTTATAAAACAGATAAAGCCGGTTTAAGTCCAGGTCCTGGTCCTGGTCCTGACCCTGATGATCTGTGATCCCCCCTCTGTGCAGTTCAACAAGGCGGGCACGTTCGAGACGGTCTGGCAGGCGAAGTACTACAACTACTACAAGAGGGAGCACTGCCAGTTCGGGAACAAGTTCAGCAGCATCGAGTACGAGTGCAAGCCCAACGAGACCAGGACCCTGATGTGGATCAACAAGGAGGCCTTCAACTGACCGGCCTGCCCTGACAGTCATGAACATCACAGCTAAGGCCCGCCTCCAGGCAGCGAGGGGCGGGGTCAGCGGTTTATGTTGTTTTATAGAGGGGCGACCCGTTTGGCGTGCTGGTCTCTGGGGGCGGGGCTTAATCCTGCACTCTGCACACAGGGGGTGGAGCTCCGGCTGATGTTCTCAGATGATGCCAGGGTCATGTGGACCGCTCACCCTATGGGCCTCATAGCGGCGAGCGGCGTCAGCAGGAGCTCCACGAGCGCGTGCAGAGTGCAGCTTTGAGCTTAAAGGGACTGTCGGCCATTTTGTGAGACGGCTCTCTGCTTCAGCCGGGGTCAAAGTGCACTGCCCCCAGACCTCAGGACAGCACAGCAGCTGGTTTTAGGTTTAGATCTCCGACTTAAAGTCACCTGTCATGACAGGTGTGAACCCTTGGGATCAGCCTGAACCCCCACAGACAGAGCTGCACTGCTCAAAACCCCTTTATTATTATTATTATTATTATTATTATTATTGTTATTATTATAATCATTATTTATTATTATAATTGTTATTATTATTGTTAATGTTATTATAATCATTATTTATTATTATTATTATTGTTATTATTATTGTTAATGTTATTATTATAATCATTATTTATTATTATTGTTATTATTATTGTTAATTTTATTATAATAATCATAATTATTATTATTATTGTTATTATTATTGTTATCATTTTATTTTATCTTTATTATTACTATTTTATTATTTTATAATATTATTATTATTATTATTTTATCATTATCATTATTACTATTTATTATTATTATTATTTGGGGAAAGTGAACTAATGCAGCAGATCTCAGACTCCAGCAGTGAGCTCTGTCAGGGCTGTGGTCTGGGAGCAGCAGTGTGAATGGGGGTTTGGTTTCTTGTTTGGACTTCATCATTGTCTCAGGTCTTCTTTTAGAAGGTAACCAGTCCACAGGAGTGGATCTGGTCTGAAAACCTGAGACCCAAACTGGAGTTAAAGAAAAGGTCCTCGTTGACAGGAGGAAGCCCGTCTGTGCCGACTGTTCCTTTAAAGCAGATTTTAATAAATAAATAAATAAATATCTTATGACGTGAGCTGTTAGCAGGAGACCAGGATGAAGACGGAGTTTCATTTTATTTATTTAATTTATTTATGAAAGTGTTTATGTGGAGAAGAGAACGTGTTTGGTCTGTAACTTATTTATTGTTGTTAATGAAAAATCCACTTTTTTCTGCTCTGAAATGTTTAACCCTGAAAAGCTCAAATTAAACTAACTTTGGTTTTAAACGTCTGCCCAGGACTATTTTCAGCAGCGGATGGATACGCTGAAGGCAGCAGAGCTTCAGTTAGTGTTTTATGTTGAAATAAAAGAATAAAATCAGGAAACCTAAATCCCTCTGCTGAAAAATACAAATAGTCTCATCTGTTTTATTTTTCTGATCCATGAATTAAAGTTTTATTTTTCTCCAGAGCAGCTGCACTCATGCTGCCAAACTTTTCTGTTTTTGTTTGTTCTGATGAAATAAAGAGTGTAAAATGTCTTTGTGAATAAAACAACACACTGAAATCACCCACACAGCTTCAGAAACAGGGTTTGTTTTTACTTTTATTATTACCTACATTTATATATTTGACCAGAAAGAACAGTCGACATAAGAATAAAGAGTCAAGGAGAAAGTTTAAAATATCTATCTATCTATCTATCTATCTATCTATCTATCTATCTATGATGATAGAAGCTGCTCTCCTGATCTATGATGGTAGAAGCTGATCTTTGATGATAGAAGCTGCTCCCCTGATCTATGATGGTAGAAGCTGCTCTCATGATCTATGATGGTAGAAGCTGCTCTCCTGATCTATGATGGTAAAAGCTGCAGATCTATGATGATGGAAGCTGATCTTTGATGATAGAAGCTGCTCCCCTGATCTATGATGGTAGAAGCTGCTCTCCTGATCTATGATGGTAAAAGCTGCAGATCTATGATGATGGAAGCTGATCTTTGATGATAGAAGCTGCTCCCCTGATCTATGATGGTAGAAGCTGCTCCCCGATCTATGATGGTAGAAGCTGCTCTCCTGATCTTTGATGGTAAAAGCTACAGATCTATGATGGTAGAAGCTTCAGTGTTGGTGCTGCTCCGTCCTCATAGATCGTCTGTGCTGACAGATGTCTCACTCTGACTGAGAAACAGTCTGGAGGCTGTTTTTCACATTTATTATGATCATTTTTACTTTATTATTGTTTCCCTCCATTTTTATAATTAATTTGATATGTATAACTGTTTCTCTCTCATTTTTAAAATTGTTTTTACTCTATTGTTTTCCCATTTTTTTAAATTTATTTTTATTTGTATTATTGCTTCCCACTCCATTTTAGAGAACGACTCAGATGTACTGTAGGCAATACAAACCAGACTCTGACACTGGTCATACAGGACGGCCCGTATCAGGGGGTCCTCTACCCCATACTCCCGGAGCACCCCCCACAGGACCCCACGAGAGACACGGTCGAATGCCTTCTCCAAGTCCACAAAACACATGTGGACTGGTTGGGCAAACTCCCATATAGGGATGGGAATTGAAGACCAATTCCAGTTGAGAATCGTTAACAGCTCCATCAAAGAATTGATATCATTAATCTTTTTGCTAATCAATTCCATTCAGTTGACTCTTCTGGGTTCAGAAGAGTCAGAATTGTGGCTTAATTTTAATTACACCTACTACACAACCTTAAGTGAGTGGAAACACCAGACACTTGCAGAAGCAGATATTGTTGACATTGAAAATCAGACCATTTGCCTACATGCAAAATCTGCAGGAATCGATAAGGGAATCGTTAAAGAATTGGATCGATTAGCAGGATCGTTAACAGCATTGGTATTGATAAAATCTTATCAATTCCCATCCCTACTCCCATGGGCCCTCGAGCACTCTATGGAGGGTATAGAGCTGGTCCACAGTCCACGACCAGGACAAACACCACATTGCTCCTCCTGGATCTGAGGTTCAACAATCCGACGGTACCCCTGAATAGACCTTACCGGGGAGGCTGAGGAGTGTGATCCCCCTGCAGTTGGAGCACACCCTGTGGTCCCCCTTCTTGAAAAGAGGAACCACCACCCCGGTCTGCCAATCCAGTGGCACTGTCCCCGATGTCCACGCGATGTTGCAGAGACGTGTCAACCATGACAGCCCCACAACATTCGAGGCCTTGAGGAACTCCAGGCGGATCTCATCCACCCCCGGAGCCCTGCCACCGAGGAGCTTCTTGACCACCTCGGCAACCTCAACTCCAGAGATAGAAGAGCCCACCACAGAGTCCCCCAGGTCTGCTTCCGCACTGGAAGGTGTGCTGGTGGGATTGAGGAGGTCTTCAAAGTATTCTTTCCATCGATGCACAATGTCTCAAGTCGAGGTCAGTAGTGCACCATCCCCGCCATAGACAGTTTTGACAGCACACTACTTCCCCCTCCTGAGACGCCGGTGGTAGTCTAGAATCTCTTTGAAGCTGTACGGAAGTCGTTCTCCTTGGTCTCTCCGAATTCCTCCCATGCCGGGTTTTTGCTTGACCACCGGGTTGACCACCGAAGCTGCATTCTGCTTGGCCAGCCAGTACCAGTCAGCTACCTCCAGAGTCCCACTGGCCAAAGAGGCCCGATAGGACTCCTTCTTCAGCTTGACAGCATCCCTCACCTCTGGTGTCCACCAGCAGTTTCGGGTGTTGCCACCACGACAGGCAACAACTACCTTACAGCCACAGCTCTGATTAGCCGCCTCAACAATAGAGGCCCAGAACAAGGCCCACTTGGACTCAGTGTCCCCTTCCTCCCCCGCCACATGGTCGAACTTCGCCCGGAGGTGGGAGTTGAAACTCTTTCTGACAGGGGACTCTGCCAGATGTTCCCAGCAAACCCACACAACACGCTTGGGTCTACCGGGTCTGACCGGCATCCTCCCCCACCATCGGAGCCAACTCACCACCAGGTGGTGACCAGTTTTCTCTTCACCCGAGTGTCCAAAACATGCAGCTGCAAGTCAGATGATACGACAAAGTCGATCATTGAACTGCAACCTAGGGTGTCCTGGTGCCAGTTGCACATATGAACACCCTTATGTTTGAACAAGGTGTTTGTTATGGACCATCTGTGACGAGCACAGAAGTCCAATAACAGAACACCGCTCTGGTTCAGGTCAGAGGGGCCGTTCCTCCCAATCACGCCCCTCCAAGTCTCACTGTCATCGCCGATGTGAGCGTTGAAGTCCCCCAGTAGAACTAGGGAGTCCCCAGAAGGGGCGCTCTCCAGCACCCCCTCCAGGGAATCCAGGAAGGGTGGAACTGCTGTTTGGTGCTTAAGCACAAACAACAGTTAAGTTCCGTCCCCCCACCCGAAGGCGGACGGATGCTACCCTCTCGTTCACTGGGGTAGACCCCAACGTACAGGCCTCGGAGACAAGAACTGCCACCCCCGCCCGGCACCTCTCACCATCCACAACTCCAGAGTGGAAGAGAGTCCAACCCCTCTCAAGAGGACTGGTTCCAGAGCCCAAGCTAGGCGTCAAGGTGAGTCCAACTATATCTAGTCAGAACCACTCAACCTCGGCATAAGCTTCGGCTCCTTCCCCGATAGAGAGGTGACATTCCGTGTCCCACGGGGGGCAAGGGAAACGAGGTCCATTGTTGTGTCCTTCCATAATAATCCTTGAGCCACGCTTCTTCTGGACCCCCCAGGACCTGTTTGCCTTGGGTGACACTACCAGGGGCATAAAGCCCCTGACAACATGCTCTCTCTCTCCTCTCTCTCTCTCTCTCTCTCCCTCTCTCTCTCTCTCTCCTCCCTCTCTCTCTTCTCTCATGTTTTATCTGCTCTCTCTCTCTCCTCTCTCTCTCTCTCTCTCTTCTGCCTGACCTTCAGTCAAACGAGCTCAGCCCTCTGTCAGCCTGTGTTTATAGTTCCTGCTGTTTTATTTTCATGTTCATTCCCTCTCTCTCTCCCTCTCTCTCTCTCTCCTCCCTCTCTCTCTCCTCTCTCTCTCCTCCCTCTCTCTCTCCTCTCTCTCTCTCTCTCCTCCCCTCTCTCTCCTCTCTCTCCTCCTCCTCCCCCTCCTCCTCCTCCTCCTCCTCCTCTCTCCTCCCCCTCTCTCTCCCCCTCTGCGGCTCTCTGCAGTGTCTCTCCCCCGCTGTCAGTCCGTACAGGCAGCCGGTGCACCTCCGTCCGTCCGTCCGTCACCGTGAAGCGGCCCCGCTCTCCCTCCGTGTCGGCCCGCAGAGACCTGGACGTTCCTCCCCGCAGCTGAACACTCCGCGGCGGCAAAATGGTAGGAGGCCTCGCCGCTGCATTTCTGTGTCAGAGCTCCGCTGTGAAAAACAGCTTCTCCTTCGACTGCACTGCTAGCTGCGGCTAACCTGCCCGCTGCTGCTAGCGGTGTATGGACTGAGATGGTGACCGTGTTACCTGGCGACTGTCGTAATTAAATCCGTCGTAACACGTTTTTAAACGTGTCACTTTAGGATTTACTATCCTCTTTGGTGTAATGTGTGATTTAGTCATTAAATTAAGACAAGATAATGAGGAGGTATCATATTTAACGTCTGCTGTAACTACGACGACCGCAGACGCTTCAGCGGAAAGTCACCGGGTAACACGGTCACTGCTGAGCCCGTAACACCATCATTAGCATAGCGCCTGCACTACAGACGTAGCTCTCAGAGCGGAGTGTTTGTGTCCGTGTGGCTTCATTCCTGTCATGTTCGTGCTCAAGATGACGAACTCATTTTTATTTTTAATCTTTACGTGTCTTCACCGTAAACGTTCGTACAGTTAGCTTGGAGCCAGCGTTAGAATATATCCTGTGAAGGCTTTGCTAGCGAGCTAGCTGAAGGGGCGTAAAGTGCGCAGCAGCGAGCGACGTCAACGACGTAAGAATCCTTCAAAATAAAAGCCCGCTGATTCCACTCCATACTGGAAGATGATTAATGAAAATAAACAATCAGGGGTATTTATTATCAGTTCTTAATTATTTAGAATAATCACTAAGGTTTAATTTTAATCAATTCATTCAGATTTAGTTTTTTTTTTCTAATGAAACATGTCAGTCATTAGCTGACATTTCAAGGACTGCTTTATTAGGTCAGACCAGCCCGTGTGCCGTGTCTTCATGACTAATTGCTCTGGGTTGCTGCAATGTGATTGGCGGATGAGCCATTTGCTTGGTTTGGTAGTGTTGTGGGGGACACAGAGGGGAATGCAGCATGCAGCGGCCTGAGAGGGATTTTAAGATCACTTTAATTTACATGAAGGTGTTGTCACAGCTTTAATGAGTTTAGCTGAGGAGAACTGTGGGTCAAAGGTCACAGGTTATGACATTTTGTCAGGTTCAAAGGGCAGAGGTTGTGATCACTCATTGATTGTAGGACACTTTGTTTGAAAGCATGTGCTTTTATGCTCTTATTAAAATGTAATAATGAGTAACACGTCCAAACTCACGATGTCCTGGGTCACAGTGACCTGTGTCCTCCATAACTCTGTTTTCATAGCTGTGAAAAGCATAAACTTCAGGTATTTGAACTTAAATAGTTGTAGGTACCAGTTTTAATAAATCTGTCTAAATACTTATAATGGTTAAAGCTGAAACATTTGAATAAAAAAAGCCAGGAGGAAAAACTGTTTAAGAAAATCAGTGACTCTCGTTTCTCATCAAATCCTCGTCTGATTTCATCTGCAGGGATGGTTTTGTAAAACATTGTCTTAAATATTCTTACTCTGGGCTTGTTAGTGTTTCCCCTCCAGTTTAACTTTTGTCACGTCCCGGGGAGGAGCAGCATTTCAGTTTGTAACACCTGTGGGGTTTTCAGATTTATGCTTTCACACAGTTTTACAATAATCTTTGTACTGTGAGCCTGTCCTTTCTGCCTTGGCTGTTTTATTTTGAAAGGGTGACAGGAAGTGTTGCTCCGTCTCCTGTCAGCCATGTTTGAATCACACCTTCACCTCCTCTGACAGGACTGTTGAGGTTTTTTAATCTGTCCCTGAAACCTCTTCCTGTAGAGACACGGCCTGATCAGACCAAACTCTTCTTCAGGAACACGTTCACATCAGCTTTTATATTTCTGTTATGATTCATAAAGAGGCACAAATACATTAACTGCTGTTACATTCTGAATTTCAGCCTTAAATGGACCTTTAAGGAGCTTAACAAAAATGATAAATGTGTCTGTCCATGACAGAGAGGAGAATGGCCTGATTATGTTTATCAGCAGATTTTAATGTTTTAAATCAAAACGCACAAACACATGTATAATAAAGAGCCTTAACACTAAGACATCATACTTAATCTGATTCAGTGATTTCTCTAATCTCTGTTGAAGTGTTGTGTGGCACAACTCCGTGAAAGAATAATAAGAATTATAAAAATATATATTTAATATATGATTTAAAAGATATAAAAGAATAACTTTGGATTCTTCTGTGTCAAAGCTGTTGGTCTGTCTGCTTCCCTGCTGTGCTCTGATGTTTACTAGATTTAATCAGAGTTCAGTGTTTTTGTACTGTTTTAAAAAGATAAAAATGTTGATCAGGAAACAGGATGGAGTTATGTGTCGAATCACAAATGAAGACAGAATGACTTATTTCAGGTTAATTTACTGCACTTCTGCTTCTCTGCCTTTTTTATTTTTTTATTTTACTTCTTTTGTGTTAAAGAGTTTATTGGTACAGTTTAGACCGAGGTCTGAAGTTAGCCTGATTTATTTTGTTAATTGAAGACTTGAGGAGGCAGAGCTGGACTCAGAGAGTCTGAGTTTGGACTGTGAGGTCAACCGAAGCTGCAACTTTATCACCTCCACCAAGGAGGTCGTGTTTCCATCAGAGACGGTTGTTTGTTTGTTTGTTTGTTTGTTAGCTAGATTACAGAAAAACTGCTGGATGGATTGACATGACTTTTTTACCAGAGCTGTGGTTTAGTTCAAGAAAGACATTATTACATTTTAGTGCTGATCCGATCAAGACTTGACGTCACCAAAAAAACATTTTAGTTTATGATAAACCAATAACTGAACACTGGGCCGTATGTTGTCCCGCCCACGGCACCATCTGATTGGTCACACGCTCTGGTTACACGCAGTCAGCAGTGATCAGCCAATCAGCAGTGAGAGCTGTGTATGCAAAATTCTGCTCAAACTGTAAAAACATCCCAGTCCTCCTGAAACGGTAAAACATAATAATAATAGTATTAATTATAATAATTATTATAATAAGATTAGGACGGTATAGTATATAGTAAGTGGTATTTACAGTGGTTATATACATGTTTAGTGTTTTACAGATGGAAAATATAGATATTATAAATATAGTCCAGTGGTTATGTACATGTTAGATATTGTCCAGTGACACTTTTGAGGTATTGTGAGTAAAAAAATCCAGTTTATTGCACACTGGAGATGTTTTTGTTATAAAGTCTATCAGCTGCAGGGAGGAAGGATACAGTTAGGAATTATAAATATGACTCTAATAACGGCATGCTGTGGTGGAAAGAAGGTCCCACCTGGGACTACAGAGGTGTTCCTAATAAAGTGGCTATGGGAGCTCACAGATCGGAGTGTAAAGTTAAACATATTAACTGAAGTTATGTCTCGTGTAGGTGTTGGAGGTGTTTTCTCCTAAGAACATTGTTCGGTCTTTTAAATCTGAATTATTTTAGTTTTTAATCTCCTGATCAGCTGATCGGAGCCTCAGAACACGGTACACTGGATGTGCTAATGTGATGTAATTACTGCTATTTTTGGACGCTTGCTGCGCCCGTGCAGGAAGTGGGACAGCGGTGATCAGGTGTTTTTACTCTGCAGAGGTAAAGTCCTGATGTGGGCTAAAGCTGGAGAGCTGGATCAGAGTTTGTGTGGACGTGAGCGAGAGCACGCCCACGCCGAGCCGGACCAATTTGGAAAACATCTTTTTCTCTCCACGCACGGCGAGGCCGAGCTGAAGAGATGCTGCTCTTAAAAATGCTGATCTCATGTTTCTGTCAGAGAAAATCTGATGGACGCTCAAACAGAGCCTGACGCTCTGTGGCTGCTGATTCTTCATTACAGATGTGAGGAGTTTTAATCTGAACAGACTTTTGTCATGTTTACACTCAGCAGCCCGTCAACACCATCACAAAAGACCTGTCTCTGCAAGGGCTGTCCCTCTGCCAAGACTCAAACTCAGGCAGATTTCTAAAACACACTTTAATACCCCCCCCCCCCCCCACATGTGAGGTGTTTCTGATTGGCTGCTCATCCTTACATCTCTGGGCTGGACTGAAGTGGGTCAAAGACGTTAAAGAGGCCCAGCTCTCAGCTGCTTTGCACATAATCAACACACAGCAGAGCCCAACGTGCTTCCACTCGTGCTCCTCACATGCCTGGGTGCTGTTGGAGTGGCTCTGCCGGGCCTTCTGCTTTGTCCACAGCCTCAGTGACCCCCTCGGAGGGATATGATTGTTTTAATTACGTGAAAGACTTTTACGTAGGATGGTGGCCATTCCCGTGATATTCTGCGTTGATGATTAATTCTGATGCTGTGACTCCATCTTGGGTTCTGTGGATGTGGATTTTGTAGGCTTAGTAGATTTGAGATGATAATATCAGAACAATGTGGGCAAGGACAGATATGGACATTTTTACTGATATGTTAACAGCCTGTAATGGCCTGTAACAGCCTATATCAGCCTAAAACAGTCTGTAACAGCCTGTAACAGCCTTTAAACAGTCTGTAAACAGCCTATAATAGCCTTTAAACAGCATGTAACAGCCTGTAACAGTCTGGATGTTTGTTTTATTTGATTCTGGATTTTTTTTGTTTTATTATACTCTGGATGTTTGTTTTACAAGACCCAAAACCAGTGAAGTTGGCACGTTGTGTCAGTTGTAAATAAAAACAGAATACAATGATTTGCAAATCCTTTTCAACTTATATTCAATTGAATACACAGCAAAGACAAGATACTTAATGTTCAAACTAAGAAACTTTATTTTCTTTTGCAAATAATCATCAACTTAGAATTTAATTGCAGCAACACATGTCAAAAAAGTTGTCACAGGGTCATTTTTACCACTGTGTTACATCGCCTTTCCTTTTAACAACACTCAGTAAACGTTTGGGAACTGAGGAGACCAATTTTTGAAGCTTTTCAGGTGGAATTCTTTCCCATTCTTGCTTGATGTACAGCTTAAGTTGTTCAACAGTCCGGGGTCTCCGTTGTTGTATTTTACGCTTCATAATGCACCACACATTTTCAATGGGGGACAGGTCTGGACTACAGGCAGGCCAGTCTAGTACCCGCACTCTTTTACTATGAAGCCACGCTGTTGTAACACGTGCAGAATGTGGCTTGGCATTGTCTTGCTGAAATAAGCAGGGGCGTCCATGAAAAAACCTGTATGTACCTTTCAGCATTAATGGTGCCTTCACAGATGTGTAAGTTACCCATGCCTTGGGCACTAATACACCCCCATACCATCACAGATGCTGGCTTTTGAACTTTGCCCCTATAACAGTCCGGATGGTTCTTTTCCTCTTTGGTCCAGAGGACACGACGACCACAGTTTCCAAAAACAATTGTAAATGTGGACTGGTCAGACCACAGAACACTTTTCCACTTTGCATCAGTCCATCTTAGATGAGCTCGGCCCAGTGAAGCCGGTGGTGTTTCTGGGTGTTGTTGATAAATGGCTTTGGCTTTGCATAGTAGAGTTTTAACTTGCACTTACAGATGTAGACGAACTGTAGTTACTGACAGTGGTTTTCTGAAGTGTTCCTGAGCCCATGTGGTGGTATCCTTTACACAGTGATGCCGGTTTTGATGCAGTACTGCCTGAGGGATGGAAGGTCACGGGCATTCAATGTTGGTTTTGGGCCTTGCTGCTTACGTGCAGTAATTTCTCCAGATTCTCTGAACCTTTTGATGATATTACGGACCGTAGATGATGAAATCCCTAAATTCCTTGCAATAGCTGGTTGAGAAATGTTGTTCTTAAACTGTTTGACAATTGTCTCACACATTTGTTCACAAAGTGGTGACCCTCGCCCCATCCTTGTTTGTGAATGACTGAGCATTTCAGGGAAGCTGCTTTTATACCCAATCATGGCACCCACCTGTTCCCAATTAGCCTGTTCACCTGTGGGATGTTCCAAATAAGTGTTTGATGAGCATTCCTCAACTTTCTCAGTCTTTTTTGACACTTGTGCAGCTTTTTTGAAACATGTTGCAGGCATCAAATTCCAGATGAGCTAATATTTGAAAAAAATAACAAACTTTACCAGTTCGAACATTAAGTATCTTGTCTTTGCTGTGTATTCAATGGATTATAAGTTGAAAAGGATTTGGAAATCATTGTATTCTGTTTTTATTTACAATTTACACAACGTGCCAACTTCACTGGTTTTCGGTATTGTATTTGAAGGTGGATGTTTGTTTTATTTGCCTGTCTCTCTGTGTTTCAGGGAAATGAAGCCAGCTATGCCCTGGACATGTGCTCGCACTGTGAGTATCTGAGTTCACCTGCAGAGCAGAGGTCACACCTGAGGGCAGCTCTCAGGTGTGACCTCTGTCCATCCTCATCGCTGTAGGAGAAGATCATGGAGAAATCATAAAACTGTGATAAATCAGTGAAGTTTTGAACAGCCTGATGAGATGGTCAGTGATTTAACAGCCAGACTTATTTACTCAAACTCATAAAGGGTTCACCTTGTGATGATGATTAGGGGAGACAGGGACATCATTCATTCTCCATCACTCATCTCCTCTCTGCTCAGTCATTAGTGATTAATCGATCCTGTCAGATGTGCTGATGGTTCGGATTAACCTGAAACCTCATGATTTACCTCAGATCCTGTCCCCTCTCTGTCTCTGTCTCGTCCTAAAGTGTCCTGGGCTGAAACAGAGACTCTGCTGCTTTAGCATTAAATAACTAAACACCTGGAAAAGTCCACAAAGCTAAAATCTAATTTACCTGATAGAATAGTACAATAATAATGATTAGAGCCCGGTTAAATCAGCCAATTACAGCCCTTTTTAAAGTATTCAGCATCACCCAGAGTTTTGCCGATGTGACGCAGATATATTCTCAGTTTCTTAGTAAACAGTGAAAGATGGCGGTGCGTGTTGTTGTAGCGGCTCTGAGCTCTCTGATTCTGTGTGTGGATGATGGAGAGTTTACAGCAACACTCACCTACAGTCAAACTCACCGACAGGTCCGACATAACGAGAGACTGCACCATAAACCACTGGACACAGCGAGACCACCAGACTCTCTGCTCGGCTACAGAAGTAACTTCACTCGTCAACGCTGAAGAGCGTTTATTTTTTTTACCAATGCAACATCCGTCATTCACAGAACTGACAAATCAGACCTTCTGATGTCAGGGGATCGGTTTATTCATGACCATTCTGTGTTGATTATTTCAGAAACTTGGCTTCACCCACTTGTCTGCAACCTTGCAGCAGAGCTAACTAGCTAGCAAGCTAACTATGCTAGTGTTAGCATAGCTCCCTCAGAGCTCTACAACACCATCAGCCTGCTGCAGGGGACTCATATGTGGGAACTTTAATCAGGCTGTTTAAAGAAGTTTGTGCAACACATGCAGTGAACCGCAGAATATTCTTATTTCCTCACGTTACCTCATGTTTACAGTAAAAAAAAAAATGTTTCTACCGGAACTAAAGCCTGCTTCTGATGCACTAATGAGGACTCTGGGACTGAAAGGTGACAATATGGAGTCCATCATTCATCTATATATTTAAATTTCGTATCAGGTTATTTATTTAATTTTACAGGAACTGGCTGCAGTTTTGCTCACTCTTTTATTTTGTACTTGAAAGTTCCTTTCTCTTGAAATTTGCAGAGTAGAAAAAAAAGAGACTCAAGAAAAGGATGTTATTGCTTTCCTCTTACAGTGGCCTGTTTACAACTTTTTAAAAGTTGTAAACAGGCAAGCAGTATCATCAACAAGAAGTACAAGATAAAGAGTGGCTCTTTTTAAGGGTTTATAATTAATTTCCCAGAGGTTTAAAGCTTTTCTGCATTTTTTTAAATCTTGAAAATTCCTCAGTGTTGTAAAGTTAAATAAATACTTAGGGACAAAGTATTGTAAAACAGTAAAATGTTCCACCTGTAATTCATACATTAACTATTATCAGTATTTTGGGACCAGTTTAAAAAAAAAGCATTATATATTTTTCATATATTAATCGGCCAGTTAATGGTAATCAGTATTTTTACTGCCAAATATCGGTATTAGCATTGGCTTAAAAGAATCGGTCGGGCCCTAATAATGATTATGATTCTGTTTGTCGTGACGCTTCTGCCCATCCCTACTTTTAGAAATCAAATCTTGAACTAAAATCTGTGTTTATTGATTCCTCTCTCCAAAGATGACCCCGTCTTACGGTTAGCTTCACAGCTGTAAGCGGCTCCTGCTCGGTGGTGGGCGGAGAGCATCAGGGGAACATCGTGGCGTTTTCACGCTGTTGTTGGCGGCGTGATGCTGCATGATCACCACGTGCTGCACCCTCTGTGCCGAGCTCCCCTATCAGAGGCTAAAAATGCCTCGTGGCTCCGCAGAGGTCAGCGTCAGGGCTGCTGGGAAAACCTCGTTTATTTTTAGTCAAAGCAATATCTCATTTTTAATTAGCCCCCCCAGAGAGAAAGACCGTCTGCTTAACGAGGGAACCATGAGTGCACGAGGAGGGGCGGAAAACTTATGAAGATTTAAGATTCACTGATGTACTTTCAAACAGCATCAGGGCAAGACAATTGGTTTATATTGATGGTGTCCATTGGGGAAAAATTACAAATACTCTGACAGAAAGACAGTTGGATTAATATCTCTAACAGTAATGAACGGCAGCACCATATCAGATTAAAATGTCTCAGAATAAGGGTCAGGTCAGATTTAGTTTGATAAGGACTGCATACTTTTGTCCAAACAATATCAGTACCAGCAGCAATGAGCTCAGAAACACTGGAATATCAGATATCTGCAAAAATCCAGCATTGTGCATCTCAAGTTTACAAGCATTTTATTTGTAGTAACAATTGAAACTCTATTTCTTTGCTTGTTTTTTAATGGAAGTCCTCAACACCAGGTATTGGTATAATTATGGGATATATAATGTGCTGTTTTTTTTGTCTAAAGTACACATGTTCCACGAAGTTAAGGTCGGCCTGCTTCTCATTCTGTAACACTTTATTTTCCTTTGAAACAAACTTTAAAAAAAGAAAAACAGTTAATTATCTAAAGATTAATTTTCTGTTGTAGCCATTGAATGAGAATGAGGTGAAGGATTATTTTGGTTGATAAATACATTATGATATTTTAGCAGATAAAGATGTATGGTTGATATGTATGGCCAATATTTCAGCCATATGTAATATCTGCAGATACTTATATTTTACTTTTTAAGCTCTTATTTACAAATACTGATATTAAACTGACAGTATCTGATGAGGGTGCCGCCGACCTTGTATCCCCTTTTTTTATTACATTTTTTATTATTGATACGTCTGTTGATGCTCCTGATCAATCAGTGTGATCTGATGATTACCTGAGTTAAATCATTTTCAGTGTTGGGTGGGATTTAAAGCTGCACTCCTGTTTTCCAGATTACTTCATACCCACCATAAACCCAGAGGTCAGTGTCTGTGGTCCACAGCAGTTTGTGTGAGCCCAAACAAACAGGACAGGCTCTGTTCGTCGTGTTGCTGTGAGTTTACCCTCAGGCTGAAATTTTTGGTTTGTGGAAACCAAATGAGGTGCTCGACAGGAAAGTGTTGATGTAAAATGTTGTTTCAGGAGGTAAAAATACTGAGGCGTCTTGATAACTCGGCATGAGGATGGTGAGCCCGGTGTCAGTATGAAACCAGGTCCCCTGAGCGGGGGGGCATGCTAATGAACTGCTAATTAAAGGTTTAGCTCTGTCTCAGACATCTCAGAGAGGACAGCTGACACTAAACATTTGGTCTTAAATCTGTGGTCCAGACCAAGCAGGTTCACATGGAGGCCGTGACTCAGTGATGGTAGGAACTTAAGCTCAGCAGGTGTATTTAGAGAGGTGTTGGAGTAAACGAGCTTGAACTCAGGGAGACAAGAGTCAGCAGAATTCTGTCTGGGCACATTTCTAAGTCAACCAGTTTAACTTTTTAACCAAAGATTTGGTCTGTTGAAGATCTGGCCTGTTGAAGATTTGGCCTGTTGAAGCTTTGGCCTGTTGAAGATCTGGTCTGTCCCTGAGGAGGGGAGTTTGGTTCAGTTTCTTGCACAGTCATTTCACATGTGGCCTGTTGTGATCAAACTGCCAGCCGTCACACTGACGCTGTGCACATCAGATCCGGTTCTCGTTGTTTTGCCCCCCAAACCAGCATCATGTGGTCTTGGTGCACTTGAACTAAGTAATGAGTCATTAGGACTGTGGTCAGGTGTGTGCTAATGATCTTCATCTTCATAGTTTTTAGCTTTCACAGTGCAGGATTTACATTAACAACAAATTTATATGATACAAGGGACTCTTTAGTGAATCCTGAATAACCAGGGAGAATAGGTGTTAAAGAAACAGATGCTTTTCTTAAACCGCTGCTGCACAGACGTCTAGAACATGTTTAGAACATAAACTCTGATCACTTTGTGCTTTGAATTAATCAGAACTTGTCTTACCTTGTCACCCCAGCAATTAGAAATAGACTCATAACGAACGGGCCTCCTCCAAACCGACTTAAAAAAGCACATCCAGACTCTGTCGACTGCCCAGTTGGTTAGGAAACATAATCTGTTTGACATCCTTACAGAAGTCATCAGGATGGCAGGTCATGAGTTCAGTAATTATCCAGCATTATAAGAAAGATTGAATGGATGTTCTGCTGGAGATTTGGATAACAGTATTCAGTCTTTACTTCTCTGAAACAAAAAAAAACATTATCCAAACTGATACTGTTGACTTATCCAGCAGGAGATTGGACGATCGTTCTGACAGTCACTCATTACAGGCCAATGAGACAATGTAGAAGGGGGGTGCTCCTGCTGTAGTTTAAAGCGGTGGTTCTGAACCCTTTTTGGGTCCTGGACCCCCTTCATAGTTTTGATCTACCCTGTGCCCATGACCTGATCTGGGAGGCAGGGGTCCATGATCTTCTTCTTTATTTGTTTGTAACACTGGCTTAATTTCAAGCACTAACCTGAACCTTGCAAGGTACTGAGTTTTCACACAAAACCTTCCTGCAGACCATTTACAAAAATAAAATTATTAAGAAATGAAGGGTGTAAGCCCACTGAAACGGTAGAAGGCTCATATTTTAAAAATGATGCAGTTTGTTTTAAGTACACATCATGCAAACTTAAAGAAATTAATTACACTGGTAAAACAGATGTAATCAGAGAAAGAGCCCACACTCTGTAGTTTAGGGTTAGAGTAAAAAAAAACTATTTACTTTTAAGGTCTTGGGATTTTTAAAATGTATTTTATTTTTGAGGACCCCATGCAATTACACCAGAGACCACTACAGGTATGCAGACCCCTGGTTGAGAAACACTGATGTAAAGGACAGAATTCTTTAGCCGCTCTTTAGAACAAACTTAGCAAAACAGTCTGAAGCAGAGTGAAATTATCTCTACCATAGAGAAGTTTGTATTGATGTCTGTTCATCATTTAATAAAGAAATGAGATCCAGACCTGATCAAACTGAAGCTGTTAGCATCTATGCTAACCTCCGTACGAGCAGTTACTTACTGCTGTCATATCGCTCTTAGGTCCCACCTCTTGTAACCTTGCGCAGCAGCTGGATCCTCCTGATTCGATGTCTGTATTCAGACAGATCCATCCTGCCAAGCTCTTAAGTACATGATGAGCTGTGTGAGCTGCCCCAAACAAGACAACCGAAAGAAAGCAGAAAGAGGCGGAGCTACAGGTTAGATGACAGCAGGAAGTGACTGAACAGAGGTTAGCATAGATGCTAACAGCTTCAGTGGCAGTTTATCAGATCTGGACCACATTTCTTTATTAAATGATGAACAAAGATCAACACTACCAACTTTTCTTTCATAAAAATATTTTCGCTCCACTTCAGACGTGTTTTAATGACTTAGATTTACACAGCAGCTCACGTTCTGTCCGTTAGATCACAGCAGCAGCGCCCGCCTTCTACGTTATCTGAATGGCCTGGAATGAGCATGATTGACAGACTGATTGTCCAGTCACCTCCAGGAGATGCTTCTGATTGGTTCCTTCTCCTCAAACTCTTTCTATGGGCTTTTGTCCAGATGGACTAGTGGGAAATACTGAGTGGTCCACCTGTGTGTGGGGTCGGCGTGTTGAAGTGGACCCTGACTCCCTTTAAACGGTCTCTGTGTGTTTATTAAGTCCACATCAGGCTTCGTTAGTGAGCAAACCAAACAAACACACCAGTCAGTTAATGAATCATCAGCTTAACTTTATTTATAGCACTTTTTATATAAAATAAAGAAGCACAAAGCGATTAGCGTGAATTAAAAACAGATAACTGAAAGGAGACACAATTAAAGTACAAAACCTCAACACCCCCAAATCAACATCCAGAACAAAGACCGTAAGACTGAGGTCTGAGGGATCACCATCTCAATTAAAACAAGCACATATGAGCCAAGACTTTCTAAACAGTTCTTTAAAGAAGCCCTGTTTCCACAAAGTGGTCCGGTATGAATAGCTACGGTTTGGCTCAGGCTGGATCGATAAAGCCTGATCCTGTTTGCACTTCCACAGCCAACTGAACCCTACTTGGTGAGCTGCATATAAGCCAGATGCCAATAGCATGACGTCATAGCAATGTGACACAGTATACCCAGCTATTAGACACAATGAAGAAGAAAACGCGACACAGTAGACAAAGAATAATGATGGAAGACATCCAGCATTTCTTCTTTTTTGTGATCAGCATGTGGGTTTTTGTTACGAAGCTCAACCAAGCTTTGTTTCAGAGAAGGCTGTGTGTCGCGAGAGTTATCTTCACGAAGACGAGTGGCGATTTAAACATGGCGGGTTATGTGTTGTTCTGCTGTCACATGGGAAATGACATCTCCTTCGACCAATCAATGGACTGCAGTGTTTCTAGCTCCACCTTCTGAGGTTGGATCGGTATGCTTGGCACCCCAACAGAAGGGTCCCAAAAAGTAGGACGGTACAGTTCATTTATAAGGGGTCCTGTCCAGGTTTTAGACTATGGAAACACCACAAAAAGTGAGCCATACCAAGACAAACCGAACTGAACCCTCTGGTGGAAACAGGGCTTAAGAAACTCCAGGATCCACTTCTGGATTTAGCTCACCACCAAAGTCAAGTCACCTCATCCTCCTACCATGACCCCTGCCCCCTGACCCTTACCCTAACCCATGTCAAAATCTGAAGAGTACTTTGAGTTTGTCACAGACGACAAGAAGACTAATCTGAGTAATCTGCTTTCAGTTAGCTGGTCATATTGTTATAAACACTAGTAACCCCCAAAATAAGTTGAAGTATTCATTCAGGTATCTGCTAAATAATCCAGTGTCCTGCATCCTTAAAATTAAGTTTATATTTTATAATCACTAAATGTGTGTCTATGCTTCAAATCAGGGCTAACAGGATCTACAAATGAAGACATGACAAATAGACTGCAGAAAAAAACAGACAAGCCTCTGAGTCTTGAAAATTGTGTGCAGTGTGAAACGACCCTGAAGTGTAACACCCATCAGTTCACAGAGTAACTGATTACATCCTACTGACCGGTGTGATGATCAGAGGTGCAGAGTTTTTACCACCATCAACATTACAGGGACTAAAGTAAGGGAGGATCTCCTCAGTGAAGCAGCAGTTTGTGAAGGAGTAGATCAGAGCTGCAGAGTCCACGTCATAAAAGGAGACCAGACCCTCCTCATAATCCACAAACACCCCCACCTTCTCAGGCCGAGATTTCAGACAGAGACGGACTGGATCATCATCAAGAGCTTCATACTCAAGTCCATCTCTCAACCATATGGACCAGTAACCCTCCTCAGGATCCAGTGGGATGTTCTCCTTTCTGTTGATGGACTCTCTGGCCACTCCTAAATCCCAGTCAGTCTTTCCTTGAACCTGAACCTCATAGTAAATCCTCCCTGAGGAGAAGCCCTGCTCTCCTAAAACACAAGCACAGTCCTTAAACCTCTTTGGGTTATCAGGAAGTGTTTTTGGCTTATTTCCATTGTGAACTCGTTTTTTGTCTTGAGACAGAATCAGGTAGTAATTAGCTGTATCAGGATCAAGAGTCACATCCACCTCATACTCCTGGACTCTCTTCAGCTCGGCTTGAACCAACTTCTTCATGTCCTCACTGAGGGTCTCCTCCAGCAGGGCCACAGCTTTGCTCACTGTCCTCTCATAAAGTGGTTTTTGGACTCCCACCTTGGTCCAGTCCTTGGTTGGTGGAGGTATCTTCACAGACGGGACTCTCTGGATCAGATGGAGGTGGTCTTCAGAGCGTGAGAGCTGCTCCACTTCAGTGTTTTTCCTCTCCAGCTCACGGATCTCCTGCTCTAGCTCTTCAATGAGAGCTTTGGCCTGTTGCTCTGTTGTCCTCTGCTCCTTTGTGAGGGTCTGGATGAGCTGGACCTTGCCTTTCTCAGCAGACTCAATCAGAGCGGTGAAGACTCGAACACCTTCTGCGATCGCTCTGTCTGCAGCTTCCTTACTGAGGTCCACTGACTGTTTGAGCTCCTGGATCTTCAGTTGTTTTTTCTGGATCATCTGCTGGATTTCAGCGTCTTTCTGCCCCAGCTCTGCTTTCTTCTCTTCATATTCTTCTCTCAGAGGAACAAACTGGTGTGTCTTGTGGTCCAGAACAGAGCAGAGCATGCAGACACAGATCTGATCGGTCTTGCAGAAGAGCTCTAGAGGTTTATCATGCACTGAACACATCCTGTCCTCCAGGTTCTCCACAGGGTCGATCAGCTGGTGTCTTTTCAGACCTGAAAGTGTCAGGTGAGGCTCCAGGTGAGTCTCACAGAAGGATGTCATGCAGTTGAGGCAGGACTTCAGGGCCTTTAATTTGGGTCCAGAGCAGGCGTCACAAAGGACTTCTTCTGGTTTGGACTCTTGTTGTTGTTGTGAGCTGCTGCTGCTGGCCTCCTGAGCAGCTTTGTCTCTGAACTGACCAACCATCTCAGAGATGAAGGTGTTGACGTTCAGTTCTGGTCTGGTGTTGAAGACCTTCTTGCACATTGGGCACTCGTTCTGGTGGTTGATGTTCCAGTTTTCAGTGATGCAGTTCTTACAGAAGTTGTGTCCACATGGTATGGTGACAGGATGGATGAAGACATCCAGACAGATGGAGCACAGGAACTGATCATGAGCCTGTTGGTGGTCTGCAGCAGCCATATCTACACAACAAGAATGAAAGACAAAGGAACACGAAAATCAACTATTAAGAACAATCAAGCGTTTGGAGGTCCAGACAGCACCCTTCTTACATTACCATGACCCGACCCCACAGCTAAGGGGTTCCAGACCTTTGGGCTAAGAAAACGGTTTAGTCTCCTGTAGTGTTTCATAATCAGTACAGTAGGAGACCCATCTGAGACATCCCATGTCTGTCGTGTTCGATTTTTGTTCTGCCTTCCAGCAATACTCCCTCATGTCAGAGGAACTGACCAACAGTAAAAGAATAAAAACTAAAGTGCCTGTGCTCATTTACGAAACTCCAGGGAGAAGAGGTGGATCTTTAGGGAGATTTTAAAGTTTCTAGGCTCTGGGAGGTTCTGATACAGATGGGGAGACTAGAATTGATGTGCCCCGGTGTTAGGAAAGATGGACAGAGTGAGCCATCTTCTCATTCAGCCTCTTTGGTAGAAAGAGAGGAGGAAAACAAACATGCATGCACGTGTCAGTTTATCAAGGCCGTGACAGGCCTAATATTGATTATTTTCAACATGTTTCAGTCCGTCAACTGTCACCAGAAACACAAAGGTTTTACTTTGACTCTCCAAAAGCGCCCAGCCTTAACATGGAGACGTGAGAATGAAAGAAAATGCTGTTGCGTGCTTGCCAGGTCTGTAGATTGCGTTGTAGGTTTGTCGAGAAAGAGCAGTGTTACAATATAGTATGCCTTCCAGTGTAGATAAACTTTTCATAAACAAAAATAGTGAGTGGTTGATGAGGATGCAGGAGTTTCTTGTGGACAAATGTGTCTGAATATTTTTTCTAAAAAACAAACTTGAGCCCAGTAAGCAGCACACATGTTGCTCTGTTGAAGGCCAAAGCTGTTGTTGTTATTGTTGTCATTGTCGCTGTTCCTAGGATGTGAGCTCAACCTCCACTTGAAAGAGTTTTGCACATGTGCCTCTGAACCCTGGTTTCAAAAGTTTGCAGATTCAGACACTTTGGGCACCGTTCTCGTGTAAATGGAAGTAACAAACTCAATGAAAACTCTGTTTTCAGTCGTTTTCATTGTCGTGTAAATGGGGCCTGTAATGGGCCTCTGATCAGCTCTGATGATCATGACCTATGAACTCATGTCTACATCACTCTCTCATGGAGTCCACCGAACTTCAATACCCTGAATAACTTCTGTTATTTTAACATTTCTTTGGGCTGCAGAAAGTTTGACTTATCCATTCAAAGTATGCTTTTTAGGGCCTGATCGGTATGGATTTTTTTAGGCTGATGACAATACCGATATTTGGCAGAAAAAAAAATACAGATTACCGATTAACCAGTCCGTTAATTTAAAAAATATTAATTACAAAAAATTGGTCCCAAAACACAGCAATGCATATATAAATTACAGGCAGAACATTTGATAGTCTAACAATACTTGGCCCTTTAGTATTTGTTTGACCTTAAACCAGAGACGAAATTTAAAGATTAAACTTCTGGGACATTAATAATTTAACCTTAAAAAATAGTCACTCTGTAAGTTGTACTTCTTGTTGATGAAAACTAAAGGTAGGTTATAGTAAAGGTATTTTTTAAAAGTTGTAAACAGATCACTGTGAGAGGAAAGTAACAAAAACACCAAGGTAACTCCTTTCAAGCACAAAATAAAACAGTGTTCAAAACTGCAGCAAATTCCTGCAAAATAAAACCAATATCCTTTTATTAAAAATGTAAACATATAGATTGTTTATGGAGCCCTTTGTCACATCTGCTTTCCAGTCTTCATTAGTTTAAGCAGATATGAGATTAAAATGCGAATGATTAGATTAATATATTATAAAAACAGTCATTAATTAGATTATTTTTTACATTGTCTGACAGCACTACCTCACACACTACCTCACACACACTACCTCATGTTTAAAATATAAAAGAGGTTCTACCTGAACCAAAACCTGCTTCTGATAAAGTCCCCAAATAAAGAATTTGAATTCTAGGATATTATAAAATTGTAGTGCAGGACTAATCAAATGAATACACTAAGAAGTGAAGATTTGTAAATCCACATTTTTATTGGTGACTAAATAAAACCAAAGTCAGGGCAACTTGTCCAGAAAATTCTAAGCTCAATCAGGCAACTCAAATTACACTTTAAGTGTGTTTCATAAATCAAATTCAAAATAAGAAAAAGGTCGAGGACATCCAGCAAAACAATTAGGCCTGATGCATTATTAAAGAATGTAGTACAAATATAGATAAATACATTCAAAAATAAAATCAGACTAAGTCTTAAATATGCCATTCCTGTTGTCACCTGGGCTTTGTTTGGTTTGACTAGAGACGCATGTGTGAAGTGACACGTGCCACTGCCACACTACGGGTCCTCCAGCTGGACAATATCAAAATGTTTGTGTGCTATGATTCATCTGGACATTAATTTTTTGTAATTAATTAATCTAATTAATGCACTAAAGTGACAGCCCTAGTGTGAGGAAATCAAAATATTTTGTGGGACACTGCACATATTTCACAAACTTATTTAAAGAGGCTGATTAAAGTCCTCAGCTACGCTAAAGTCTCCCTGGATGAGTCTGCTGCTGATGATATGGGGCTCCGAGGAGCTATCCTAACGCTAGCAAAATAAGCTTGCTAGCTAGTTAGCTTAGCTGGAATTTTAGCTGGAATTAACTGGAATTTCCCCCTCTGGGACATATAAAGGTTTATCTTATCTTATTTCTTAGCTGCCATGTCAGGGACAAGTGGATAGCCTGATTTACATTATAATAAAAGTAAAACAGTCACAGCTAAACTGATCCCTGCCATCAGAAGGTCCAATTCATCAGTATTGACAACAACAGAGGTGGCGACCATCAGAAAACTGTTCGGCTCAGATGAGTTCTATATCGTCTGCCCTCCATTTTTTCATCAAGTCAGAGCATGATTTTTCGGGGCATGATCTGGAGGTTATTCTGGATCAGGGATGAGCCTCTTTAAAACTTCCTTCAACCGCTGCTGTAAAACATCCTTAAAGAGAAGAAGTGTGGCTGCAGGAACTTTATCAAATAACAGCTATGAAACCAGGAAGGTAGAAAGAACCAAAACATAAATAAAACATTTATAGCTATGTACAGAGTTTAGGTGGTCAAAACTGTGAAATCATCAGCATCTGTACTCACCAGAGTTTGACTGAGACTCTGTTGGTGAGAAAAAAGACAAAATGATCTTAAATATTCGAGGACAAACAGAGACACGTCCTGCCAGCTGTGGTCCAACACCTTGAAATAGTTTAAGTTTCATTTCCTCGGTCTGACGCTGGAGCTCCTCCTCCCCTGAGTTCCTCCTCTGGAGCTCCTCCTCCACTGAGTTCCTCCTCTGGAGCTCCTCCTCTGAGCTCCTCCTCTTGACTGTTGAAGACCTCTGGTGTTTGTTGGGACAGCAGGTGGGGCTGTTCACCTGTAGTTTCTGTGTTTTTGCTCCACCTGGTGGTTGTTGTGAGTTAGAGCATCAGGGTCTTCATGGTGTCCAGGCTGATCCTGCAGCAGTGATATAATTATTAAAATAATGATCATGTCTGCAGAAATTATTCTGGTTTAAAGGGAATTTAATATTTACCTCCATTTTTAAACTTGATTTCTGTCACAGTGATCTTTTTTCAGTCTATCAGTTATGGTGAAAACTAGGGATGGGACAATACACTTAGGGCGTATTCAAACCAGGAAAGTCCATAGTTCGCTTTCTTTGGTCCGGACCAAAAAACAATGTATCTTTTTTGGTTTGGCGCAGTTCCTTTTCACACATAAAGGGAACTGCAGCACGGTTCACTTGGAAGCGAACCGAGACCACCTCTCCGGTGAGGTCTGGGACCGACTGTTTGCTCTGCACAAGGGTTCACTGGTTTGTATTCAGACCAGCCCAAAAGGTCCGCACCACGGACTTTTTTGGTTTAGTTTAAACTTAACAGCTCTGGTGTGAAAGCGCCCTTAAACTCACGATTCGCTGCACCCAGATATGCCCGGGTCACGATATGATATCACAATACAACATCAAAAAAGTAAAAAGAAAAAATATTACTGTGTAATTACAACTTATTTGTTTTTGTTTGAGTTGCACACAGGAAAACACAAGGCCTAACAGGCCAAACACAAACAATAACACTCTCTAACCCTAGAGAGGTTAGAGAGAGTGTATGCTAACGAGCGGTAGGCTCGTTTTCACCACCTTCATCTTTTTTAATGAGAAAGCCAAAATACTGCCATACAGATGACTTGCATCCAGGCGGAGCGTCCTCAATTTGACCTCATTTGACTCCACCATTCGGCTTTTTGGAGGCAAGGTAATTGGTGCTAATGTTTGTTGTCGTCACTTCTGGTCACATGTGCTATTATCGGATGTGATGTCTTTATTTCGCGATCCATTTTTTTCAAACTCAATGCATTTCGTCACATACTGTATTGTGATATATTGTCAAATGATATTTCATCCCATCCCTAGTGAAAACGGGTTCATGAAATGAATTGAGATTCACCCGCCTCTTCAGTTTAGTATATTGGACATTAAAACAATATATTGTGTTGTTCTTATATAACAGTAGAACACTGTCAAAGGGCTTATAAAATACTCTCCCGGGACAGGAACCGGTTTGGTTAGATTAAAGGAAAAGAAAAATGATAGTTATACAGTGAACACATCATAAAACAATCATTTTAAACATTTTGTCAAAGTAATAATCTCTTTAAATGCTTTCTGAATGATAATGTAGGAGCTGATTGTAGGGATGTAGGTTATTTCACAGAGATGATCTTCTGTGTTCAAGCACGGTTAGCTAAAGTCCAACAAATTAAGGTAAATGTCCTTCGAAGCTCTGTTATGATATGGATAAATATCTGAAGAAGACTGAAAAAGAAAAGGAATTTTTTAGGAAAAAGGAGCAGCTGAGTGACTTCTATAACTAAAAAAAATGATTCTAAGAAACCTCTGATTTAAATGAGTGGCTGCTCGCAGTGTCAGTCTATGTGAGTAAATTAGACCATAAGACAGAGTTAAAATGATTTAGTATAACAAAGATCAAAGTCAAAAGCCAAATAGATTTCATCATTTTCTTGCGCTGAAAGAAACTTAATGTAGTTGACCTGATTTATTTTGATATATGAATCCATAAGCTTTTTCTTTTGCATATTTCTTGTTTTCATTACGAAATATGATAAAATTGGATTTATCCGATTTAAGTGAGAGTTTGTTCATTGATACATTTAGAAGAAATGGTAGTTCTAATAAAATAAAATAAAAACAAGGAAAAAGCATTTAAAATACATCAAATAAAAGAGGGCCAAGAATGGAACCTTGGGGCACCCCATACAGTAACTTGACTGTCTGTGTTTTGCTTATTGACTGAAACATACTTTTCTCTCTTTGAATAGCCGGTCAATCATTTTAGAGCTGCATCATTAAAGCCACACTTATGAAGTTCAGCTGTTAGAATTTTATGGTCAGCCGTGTCAAAAGCTTTTGATAAATCCGAGAAATGCCAAGAGAATTTCTTTATTCTCTAAATCTGATGAAGTTATATGCACACACTGTGAAGTAACCATCCTGATGGCTGTGCAGTATTTGTTGTCATTCAAATGATTTTTAATTCTTGGATACACAAGTGTCTCTAAAACTTTGGAGAAACGTGGAGAACAGATATGGAACGGTCGTTAGTGGTCGTGCTGGGATCTCCTGATCTGAACAACAGTGCGACTTTGGCAATGTCGAGTTCCTACAACAGCGGTTTTAAGGGATAATGGATCTGGTCTGAGGTTCAGCAGGAGGATCAGCAGAGTGATTAGTGAGGCGTCACATGACCGGCGTCACATGACCGGCGTCAGGGCTTAGAGCTGAGAGAGCAGAGCACCATGGGCAGCACAGAGAGGGAGACAGGTGAGTCTGGAGGGGGGCACAGGTGGACCAGGGCTCTGAACTAACAGGGTCTCACTGTGGAGAGGTGTCTCCACCATGGAGGCCATAGTCCTGTCCTGATACAGGTGAGTCCTGTCAGCTCACCTGCCTCTCTGTGTCTGTTTCAGTCGATGCTGATGAGATTAAGAGGCTCGGGAAGAGGTTTAAGAAACTGGACCTGGATAACTCCGGCTCGCTCAGCGTGGAGGAGTTCATGTCCTTACCTGAGCTCCAGCAGAACCCTCTGGTACAGCGAGTCATCGACATCTTCGACACCGACGGGAACGGGGAGGTGGACTTTAAAGGTGAGCCAATCATGACACAGAAGGTCCCCCTCAGCCAGGTAGATCCTATGGAAGACTGAGGAGCCAGAGAGAACACCTGGTGTAGAATACAAGTTTTTCTCACCTGTGGCAGCCTTTAGTCTCACCTGTGGCAGCCAAAAATGTAATAACGGCCAATAATGTAATAACTACCAAAAACGTAATTTTGGCCATTTTAAATGTAATAAAGCCAATAATGTAATAACTTGCCAGTAATATAATAAATGGGTAAGGGTAGTAACTAAGGTATGGCATGGGTATGGTAGGGTTAAGGTTAGGGTAAGGGTTAGGGTAAGCTATGATAAGGGTAATAACTTATTACATTATTGGCAAAAAGTTATAGCATTATTGACTCCAAGGTTTTATTACATTATTGGGAAGTTATTACATTATTGGCTTTATTACATTTAAAAATGGCCAACATTATTACGTTATTGGTAGTTATTACATTATTGGCCGTTATCATGTTTTTGGTTGTTACAAGCCTTTAGTCTAACCTGTAGCAGCCTAGAGACCAGCGGTCGGCAACTAACGGCCCCAGGGCCAAAACTGTCCCGTCTCCAATAATATCTGGCCCGCTAGATGAAATTAAAAATATGCTTTAACAGGGGCAGGGACATGCCGACCATCGGGGGAGCCGGGAAAGCTCCCAAACGGCCGGCTGCCGTGGCACGCCCCACTGAAAAAAATCAATCAGCAGCTGCCCCCAGTCGGGCTAACACAAGCCATCACAATCGTGAACATCACAGTCCCGCAGCTGACAAAACAGTCAGTTGGCAGCCGCAGCGCTGTGGTTTTTGTTAGTCCGACGGGGGAGGCTGAAAATATCAAGAAGCACCACTATCACCCCCCCCCCGCCCCCCCCTCTGATGAATAACATTTAGCCGGTCTGGTCCAAAAAAATCCTGGGCTGATTTTCAGCTCCAACATGTCCCTGAAAAGGACTATTTAAAAAAAGTAAAATTATTTAGCTGCTATCACAAAACAACGACTATCGGGGTGCTGGTTTGGCGCAGTCGTTAGCACCCCATGTACTTGCTTCTGCCGGTCCAGGTTTGAATCCCGCCTGTGACCAGTTTGCAGAGTGTCTTCCCCTACTCTCTCACCCCCTTTCACAAACCTATCCACTGTCTCTCTACTATCAATAAAGGCACAAAATGCCCCCCCCCCCCAAAAAAAAGCCAACTATCATAGCCCAGTCATGAAAATCTTTTTTTTTTTTTTTATAAATCTTTATTACAGTGTTGCTCAAAGAAGAGGTTATTTTCAAAATGGAAATTACTGACATTTTTATTAAATGTGTGGATGAAAAAAATATAGTTGGCTATGGCACATTTATGATGACTTCAAAGACAGTCAAGTTGCTGATTAGAGACAGCAGCTTTATTATCACCAAGTTACTATTATAAGCAGTTTTATAGCGCAGACACAGTGGAGCTAAAGCAGTAATAACACACTAATAGTCTGAGAAATAAAATCACCTTATTTAAAACATCTTACTTTCTTAAATTAGCCTACGTTTTGTATTCAAAAGATAAAAGTAGGCTATAGATATAGAAAAAATGTTTTTTTTAAGGAGAGAGAGAGAAAGAAAACATGTTTCTGATGGATGTGATGTTTTGAGCCACCATTCAGTTGCTCTGAAAAATTTTGGCCCAAGGTCAAACTTACCTGCCGACCCCTGATTTAGTCTCACCTGTGGCAGGATTTTATTCTGACCACATTTCTTCCTTGAAGACGATGGTTCCCCACTATCCTTCCAGTTTTTATTAATGTGTTGGACAGTTCTTAACCCAGTTTTAGTAGTTTCTTCAATCTCCTTAGATGTTTTCTCTGCTTGATGCCAATGATTTGACCCTTCTTAAACAGACTAACATCTTTTCCACGACCACAGGATGTGTCTTTGACATGGTTGTTGAAGAAATGAGAAGCTGCTCATGTCATCAGCTGGAGTAAAAGAACTTAGATAACGATAATCACCCATGTAGTAATTATCCAACAGGAGGCTCAGACCTGTTTGCTTAGTTAAATCCAGGTGGAGAGTTTTTATTTTGGCCGGGCAGTGTCTTATTTTTCAGTGTATTTTGTGAATCTTCTCCTGCTGACTGGTGCTTCTGCGTCTACAGAGTTCATCGAGGGCGTCTCCCAGTTCAGCGTGAAGGGCGATAAGGAGCAGAAGCTGCGCTGTGAGTCCACTCCTTTAATCAGTTTCAGTCTGTATCAGTGATAAATATGAAGCAGATGCCCTTCAGTTCAGTTTCATTCAGACATTAAAAGGGAGATAGAATCCTGAGGACCCGTCTGCAGGGATGAGGGCGCTGCCATATCTCCAAACAGGAAGTACCACTGCATTCAAACTCCAGATCCAAGAGTCTATTAGATTTATTAAAAGTTTTCCGGCATATAACATTCATTTGTACACATAAACAGAAAGATGTTAACTAAAGCAAAGCAGCTTGCTTGCAGCTGTTATTTTTGATATGTTTCTGAATAAGAAGAAGTTTCACCTTCTTTGGGAGTTAAAGGTGATTTTCCTTTTTTCATCTTCTCCCACTAACGTGTAGATCATCTGAGTTTGTGACCAGAGCTGTAATCAGAGTTACCGTAAAATACCAAATAATGGCTGAGCAGACCAAGGCATTTATTTGGGACAGGTGTTTAATTCCTTTATCACAAAATATCATGCTCTGCAACAAAATGAAAAAATATGGTAATATAATCAAGCTATTTATTTACACCAGTATGAATATCACCTTTACATTTTCCCAGCAAGATTACTGCACCATCGTTTTTAACTCAGCTCTCTCTAAACACCCTTTATACTGGTAAAGAACTAGCAATAGTTAAGTTAAGGTCGTACTTCTTTTTTTTCAATGCACCGGGGCCATGGAGATAAGCAGCAATATGCTGCTAACTGAAGTGACTGTCCTCCTGATGTTAGTTAGGGGCAGAAAACATGCAGCAGTAGTGGCAACGTCTTCTTCTTTGAATTTTCAAAGCCCTAGTCTGTAAGATTGCCACTGTCTGCTCTCTAGTATTCTCTGTGGATGGTGATTGTAACTGCACTGTTTTAAAAACAGAGTGCTGCACACCACCCTGCATTTGCTGACATATGGCCCTTTTTCACTAGCACGCCTTGGCCCTACTCTACTCGGCCCTAGCTTTAGTACCTACTCCACTCTGGTTCCAAGCAAGCTGAGTCGATAACATAGACTGTAAAAAACATGGACGCCATGTCGCTGGGCTTTTGTGAAGCGGCCACAGAAACTGCTCCCCCTGGTGACTGGCTGCAGTATAGGTCAACTGTCCGTCTCCTCCATTCATCTGAACGGGCCGTACTGAAACTTCAAAAAATTATTACACCTGGTAGAAATATTTCTCCCATCTGTATGCTGTGGTGATATGAAAGTATTATTGGGCTGCGTGTTTTCCAAGTCCTCTTTTTTCTGAAAAGTTTCTTTTTCATCAGTTATTAGAGTTTAAAAATAACCGCGGTTTATGGCAGCTTCACAATGATTGTGTACGCTGTATGCTGCAGAGTTTTGTGACCGTTTACGACAGCTGCATCAAGATATGGTCCAGATTCTCTACTGGCTGCACAATGGCTGCGCCCTGACGGGGGATATTATGGCTTCAAAACTGTTACATGGTAGAAGGCGGAGCCACGCTATCCAGTTCTTATAATACATCCATGGTCCATACTAAAAGATGACTTCACCGACTGCCGGCTACTGATTGGTCAGACAATTTCGTCATCGATGAGTCATGAGCGTGACGACCTAGCATGCTAGCGGTAGCTACCGTTAGCTTACCCTCATCCGTCTTTTCTTTGCAGCTGGATTGCTCTCGTCCTCGGCTTCATTCTGTTGTATAGCTTCCAAAACTCTCCTGTGCTTCTCAAGGGGTATTTCTTCTTACCACCTGCAGCCTTCTTCTGCTTTCCTTTTTTACTCAGTTTGTGACAAAAAAGCCACAGATTGTTGTGTCGCGCTCAAAATGAGCAGAGCCGCTCAGCTGTTTACAGCAACACTGCGCCCCGTTGAGCAGGAGACTGGGGCTAATGGAAAAGCAGCACAAGGCGAGTAGAGTAGAGCCGGGTAGAGTCGAGTCGAGTAGAGTAGAGTAGGGCTAATGGAAAAGCAGCACAAGGTGAGTAGAATAGAGTCGGGTAGAGTCGAGTCGAGTAGAGTAGAGTAGGGCTAATGGAAAAGGGCCAATACAGAGGTAGGAGAAGTCGACAGGACGTCCAGAGTGACAAATAAACCATGTGGACTGTTGAGATTCAGTCTGATCATGTTTGTTTTTAAGCGTGAACTGTCAGTTGTGAGCTCAGCGTTTGCCTGTGTGTTCTGGAAACTTTGACCGTAGCTTGTTGGCTGTGCCGAGTAAATTACACCCAGTGATTAATTGGAACCCAGCTTTTATTTGGTATTTTACAGTGTATATTATGTGCAGGCTCTCCTGCTGTCAGATTGTCTGTATTCTTATAATTTTATTCTATCTGAAAACAGTTAAGCACAGCGTCACACTGTCAGATTAGAAACGTGAAGAACTGCACTTGGACAGATCTGCCAAAGTAGAAAAGCAAACATACAAAGAAAAAAGAAGGGAGATCTTTCAACAACCACGGAGAATAAGTAATGATATGCATGAAGACTGACTTCCTGTTGGTACTTCCTGTTTGGACCTATGGTGCCCTGCTCTGTTTGTCTGTGGCGTCTCAGTGACCGTCAGTCAGCTGCTGGATCTTCACCCTGATCAGCTGCTTTTAACATCTTCTCTTCTGACCTCAGTCGCCTTCAGGATCTACGACATGGACAAGGATGGCTACATATCCAACGGCGAGCTCTTCCAGGTCCTCAAGATGATGGTGGGCAACAACCTGAAGGACACGCAGCTGCAGCAGATCGTGGACAAGACCATCATCAACGCAGACAAGGACGGAGACGGCAGGATATCCTTCGAGGAGTTCTGTGCGGTGAGTGTGGACTGTCCCTTTAATAGCATCGACTCAGAGCGTTGGTTTATCAGTGGTTTCTGACGTGTGATGTCACTTCCTGCAGGTCGTCGGAGGATTAGACATTCACAAAAAGATGGTGGTGGACGTGTGACCGCCTCCGGCTCTCGCTGCGTTCACTGAAGTTCTGCTTGAAGACGTCGTCCAGCTCAGCTCTGTTTGTTTTGACAGAAGTGTTTTTTTCTGTACCCCCCCCCCCTTACCCCCTTTACCCCCCACCCCCCACCCCGAAGCCAAACTCTCACCAAGTATTACCAGGACCTCTCAGTGACTGGACGTCGCTCTTTTAAGGCGGACGGACGGCTTTCTAACGCAGAGCGGCGGTCTGGCGTGTGTGTGCGTCCTCGGGCGTGTGTGTGCGTATGTGTGTTTACTGGTTTTTGGAGGTATGTGGGTTTTTTATATTTATTTTGGTGTCATAGTTTGTGTTTGGAGAGTCGGAGGAGGCGTTGTTTAACTTTGCTGGCCGTGGCGTTGTTTCCTGAACAGAGCATGAAGTGCCAACACCACTTTTCTGGATTCCGGTGACGTGTCTTTGTTTGGACGTGACGTGTTTTGGATGCTTTCTCTTTCTGGGGTGTTGCTTTATTTACACTTGAAGAGCCGCTTCATTTTTCAGACATTTTTACTGCGACGCTCGTGCACTGCATGTTTTTAAACCAGTGAATCATTCTCAGCACTTTTGTGTCCTGACTCTGGTTTATCCCCGACCTTTGACCTTCATGAACATGGGTGGGGGGAGGGGGGTGCGCTTGTAGAGCCGCTGCAGGGATGTGGGAGGGGTTTGAGTCCGATCAAAGTCCTTCATTTTTGGTTTGTAGATTAAAATCTGAGTTTTTGCTGTAGTCAGCGGGCCGGCAGGAGGACCTGCTGCTCTGGACTCAAGAGAACTTTCAGATCCTTCAGACCAGAAGCAAAGACCGTCTTCACACTCAGTCAGGCGGAGGTCTGTCCACCTGTCCGGACCTCCCACTCCCCGGTAACACTCCCCAGACCAGACCAGTAGGACCTGGCTCTGCCTCAGGTTTCCTCCTGATTGGAGGTGCCCTTCAGACCTCCACAGGGGGTCAGCAGGCTTCTTTGGACCCTCTGGATGTCCTTGCCCCGTCTCCTTTGGGCCATTTCCCAGAGGTCACGGCCAAAGCAAAGCTCAAACTGGGCTGACCTTTCGGCAGAGCTCACCTCAGTCTGAGGCTGGTTCCAAAATCTTTGCAGGGTCTGTTTAACCTCCTGAAGTGTTGGGGGCGGAGCCAGGATTTCTGTCACAAATAAAGGGCCGGCTATTCTCTGATTGGCCGATACTTCTAAACTCATCAACCTATCATATCTTAAATGCTGATACTCGACTTTTAGGCTGAGACCTTAGACCTCTAAGTAACGCCAGCATCCCCAGTTTGAGTTCTTGTATGACGGATAAGCTGACTGGCTCCGCCCCCTTGACCTGGTTCCACCCCTTGACCCTCTGTCGCCCCCGCTTGGGCAGACGGAGCCAACCTTTCAGACAGTCCTCATCCCCTCAGCCCAGATCAGACATCAGGGACAAAATCAGAAATGCTCCTGGTAGAACATGGCCATCTTTTACCTGGTCTGGATCAGCAGGTGATTTAATATCAGCGCTGTGGGAGGATTTCACCTGTCCTTCCCTATTGTGGACTCAGTTCTTCCCCTGACATGGACCCTGTTCTTACCTGACGTGGACCCAGTCCTCCCCTAACATGGTCTTTGCTTCTGGTCTGAGCAGGTCTGAAGGCCTCTGGTGGTAGATCAGGTGTTGTTCTGTAGATATGAAGCTCTCTGGGACCCCAAATCCTGGTTTGTGAAGTGCGGGACGTCCCAGGTCAGGCCTGAGTCCTGAGGGTGGGCGTGTCCCAGCTCCCAGGTGAGCAGGCCCCCTGTGGGACGTCCTGCATGAGCAGGAGGCTGCGGTGTGTTGCATGGCCTGGTCTTCGTCCTCCTGCTGTTTGCATGTAGATCAGCGTTTCCCTGCGAGCTCGTCGGCACTGATGCATGCAGGCGTGAGCACTGCACTGATGAGATGATTTTCTGTGACTTTTCTACTCTCAGATATGCATGTTTAATATTTAGACCATGACTAGCTTCTTAATGGAGGTGTTCCTTTAGCCTTGAGTCCGTGGTGTTCTCCTCAGATATAATCTCTGCGTTCGTGATCACGGTTAAACTTCAGTTTCTGCATTTCGGAGTTTGGCCTCACTTCATGAAATGGGCTGAGGCCGTGTTGTTTACATGTTAATAATGATAAAACTGAACATTTCAAGCACGTGGATGTTGCCAATAAATATTTTACTCATCAGCTTCTCTTTCCTTTGTCAAACGGTGGGAGCCTCTGCTGCTCAGACCTCTTCTGTTGGTTTAAAGGGATGATTTGGTTTCTGCTGGACTCAGTCTTAGATTCTGACCTGTTTTCTTCTCTGCTGCGTCACTCCATCTTCATACTTGGAAATGAGAAATAAAAAGTTTGAAAGTTGTTAAAAAGCTTCCTGTCTCATTTGTCCTCACACTAAATCTGTACTTTCTTTGTTTGAATAAATAAGGGCAGCCGTGGTGAGTCCAACCCTCACTGAAAACGACTCAGATGTAATGTAATGTGAACCAGACTCTGACACCGGTCATACAGGACGGCCCGTATCAGGGGGTCCGCTACCCCATACTCCTGGAGCACCCCCCACAGGACCCCACAAGAGACATGGTCGAATGCCTTCTCCAGGTCAACAAAACATATATGGACTGGTTGGGCAAACTCCCATGCTCCCTCGAGGACCCCATGGAGGGTATAGAGCTGGTTCACAGTTCCACGACCAAGACGAAAACCACATTGCTCCTCCTGGATCTGACGTTCAACAATCCGACGGACCCTCCTCTCCAGTACCCCTGAATAGACCTTAGCGGGAAGGCTGAGGAGTGTAATCCTCCTGTAGTTGGAGCACACCCTCCGGTCCCCCTTCTTGAAAAGAGGAACCACCACCCCGGTCTGCCAATCCAGTGGCACTGCCCCCGATGTCCATGCGATGTTGCAAAGACGTGTCGACCATGACAGCCCTACAACATCCAGGGCCTTGAGGAACTCCGGGCGGATCTCATCCACCCCCGGAGCCCTGCCACCGAGGAGCATCTTGACCACCTCGACTCCAGAGATAGAAGAGCCCACCACAGAGTCCCCCAGGTCTACTTCCATACTGGAAGACGTGCTGGTGAGTTGAGGAGGTCTTCGAAGTATTCTTTCCACCGATCCAGAATGTCTCGAGTTGAGGTCAGCAGTGCACCATCCCCACCATAGACAGTGTTGACAGCACACTGCTTCCCTCTCCTGAGACGCTGGTCCAGAATCTCTTCAAAGCTGTACGGAAGTCATTCTCCATGGTCTCTCCGAATTCCTCCAATGTCTGGGTTTTTCCCGTCTAACCACCGAAGCTGCATTCCCCAGATGGGGCGCTCTCCAGCACCCCTCCAGGGAATCCAGGAAGGGTGAAAATTCTGAACTGCTGTTAGCAGCATAGCATAAGCACAAACAACAGTCAGGTTCAGTCCCCCTACCCGAAGGCAGAGGGAGGCTACCCTCTCATCCACCAGGGTAAACCTCAATGTACAGGCCTCAAGCCTAAGAGAGGCAAGTACTGCCACCCCCACAACTCCAGAGAAGAAGAGAGTCCAACCCTCTTAAGAGGACTGGTTCCAGAGCCCAAGCTGTGCGTCAAGGTGAGTCTGACTTTATCTAGTCAATCCGCTCAACCTCGCACACCAGCTCCGGCTCCTTCCCCACCAGAGAAGTGTCGTTTCACGTCCCTAGAGCTAGATGCTGCAGCCGGGGAATTTGACTGAAAAGGTCCCCGCCTTCGGCTGCCACCTAGCTCACACAGCACCTGACAACTACGGCCCCTCCTAAGGGTGGTGGGTCCATTTGAAGGGGTCCCATGCAGGCCTGGCCCAGTGGGTGTGTGGCCCAGCCACCAGGTTCTTCATTATGCCATTTCTCTGGTATACTGAAGAATTGATTTGATTTTTGTGTTTTTTCAGATCCAGATGTTCAGCCAATTTCCTTAAAGGTTTGTTAACATTATGAGATCGGGCAGTTTTCTACATTTAGCCTAATGACATGAAAATTGTGTAGTTGTCAGGAAATGTCTGTCATGGCACAAAGAAGATCCAGTTTGATTCCTGTGGTGTTCCAAGGTATAGCAGGGATCCAAAATATTTTCATTGGGTTCATTAATATCATGAGACAGGGCAGTTTTTAGATAAAAACTCATTTTAAATTTGAGAAAACATGATCAGTCACTTTGATCATTTCCAAACATAAAAGCACCAATAATCCAAACTCCTGTTGTCCTGATACACATGAATATACAGTGTCTCACAGAAGTGAGTACACCCCTCACATTTCTCCAAATATTTTATATCTTTCCATGGGACAGCAGTGAGGTAATGACACTTTGATACAGTGTACAGTAGTGAGTGGGCAGCTTGTTAAACAGTTTAAATTCACTGTCCCCTCAGAATCAGAATCGTCTTTTATTCGCCAAGTACGTTCAGAACATACAAGGAATTTGTTTTCGGCAGGTGGTATTGCTTCACAGGAAAGAAGAAATAACAATAAAAAATATATAAAAATATCAAACTCTGTATACTTAAATATTGGAGAAAAGGAAGAATATGAGCAAGTAAGAAGAATATGTGCAAGTATTGAACATTAAAGGATAAAATTCCTATTCAATATACTATACAATATACTATATACTATAAACAATATAATATACTGTAGTTTCTCGCTGGTTGATCTGGAGATGCGGATGAAAAAGCAGGCTTCGCCGACACAAACTTGTTTGCAAAAAAAAGAGCAGTTTATTGACAAACCAAGCAAGCGTCTGAATCGGGCACTCCAGGACATACCCGAGAGGTTTCAGCCAAATGACACCTCCTGAGCAGTGACAACGGACAACATTTATACCTTGAAACATTCTTTGAAGTACACAGAGCCACGTATGCAGAGCCAGAGCCTTGAACCAGAGCATCGTAGATAAATGACCAGTGGCCCCAAAGGTTGACTCATGATAGCCTGAAGTGACGGCCTTTCACCTTTGACACAGGGTTCATCCCCTTAGGTACCAATTTTAAATTCACAGCTGTTTACCTAGTCACAGGAGTTTGGTTTTCTTAAGAAGTAAAATGTGAAGAATGTTCTCTGTTGCGTATCCTAGTCATTACATCCTGAGTGAACCTGGCCAAATTAAGTCTAATCATTAGCTCACCTCCAAGGCCACCTGTTTTCCCTTTAAAGCATTCACATCAGATACATCAATACAATATACAATATCATATACAATATATATCCAAAACAAAACAATTGTGTATACAACAGTGCAGACAGGTCAGTTATTTAACAGGGATATGGCAGTGGGGAAGAAGCTGTTTTTGAGTCTCGAGGTTTTTGTGCGCAGGGCTCTGTAGCGCCTGCCAGAGGGGAGGAGGGAGAACAGGTTATGTCCTGGGTGAGTGGGGTCTCTGATGATGTTGCCTGCCCTCTTGCTGGTTCTGGAGGAGTACAGTTCCTGTATGGAGGGCAGGGGGGCTCCAGTGATTCTCTCCGCAGTCCTAGCTGTGCGCTGCAGTCTCTGTCTGTCCTGCTGTGTGGCTGCTCCAAACCACACGGTGATGGAGGAGCACAGGACCGACTCGATGACAGCAGTGTAGAACTGGATGAGCAGCTCCTGTGGCAGGCCGTGTCTTTTCAGCTGACGAAGGAAGAACATCCTCTGCTGGGCCTTTTTCAGGATGCAGTGGATGTTCGTCTCCCACCTCAGGTCCTGCGAGATGGTGGTTCCCAGGAACTTGAAGGACTTGACAGTTGAAACAGGGCTGTTGCTGATGGTGAGGGGGAGCAGTGGTGAGGGCTGTCTCCTGAAGTCGACTGTCATCTCCACAGTTTTGAGCGTGTTCAGCTCCAGGTTGTTCCCACTACACCAAAGCACAGCCGCTCCACCTCCTGCCTGTATGCAGACTCCTGGAGCAGGCCGATGACTGTGGTGTCGTCAGCAAACTTCAGGAGTTCGGCAGCTGGGTGCTTGGAGGTGCAGTCGTTTGTGTAAAGGGAGAAGAGCAGTGGGGACAGGACACACCCCTGGGGGGCGCCAGTGCTGACAGTCCGGGTTGTGGAGGTGATGTCTCCTAGCCTCACCTGCTGTCTCCTGTCTGTCAGGAAGCTGGTTATCCACCGACAGATGGACGGAGACACGTTGAGATGGGAGAGTTTGGAGGAGAGGATGTCCAGGATGATGGTGTTGAATGCTGAGCTGAAGTCTACAAACAGGATCCTCACGTAGTTCCCAGGGCTGTCAAGATGCTGCAGGATGTAGTGCAGCCCCAAATTGACAGCATCGTCCACCGACCTGTTTGCCCGGTAGGCAAACTGCAGGGGGTCCAGCAGGGGTCCTGTCATAGTCCTCAGGTGGCTCAGCACTAGTCTTTCAAAGGACTTCATGACCACAGACGTTAGAGCCACCGGCCTGTAGTCGTTCAGTCCTGTGATGGAGGGTTTCTTGGGGACTGGGATGATGGTGGAGCACTTGAAGATAGATGGAACTTCACACAGCTCCAGGGAGCGGTTGAAGATCCTGGTGAAGACTGGAGAGAGCTGGTCAGAGCAGGCTTAAAGACAGGAGGGGGACACACCATCTGGGCCTGGTGCTTTCCTGACCTTCTGTCTCTGGAACAGCCGGCTGAGCTCCTCTTCACACACTCTGAGGGGGGCAGGGGGGGCAGGTTGGAGTGCAGGTGGAGGTGTGGCGGGGGTTGTTGTGAACTGGGTGAGAGGTGGGCTTGGAGGGGTAAGAGGTGTGAAGCTGTCCCTCTCAACCTCAAAACAACTCGACACAGCCATTAATGTCTAAACTGCTGGCAACAAAAGTGAGTACACCCCTAAGTGAAAGTGTACAAATTGGCCCTAAGTGTCAATATTTTGTGCGGCCAACATTATTTTTCAGCACTGCCTTAATCCTCTTGGGGAGGGAGTTCACCAGAGATTCACATTTTGCCACTAGAATCCTTTTCCACTTACTAAAGACCACATGATGGAGCTGGTGGATGTTAGAGACCTTGCACTTCTCCACCTTCCTTTTGAGGACTTCACACAGATGCTCAGTAGGGTTCAGGTCTGGAGACATGCTTGGCCAGTCCATAACCTTTACTCTGAGCTTCTTTAACAGGGCACTGGTGGTCTTGGAGGTTGTTTAGGGGTCATTATGTTGGAAAACTGCCCTGTGACCCCTTTTTCAGAGGGTGGATGCCATGCTCTGCCACAGTATGTTACAATACATTGGCATTTGTGGTTCCCTCAATGAAGTGTAGCTCTCCAGTACTGGCAGCACTCATGCAACCCCAGACCATCACACTCCCACTACCATGCTTCACTGGAGGCAACACATGCCTGTCTTTGAGCTCCTCACCTGGTTGCTGCCACACATGCTGGACACCATCTGGACCAAATAAGTTCATGTTGGTCTCATCAGACCACAGGACATCAATCAATCAATCAAACTTTATTTATAAAGCGCTTTTCATACAATCAATGCACTCAAAGTGCTTTACATAGAGAAAATTAAAACATTCCCTTAAACCCACCTTCCCACCCCTGTTTTACATAAATTACCCACATGCATGGGCAAAAGTCTTTACTCATGCGCGTACCCACTAACAGACACACACACACAGACACACACACACTCATACACACACAGACACAGACTAAAATAGTGCAAGGAACTAAGAACAAGAACAAGGCTGAGTACAGATGAACCGGGTGAGAGAGCGTCATCGGAGGAGCCGTCTGCACCAGGAGCTGAGGGTCGACCACAGCCACAGGACACTGACGCAGAACCCAGAGGAGAGATGATGGACCTCAAAACTCCTCCAGGAACCTACGAGACAGAGCCCTGCAGTCATAGCCAACCACAGCTCCTGGTGCAGAGGGCTCCTACAGAGGAAACACTGGAGATCCTAATGATAAAATAATAACAGTAAAAACTAAGATATCAATAAAAACTAAGAACCAGACCCTAAAATAGTACAACTAAAACATTAAGATAAGAAATGAGTAAAATTTATGGATAAAAACAAAGGGGAATCCTAATATAAATAAATATAATAAATAAAACCTTAATTAAAAGCTAAGCTAAAAAGATGGGTCTTGAGCCTGCTCTTAAAAACATGAATGTTCTCTGCGGCCCTGAGGTCCTCCAGCAGGCTGCTCCATAGTCGCGGGCCATAAAACTGGAAAGACGCCTCGCCATGTGTGTGTGTCCTGACTTTTGGGATGACTAGGAGCCAACTGCCAGAGGAGCGCAGGGTCCGCGAGGGTTCATAAGGTAAAAGAAGTTTAGAAAGATAAGAAGGCCCAAGACCATTAAGACATTTAAAAACCAATAAAAGAACTTTAAAATCAATCCTGAAACACACGGGGAGCCAATGCAGTGATTTTAAAACCGGAGTAATGTGGGCCCGCCCTCTGGTCTTAGTCAGGACAGTAATGTGGGCCCGCCCTCTGGTCTTAGTCAGGACAGTAATGTGGGCCCGCCCCCTGGTCTTAGTCAGGACAGTAATATGGGCCCGCCCTCTGGTCTTAGTCAGGACAGTAATGTGGGCCCGCCCCCTGGTCTTAGTCAGGACACGTGCTGCTGAATTTTGAAGTAACTGTAAACCTGAAATGTTCTTTTTTGGAAGACCAGAGAGCAGGGCATTACAGTAGTCAATACGACTGGTGACGAAAGCATGCATTAGCGTCTCCGTGTTAGCCCGAGAGAGAATGTGGCGGACTCTGGTGATATTCTTTAAATGATAAAAACCTATTTTCGTTATGTTCTTAATGTGAGGAATAAAAGTCAGCTCAGAGTCAAATATTATGCCCAGGTTTCTTACTTGTGATGAAGGATTATAAGACAGTGACTGTAATTTGGGTAAAAGCTTCTCTCTCTGGGCCTCAGGACCGATGACTAAAACCTCAGGTTTGTCCTGGTTAAACTTGAGGAAGTTTTCTGCCATCCATGATTTAATTTCTAAAATGCAGTTAAAAAGAGCATCCATTGGCCTGGTGTCATCAGGAGACATGGAGATGTAAAGCTGTGTATCATCAGTATAACTGTGAAAGTTAATTCCTTGTCTCCTGATGACACCACCAAGAGGGAGCATGTACAGGTTAAAAAGAACAGGGCCTAAAACAGAACCCTGGGGCACACCACATGTGATTCTATGGACTAGGGAGGAGCATGTGTCTACACTTACCATGAATGTTCTGTCTGTGAGATAGATCCAGTAATCCATGTCTTTAGTCTGCTTGTCTTCTGTAAACTGTTTGTGGACTTTTTGAGCATCATTTTTAGAAGACACCTCCTTCTGGGACGGTAGTCATGTAGACCGATTTGATGCAGTGTGCAGCTTATGGTCTGAGCACTGACAGGCTGACCCCCCACCCCTTCAACCCCTGCAGCAATGCTGGAAGTACTCGTACATCTATTTCCCAAAGACAATCTCTGGATATGATGCTGAGAGCGTGCACTAAACTTCTTTGGTCGACCATCACAGCCTGTTCTGAGTGGAGCCTGTCCTGTTACGACCCCAAAACACACCTCCAAGACCACCACTGCCCTGTTAAAGAAGCTGAGGGTAAAGGCTATGGACTGGTCAGGCATGTCTCCAGACCTGAACCCTACTGAGCATCTGTGTGAAGTCTTCAAAAGCAGGGATTCCCAAACTTTTAAGCCTGCGACCCCTAAAATAACGGTGCCAAAGACTGGCGACCCCCACAATCACTGGAGGTGACAGGAGCATGAGCAAACGTGCGCACTGACACACAAAAATACGATTATCCAACCGACAACACAAAAAAGAACAACCTGACATGTTTTTGCATAACGATTTAAGGTTAAAGCAGAATACGACAGTCAAAATATGCAATTTGTGAGTGAACATTGTTGCAGCCACGTGCAAACTTTAGTTTGACACAAAACTTTCATTGCCATGTAAGAAGAACAATATCTCAGTCCAAGTTATACCTGTAGCACTGAGTTAACATGTGAACATTGTTGCGGTGCAGACTAACTTTTTAAGATAATGCTTCAGTGGTAATCTCACTCACCTAATGAGATGGATGGGCACTATGTGTGCAGCACAGCAAGTCCATTCTGGGTTTAATTTTCGAGACAGCCACTCGGAGATCATCCTTCACGTTTAGACGCAATCTGTGTTTGTTTTTAATATATGTCAGTGCCGAGAAAGTCTTTCCCCACAGGTATGTGGAGCCAAATGGCATCAAAACGTCCATCGCAGCCTTGGAAAGCTGTGGATATTCCCTCTCAACTGAAATCCAGAACTCATCAAGTGTCTTTGAATTAAAAGCTGTCTTTAAAGTGCGGTCACTTGACAGCTCAAGAAGTGCTTCCTCCGTATCGGATGACAGATGACTTGCAGCCGTTACAGTGAATGGTGTTCTTACCCAGTCATATTTTTCCGGAGCTGTTTCCTCGGGGAAAACTTGTTAAAGTGTTCCAGGAGGGCTTGAAGGTGGGTAGTGATGGGCTTCTTCACTGTGTTAACACTCAGATCATTCTCCTCCATGAATTCCTCCAGCTCAGGAAAGATATCGATCCTGTCCATCTCAACTCGTGCAGTCCAGCACTCCACTTTCCTCTTGAATGCGCGGATTTTATCATTCAGCGTCATGATGCTTGTGTTTTCACCTTGCAGCGACATGTTAAGTCCGTTCAGTTTTGTAAATATGCAAGACAAATACGCTAGCCTTGCCACCCAGTCAGGATCAGTCAGGTGGTCAGCAAGCTGGGACCCATACTCCATCAGAAATAAGCGCACCTCGTCCCGCAGTTCGTACAGGCGGGTGAGAACATTGCCCTGCGAAAGCCACCTGACTTCTGTGTGGAACAGCAGGCCCTGATGCTCCTATCCCAGTTCGTTGCAGAGAGTGGCGAACATCCTGGTGTTGAGTGGACGTGTTTTTATGCAGTCGACAATTTTGATTGCAGTCTCAAGAACACTTTTAAGCTCTGGCTCGAGCGTTTTACTCGCCAGAGCTTCTCTGTGGATCATACAGTGCATAAAGTTTATGTGGGGCGCAACTTCTAAGACTCTCGCTTTGAGTCCTTTCTTTTTACCCAGCATTGCTGCAGCACCGTCTGTACACACGCCGATGCACTCATCCCAGGACAATCCCAGCTCTTTTAGTGTTTTGTCAAGTTTTGTAAAAATGTCCTCGCCTGTGCACTTTACTTCCAGCGGCGAGCAAAACAGCATTTCCTCGTTAAGCTTTCCATTGAAACTGTACCTAATGAAAACAAGCAGCTGGGGAGAGTTTGATACATCTGTGGATTCATCTAACTGCAAAGCTTATTTTCCTTTCTTCACTCTGTCAATCAGCTGACACTTTATGTCCTGGGCCATGTCCTTGATGCGCCGGGATATGGTCCCGTCAGAGAGCGGCACCGCTTCTAGCTCCTGCGCCTGCTTATCCCCATGCATTGTCCGACTCATAGCGATAGCAGCAGGTTTTATCAGGGTCTCCCCGATTGTGTGAGGCTTTTTTGCTTGTGCAATTAAATATGCCACCTCATATGATGCCTTTTGCGCTTTGGCAGGGGTTGTTGTTTGACTAGTTATGACTTTCTTTTGGCCTTGCAATTCTCTCTCTTTTCGGCGGAAAAAGTCTGCTGGTTTTGCGGCAAGAGAGGGATGTTTAGTTTTTAAGTGTCTGAACATTTTTACTGGCTTTAAGCTTTCATGTGCAAGCACCTCGGTGCACACCACACACTGGGGATGTTGTACTTCATTGATAACCACACACTGATATTGATGGGCTTTCTGACAGCGGCAATCCGCTCTCCTCCGCGGTCTTTTCCGCTGGCCTCTCTGCCTTGTCTTTGGACGATATTAACCAACGTTTCATTTGTCTTAAAGCCTTGTGTAATGATTTGAGCAGATCAGAAGAAATCTTCGTTCGCACACCGTGCTGTTTACTGTAGCGCTGTAAAGTGACCTGTCACCTGTCGACAATACTGTCGTAAATCTGTCGTGATCATGGGGTCACATCACTGAGCTGAAGTGAGTAAGGAGAACATCAAGTGTTTGCCTGCTGATATTCCACAAGAGGGCAGCATTTAGCTTCATATTAATTAGTGACATTTGACGTCTACATGTTGTATATTTGTAAGTATTATTAATGGATAAAGATGCACCCTATCTGGAGTAAGACTATAGGATTCTGAATCATCTGGCGACCCCCCCTCGGCACTCTGCGACCCCTACTTTGGGAACCCCTGCTCAAAAGGAAGGTGGAGGAGTGCAAGGTCTCTAACATCCACCAGCTCCATCATGTGGTCATTAGTAAGTGGAAAAGGATTCTAGTGGCAAAATGTGAATCTCTGGTGAACTCCCTCCCCAAGAGGGTTAAGGCAGTGGTGAAAAATAATGGTAAAAATTTAGACACTTTGGGCCAATTTGGACACTTTGACTTAGGGGTGTACTCACTTTTGTTGCCAGAAGTTTAGACATTAATGGCTGTGTGGAGTTGTTTTGAGGGGACAGTGAATTTAAACTGTTTAACAAGCTGCCCACTCACTACTGTACACTGTATCAAAGTGTCATTACCTCACTGCTGTCCCATGGAAAGATATCATAAAATATTTGGAGAAAAGGGAGGGGTGTACTCACTTCTGTGAGACACTGTATATGAGAAAGAAAGAGCATCTATCATAGCCACTGTACACTTTTACTAAAAGAAACAGTCCTTCACAGCAACAGAGGGCATGAAGAGTCCATCTTTATTGGTAACAAGACATTTAAATCAGTTAAAGTGCATCTGGAAAAAAACAGAAAATGAAATATAAAAGCAGAAATATGACTCCTCATGGTCAGGGCATGAATAAAACTCTCGTTTTCCTCTTCATCTAGCAATTTAAATTAACCTTTAAATCAGATTTCAGATGTTTGCCTCTTGTGGACAGTGGAGGAACTGCAGCTTCCAGCTCCTTCAGCTCAGCTCTGTGTTCGACTAAAGTTTGGGCTCAGTCTCTGCAGGTCCATGATGAACCAGTCCAGGAAACGCTTTAGGGTGATAAACAGATGAATATTTACAGGGCCAGGAGCAGAGGCTGCAATCCAGATCAGACTGGATCATTTTGTCAAATCTGGAAGGAGGCAAATCTTCATTTATCAGCATGTCTGTACCTGCACCTGTTTGGACTGAAACCTAAAGGCAGTGAAGACTCAAACTTTGACCTTCACAGAAGTGCTGAGGCTTCTCTGACAGACGGACTCGCTCACCTGAATAAAAACAAAGCTAAACTGGACCAGGAGGACCAGATGAAGCCGGCTGGTGTGCCTGCTCACCTTCTCCCAGGTGAGTCTGTCCGTCAGGTCGCTGCTCGCAGGTTCTGGACGGCCTGCTGTCGCTGTCGGCGTCTCTCCATCGCCTGCTGCTTCTTCAGCTCGATCTCTGCTGCCGAGCATTTCCCCAGAACTGCAGAGAAACCGGAGAGACAGCTGAGGCTGGACCTTACCCAACATTTAGACTTTATGTTCAGGAAAGGAAACTAAACTGAACGGCTGGAGTTCTGACTGTGGGTCACACAGGGAGCCTCAGACTCTGGGTCACAGCTACTGCTGACCTCTGACCTCTGAGTAACCCTGACCAGAGAGGGGCTGAAGGTGGGCGTGGTCTTACCTTGGTTGGTTGTTGTAGAAATCGGGTTGCTGGGCTTCTTGAAGGTGAACTGCTCTTTCCGGATGTTTCCGTGCTCCTGCTGGACTCGACCAGCTGCCTGAGTGCTTCGGACACTTTGAGCTGCAGGGACGTTTAAGACCAGACCGCCGGAGCTCCGGCTCCCCGGAGGCTTCTGATTGGCCGGCTGATGGCGCCGGGTGTCCCAGGCTCTCTGGGTCACCTGGATCGCGTTCTCTACGTCTTCACACATCTCACAGAGCAGGTCGTCGTCCACCGGGTCGTCCCACTCCAGGTCGGACGAGAAGAAAGAGTTCAGGTCATCGTCCAGGAGGTCTGAGGCCCCCGCAGGTCTCTCGGGACCTGCTGGACCTGCTGGAGGTCTGGTTGGGTTGTTCCTGACCCCTAAAACAGAAGTCCTCTGGTAGGACTGTGGCTCATCAGAAACAGCAGGCCTGCTGCTCCCAGAGTTCGGCTCTGTGGCTTCTGGGCCGAGGTTTCTTCTGGAGTTTGTCACTTGGCCTCTGTTGACAGAGAAATGAGGATTGGACTCCAGCCTGAAGGTGGACCTTTGTCTCAGGCTCTCTGCTGGTCCAGGAGCACAGACTGGACTCTGGGGTTTCAGGGTGGAAGAGAAAGTCGGAGCAGGAAAGTCCTGAAGATTCTGAGTCTCTAAAACCAAAGAGTCGTTCAGAAGGTCATCGTCGTCCCAGCCGTCCTCAAAGTCCAGGTCTGCAGCTCCTCTGGAGTTTAATGTAGGGGGTGCAGGAGCGCAGGGGGGTTCAGGAGCACGGGGGGGTGCAGCAGCGTGGGGGTGTGCAGCAGTGCGAAGGGGGGCAGGTGCATGGGTGGGTGCAAGAGCACAGGGAGGTGCAGCGGCGAGGGGGGCTGCAGGAGCACATGGGGGTGCAGCAGCGTGGGGGTGTGCAGCAGTGCGAAGGGGGGCAGGTGCATGGGTGGGTGCAAGAGCACGGGGAGGTGCAGCGGCGAGGGGGGCTGCAGGAGCACGTGGGGGTGCAGCAGTGCGAAGGAGGGCAGGTGCATGGGTGGGTGCAGTAGCCCAGGGAGGTGCAGCGGCGTTGGGGGGTGCAGCAGCACGTGGGGGTTCAGGAACACGGCGGGATGCAGCTGTGAGGGGGGGTGCAGGAGCACGTGGGGGTGCAGCAGTGCGAAGGGGGGCAGGTGCATGGGTGGGTGCAGTAGCCCGGGGAGGTGCAGCAGCGAGGGCGGGTGCAGCAGCACAGGGGGGTGCAGCAACACGGCATGATGCAGCTGTGAGGGGGGGTGCAGGAGCGAGGAGGAGGGATGCAGCAGCTCTCACAGACTCACTGTCAGGACGTCCTGTCTGTGACGGCTGACTGATGCTCCTGCTCACAGGCTGCGTAGGTCCATCAAACAACAGCTCAAAGTCGTCCTCCATCTGCAGGTCAAGGTCAGCCTGAAGGTCACCCTGAAGGTCAGCTGCAGGTGGTTGGTGGTCTCCAGGGGCCTCCAGAGCGCCGTCCTCATCATCCCAGCTGTCCCGGGGCAGCAGCTGGTTGATCTCCTCGTCCTGACGAAACAGGTTGAAGTCAAACTGTCTGGCGAGCTTCAGCAGGTCGTCCACAGCGTTTGGTCTGAACATGGACAAACAGACGAGTCGGTCACGTACAGAACCACAGACACTGAGAACATGGACAAACAGACGAGTCGGTCACGTACAGAACCACAGACACTGAGAACATGGACAAACAGACGAGTCGGTCACGTACAGAACCACAGACACTGAGAACATGGACAAACAGACGAGTCGGTCACGTACAGAACCACAGACACTGAGAACATGGACAAACAGACGAGTCGGTCACGTACAGAACCACAGACACTGAGAACATGGACAAACAGACGAGTCGGTCACGTACAGAACCACAGACACTGAGAACATGGACAAACAGAAGAGTCGTTCACGTACAGAACCACAGACACTGAGAACATGGACCAACAGACGAGTCGGTCACGTACAGAACCACAGACACTGAGAACATGGACAAACAGACGAGTCGTTCACGTACAGAACCACAGACACTGAAAACATTGATAAACAGACGAGTCGGTCACGTACAGAACCACAGACACTGAGAACATGGACAAACAGACGAGTCGGTCACGTACAGAACCACAGACACTGAGAACATGGACAAACAGACGAGTCGGTCACGTACAGAACCACAGACACTGAGAACATGGACAAACAGACGAGTCGGTCACGTACAGAACCACAGACACTGAGAACATGGACAAACAGACGAGTCGGTCACGTACAGAACCACAGACACTGAGAACATGGACCAACAGACGAGTCGGTCACGTACAGAACCACAGACACTGAGAACATGGACAAACAGACGAGTCGGTCACGACAGAACCACAGACACTGAGAACATGGACAAACAGACGAGTGGTCACGTACAGAACCACAGACACTGAGAACATGGACAAACAGACGAGTCGGTCACGTACAGAACCACAGACACTGAGAACATGGACAAACAGACGAGTCGGTCACGTACAGAACCACAGACACTGAGAACATGGACAAACAGACGAGTCGGTCACGTACAGAACCACAGACACTGAGAACATGGACAAACAGACGAGTCGGTCACGTACAGAACCACAGACACTGAGAACATGGACAAACAGAAGAGTCGTTCATGTACAGAACCACAGACACTGAAAACATTGATAAACAGACAAGTCGTTCACGTACAGAACCACAGACACTGAGAACATGGACAAACAGACGAGTCTAGAGCTGAATCGATTCCTCGAATAATCGCGATTATTAGATTACAAAATATCCTCGAAGCAAATTTTGTGCCTCGAAGCCTCGTTTAATATATAATTATACATGTAACATATATATCTGGACTACTGTACAGTGCACGGTGTTTGACATGGACGGTCATTTCTGTGGCACAACGCACCTGCTACCTCCGCTGCTGCGCGGCTTGTAAAATCATGAAGGAAGAGAAAAGAGAGGGACAGAAAGGAGAGAGTCCACAGAAGAAATGGCAGAGAGTGTCCCAAGTGTGTGGTCACTACAAGAAGGGACGAAAAGAAAACACAGTGCAGTGTGTCTGATGTCAAACAGAGTTAGCTTAGCACGTAGCTTAGCATGATAGCACGTCGGCACTGCTGCAGTAGTAAACATCCCGTCTGTTCGTCATCAGAGCAACACTGCAGGGTGACACTCGCGATTCATCAGCAGAAGCAGCTAATGTGATCAATAACTGAGATATGGGCTAGTAAATAACCTACTTTGATTATGGCTCCGTGTAAAGGCTGGTTCAGAACGTAAATCAATGCGGAGGCTACTTGCCCAGAATCATCTGTATTTTGTTCACATACTTTTCACATCCAATAACTTTACATTTAATTTGATTGCAGAGAGTAGAAGAGGAAACACTGACAGTGAGTAGAGGAAGCAGGTGTAGGGAATGCTTTCATATGTTATAGAAATGTACATTAGCTAGTTAAATGATCTTAGTATCTAAGTATGAGATTATTTGGTCTTAGAAATAAAGTAAACAAAATAAGATCATCAATATGGTACAGTAGGAAAGGCAATAATTTAGATTAATATTTAAAGGTTTGGGGATAGAGTAACCATATAAGTACATCCTTTGTGTAAATGTCAAGCCAGTACTGGCTCTATTATTGCCATTGACTACACTACAGAGTGGAATAGGATAGCTCAAAGAAGCATGTTTAAAGAAGAGAATTTCAGAGGGTACGTGTTAATTTTGTTGTTTTTTTTTCTCGGTTTGTCTACACCTTGTCCTGTTAAACTGTTGCTTATGTCCTTGTTCTCTACTGAAGCCTTCCCTGACCTTAAACAGTTATGTGTCCTCAGGTAAATTAAAATTTAATAATGATGCAAAACAAGGACAAAAGAAATGTACTTAATCGTTTTACCTTCTGTTCCTGGAATGTAAATGGACTAAAAGAAGGTGTCAAAAAACAAAAGGTTCTGAGTCATCTAAAAAAGTTATCATCAGATGTCATCTTTCTGCAAGAGCTTCATTTTAAACCTGGTGAAATACAATATCTCAAGAGACAATGGTTGGAGAAGTGTTTGAGTCCACCTTTACATCCTGTAGTAGGGGAGTTGGAATATTAATTAATAAGAACATTCCCTTTAAATTAACTTCACAGTATGCAGATACAGAAGGTAGATACTTAGTCATAAAATGTGTTATTTTTGGGACTACATATACATTGATTAATATTTATTACCCACCCTTATCTGATGGATCATTTTTGCGTAAAATACAGAAGATACTTGATATGTCTCCACCAGGAATTATTATACTGGGAGGTGATTTGAACAATATATTTAGTATAAAAGATAGGTCAGAAAATAAAAGGAAAGTAAAACCACCAGCACGCTTAGTAGAATTCTTGTCAACTAATGAACTGCAAGATGTGTGGAGAGCAATGCATTCCGAGAGTAAAGACTATACGTTTTATTCTCATGCTCATAAATCATACAGCCGAATAGACTACATCTTCATATCTTGTCGAGAATTAGGAAATGTTACTTCAACTAAAATTCACGATATTGTTATTTCAGATCATGCTGCAGTGACATGTCAAATGATACCATTAATAAATAAATACTCTCAGAAAGTTTGGAGAATGAACCGAAAACACTTAACTGACATAGATTTTCAGAACTACATTAAAAATCACATAGAGATATTCATAGACACAAATATTGAAAAAACTGCAATTGAAGACAGACCTCAAATGGACATTATATGGGATGCTTTTAAAGCATATATTAGAGGAGTAATGATATCCTTCTCAGTAAAAAAGAAAAAAGACTTAGACCGAGAGATTGATCAAGTGGGGAAATCTATGGAACTTCTTCGGAATGTTCATAAAAAGACGAAGTGCATCAGTGATTTAGAGAAATTGCAAAAAGTACAACTAGAATATGATAGCCTGCTACTTAAAAAAGTCCAGGATATTAAACAGAATACAAGTAAATTGTCATATGTATCTGCTAATAAAACAGGCAAACAGCTGAGCAATTTGGTTAAAAAAATAGTTAAGAGGAATATGGTAGTTCTAAAGGATAAAACCTCAGATAAGACAATAACTGATAATAAAATAATAAATGAAAGATTTGAAACATATTATAGAAACTTATACAAATCTGATGGGATGCATATTGATCCTGAACACTTCTTAAAATCAGTCAAGTTGAAAGTTCTAACTAAAGAACAAACAAAGGAACTCAAAAGGGACATAACACTATCGGAAATCAAAAAGGCAATCGATGATTTTCCCTTAAAGAAAGCACCAGGTAGTGACGGATTACCAATTGAGTTTTATTCTGTTTTTTGGAATCAGATTAGTCCTTTACTCCTGGATGTTATTAGTAATGCATGGAAGCATCACACCCTACCAAAATCCATGTATCAAGCAATAATTAATGTGATACCAAAACCAGGACATGAAGGCAGTCAACCATCGGATTATCGTCCCATAAGTCTGATTAATTGTGATAATAAAATTATTACTAAAATTTTAAATAATCGAATAGCTAAAATACTTCCAGGTTTAATCCATCATAACCAGACTGGTTTTATACAAAATAGAAGCCTCAAATCTAACATAAGAACCTGTGTATCATTAATCCAGTATGATGGCAGTTGATGCAGAGAAGGCCTTTGATCATCTAGAGTGGGCTTACCTGTTTAAAGTATTAGAAATATATGGATTTCCAGAAGAAATAATATTAATGATAAAGACAATATATAAATCACCTACTGCTCAGATATATGTTAATGAGACTCTTTCAAAGACATTTGATTTACAGCGAGGTACAAGACAGGGTTGCCCTTTATCCCCTTCACTATTTGCTTTGGCAATTGAACCCTTAGCCCAGAGAATTAGACAGACACAAGAAATTACAGGTGTAAAGTTAAGTTCAGGAGAATGTAAGCTGAGTCTATTTGCGGATGATTTAATGTTATATTTAACAAATATAAGGACATCTCTCCCAAAGGTAAAAGAACTTATTGAGGACTACTCTAAAATATCAGGCTATAAGATGAATATTGAAAAAACAGAGCTAATGCAAATTAATAAAGAAAAACACAGTATTTTGGAAAATTTTGGGCACTTTAAATGGAAAAAAAAGATTAAGTATTTAGGCTGCATTATTAGTTCTGAGAAAAAAATGTTATATGAAGATAACTTTAAGTCCTTGATTTATGAATTAAAATGTAGCCTTGAGAGATGGATAGATTTGCCTATTAACTTAATCGGAAGAATAAACTTATTTAAAATGGTATGGTTGCCCAAATTTCTTTTTATTTTTCAAACATTACCTGTTTTTCCACCTAAACGTTTTTTCACACAAATACATACTTTACTTTCCTCCTTTGTCTGGTCAAATAAAGCAAATCGATTAAGCAGAAATCTTCTTCAAAACAAGAGAACAGAAGGAGGTCTCAAACTCCCAAATTTAGAATTGTATTACTATGCCTCACAGCTGTTTTACATCAATCAAATAATTAATGATGCCAGGGAAGAACCCTGGATTGAGATCGAAAATGACCAACTGAAACCTTACAACTTATTTACTTCCCTGTTTATAAAACACAAGATAAAAGTGACAAATTTTGTTATAAATAGCACTCTAAAATCCTGGCAGAAAATTAAAACTATACTCGCAGTAGAACTTAACATACCCAAGAAAACAAAGATTTGGAATAATCCTTCAATAAAATTCCAAAACAGAGAACTGAACTGGGATGGTTGGAGGAAAAATGGTATTCAGTACCTTTCAGACATAATCGAAAATAATAATGTTCTTTCATTTATAGAGCTACAGACCCGTTTTGCCTTGGGAAACAAGGAGTATTTTAGATATCTACAGCTTAGGAACTGGATAATAGAAAACTTTGTACTAAAATATGATGTAGTTCCAGGACCCTTTGAGGAGTTTTTGGTTCAACCTGGCAAAAAGAAACAGTTAATTGGAACTGTATATAACATGCTGTTGAAGGAACAATCTAAATTGTACTCAATGGAAAAGCTGTATGATAAATGGAACAGAGATCTTCAATGTAACGACGTTAACACAAAATGGAAGAAATGTGTATATCTCACTAACAGCATTACTAGAAATGAAAACCTACGTTTAATACAATACAAACTCATGACAAGAATATATTACACAAGAGATAAAATCCAGAGTTATTACCCAAACTCCTCTGATCAATGTGAGAAATGTGGATTTCCTGACTCCCTTATACACTCATTTTGGTCATGTGTTAAAGTGAGGAAACTGTGGAATGAGATACAAGATTGGATGTCTTCTATATTTCAAAAGCAAATTCACTTCTCAGTGGAACTTTGTATCATCCAGAATGCTGAGGCATTCCACTATCCAGTGGGATGGCAGATTTTATTCTCTTCATTAGTTTGTAAAAAGTTAATTTTAAAGCACTGGAAGCAAACGCAGGCTCCTTCTCTGAACTCTTGGAAAGGATTGATGAGATATTACTTGACAATAGAAAAGACACTAGCTAATGATAATAATAAGGTAAAACAATTTAATGATGTATGGAAACACATTTATGAAGCATTATGAAATATGAATTATCGAAAAATTAAACCTTACGGTTATGATTGAAGGGGATGGGGGATCAGTAGAGAATCTGGGACAGGGACAGTTAATTGATTGTGTGTATTGATACGTACAGGTGTACAGGGTGATTTTTGTTGGGTAGTAGTGGGGGTGGTGGTGGGGCAATATGAAATTACATGAGTGGTTTATGGATTTAAATGCTTTAAAGTTTTTCTGTGTTTTTTTTTGTCTTTATTTGTTTGTTTTGTTTGTTTTTTGTTTGTTTTTGTTTTTTTTTGTTTTTGTCTGTGTTGGTGTATGTTGTATGTTATTCTGGTACCACCTTGAAAGAACGTAGATGTGATGTACTTTAGGTCAAAAATTTGTTGTTATATAATCCTATTGGACTGCCCAGGAAAAGTTTATGTACACAGTGGTGGAAACGTGAAAGTCAATAAAAACAATTATATAAAAAAAGGAAAGGCAATAATTTAGCAAAAAGAGACAGGCATGTATACAATAAAATAAAAATAACCAAACTTAAAAAAAAAAATACTGAAAAAAGCAAGATATGGCCCAGAGTAAAAATAAAAGTATAGATTTTGATTTTGAGATCCCATTTATGCTCAGAATGTTCAAAATAAGAAAAATAAGTTGTTAATTTCAGTGACCTGGCTTTTCTGTTTTGTGTGTTACTAATAATAATGTGTAGTGATTCAATGTAAAAAAAAAAAAATAGCATTGAGTGCAATGTAACAGTTATCCGATTACTCGACAAAAAAAATTGATAGAGTAATCGATTACAAAAATAATCGATAGCTGCAGCTCTAGACGAGTCGTTCATGTACAGAACCACAGACACTGACTCCTCCCAGCTCTGACCCAGTCTGCAAACAACAGGCTGAGCCCAGCAGAACTACTCTGACCACCCACACAGGCTGACATCAGGGAAAACTGGAAATAGAAATGAATTCCAGAGCTACGGTTGGTAATTTGGAAAACTATCTTGAAGACCGGGGCTTAAACAGGTTTACAAACGGACCGAGTGACTGCAGGTCTACAGGTCTACAGGTGAAGGTGGAGCTACACTGCACCTGAGCACCTGAGCTGAGTTAGATTACAGCTCTGAGACTCATGTCAGTCACTTCATGACGACTCCAGTGTCACAAATGTTTTGTACTGTGAAAATGGAATTAAAGGTACACAAACCAAACCGTGGACCTGAACCCACCTGGGAGATTTCTTCTTGGCTCTGGGAGCCTGGACGTCGGGGGTGCAGGGGATGTCTGCGCTGTCTCCGATCCACCGCTGCAGGGTGGGCTCTGCCACCTTGGGCCTGCCATGCTTCAAAGACACGACAACAGGAGTGAGCAGAACGATGTGAGCCGAGCTTTAACGAGGAGAGAGGCAGTGACCCACCTGTGGAGCGATCCTGTTGACGATCTCGGAGATGTTCACGGCTCCACAGGGCGGCTTCCTCCCCCTGCGACCTGCAGGCACAGAGAGGAAGAGGAGGATGAAGACACTGCATCATTACCCTGAGAGACAGCACAGCTGCAGTGTCAGCTAACGCTCTCTACTGTGGAGGTTAAAGGTCGTCAGGCATAAGAGGAGCTGCTGCACTGATTTAAAACCACCTGACAGGTCAAAGGTGACTGTGCAGTCAGTAAGTTAGATGATCTGTCTGTAGTTACTGAGTCATGGCGATAACGTGATGATAGGTGTCTGTAGTTACTGAGTCACGACGATAACGTGATGATAGGTGTCTGTAGTTACTGAGTCACGACGATAACGTGATGATAGGTGTCTGTAGTTACTGAGTCATGACGATAACGTGATGATAGGTGTCTGTAGTTACTGAGTCACGACGATAACGTGATGATAGGTGTCTGTAGTTACTGAGTCATGACGATAACGTGATGATAGGTGTCTGTAGTTACTGAGTCATGGCGATAACGTGATGATAGGTGTCTGTAGTTACTGAGTCATGATAACGTGGTGATAGATGTCTGTAGTTACTGAGTCATGGCGATAATGTCATGATAGGTGTCTGTAGTTACTGAGTCATGATAACGTGGTGATAGATGTCTGTAGTTACTGAGTCATGACGATAATGTCATGATAGGTGTCTGTAGTTACTGAGTCACGACGATAACGTGATGATAGGTGTCTGTAGTTACTGAGTCATGACGATAATGTCATGATAGGTGTCTGTAGTTACTGAGTCATGATGATAATGTCATGATAGGTGTCTGTAGTTACTGAGTCATGACGATAATGTCATGATAGGTGTCTGTAGTTACTGAGTCACGACGATAACATGATGACAGATGTCTGTAGTTACTGAGTCACGACGATAACGTGATGATAGGTGTCTGTAGTTACTGAGTCACGACGATAACGTGATGATAGGTGTCTGTAGTGAATGAGTCACGACGATAACGTGATGATAGGTGTCTGTAGTTACTGAGTCACGACGATAACGTGACGATAGGTGTCTGTAGTTACTGAGTCACGACGATAACGTGATGATAGGTGTCTGTAGTGAATGAGTCACGATGGTAACGTGATGATAGATGTCTGTAGTAACTGGGTAACGACAATAACGTGATGATAGATGTCTCTAGTTACTGAGTCACAACGATAACGTGATGATAGATGTCTGTAGTTACTGAGTCACAACGATAACATGATGATAGATGTCTGTAGTGAATGAGTCACGATGGTAACGTGATGATAGATGTCTGTAGTAACTGGGTAACGACAATAACGTGATGATAGATGTCTCTAGTTACTGAGTCACAACGATAACGTGATGATAGATGTCTGTAGTTACTGAGTCACAACGATAACGTGATGATAGATGTCTGTAGTTACTGAGTCACGACGATAACGTGATGATAGGTGTCTGTAGTTACTGAGTCATGATAACGTGGTGATAGATGTCTGTAGTTACTGAGTCATGACGATAATGTCATGATAGGTGTCTGTAGTTACTGAGTCACGACGATAACATGATGATAGATGTCTGTAGTTACTGAGTCACGACGATAACGTGATGATAGGTGTCTGTAGTTACTGAGTCATGACGATAATGTCATGATAGGTGTCTGTAGTTACTGAGTCACGACGATAACATGATGATAGATGTCTGTAGTTACTGAGTCACGACGATAACGTGATGATAGGTGTCTGTAGTTACTGAGTCACGACGATAACGTGATGATAGGTGTCTGTAGTGAATGAGTCACGACGATAACGTGATGATAGGTGTCTGTAGTTACTGAGTCACGACGATAACGTGATGATAGGTGTCTGTAGTTACTGAGTCACGACGATAACGTGATGATAGGTGTCTGTAGTGAATGAGTCACGATGGTAACGTGATGATAGATGTCTGTAGTAACTGGGTAACGACAATAACGTGATGATAGATGTCTCTAGTTACTGAGTCACAACGATAACGTGATGATAGATGTCTGTAGTTACTGAGTCACAACGATAACATGATGATAGATGTCTGTAGTGAATGAGTCACGATGGTAACGTGATGATAGATGTCTGTAGTAACTGGTTAACGACAATAACGTGATGATAGATGTCTCTAGTTACTGAGTCACAACGATAACGTGATGATAGATGTCCGTAGTTACTGAGTCACAACGATAACGTGATGATAGATGTCTGTAGTGAATGAGTCACGATGGTAACGTGATGATAGATGTCTGTAGTAACTGGGTAACGACAATAACGTGATGATAGATGTCTCTAGTTACTGAGTCACAACGATAACGTGATGATAGATGTCTGTAGTTACTGAGTCACGACGATAACGTGATGATAGATGTCTGTAGTTACTGAGTCACGACGATAACGTGATGATAGGTGTCTGTAGTTACTGAGTCATGATGATAACGTGATGATATATGTCTGTAGTTACTGAGTCATGACGACAATGTCATGATAGGTGTCTGTAGTTACTGACTCACGACGATAACGTGATAATAGATGTCTGTAGTTAATGAGTCAAGACGATAACGTGATGATAGGTGTCTGTAGTTACTGAGTCACGACGATAACGTGATGATAGGTGTCTGTAGTTACTGAGTCACGACGATAACGTGATGATATGTGTCTGTAGTTACTGAGTCAGCGATAACGTGATGATGATAGGTGTCTGTAGTTACTGAGTCACGGCGATAGCGTGATGATAGGTGTCTGTAGTGAATGAGTCATTTATAAATAACGTGATGATAGGTGTCTGTAGTTACTGAGTCACGACGATAACGTGATGATAGGTGTCTGTAGTGAATGAGTCACGACGATAACGTGATGATAGGTGTCTGTAGTTACTGAGTCACGACGATAACGTGATGATAGGTGTCTGTAGTTACTGAGTCACGACGATAACGTGATGATAGGTGTCTGTAGTGAATGAGTCACGATGGTAACGTGATGATAGATGTCTGTAGTAACTGGGTAAGGACAATAACGTGATGATAGATGTCTCTAGTTACTGAGTCACAACGATAACGTGATGATAGATGTCTGTAGTTACTGAGTCTAGACGATAACATGATGATAGATGTCTGTAGTGAATGAGTCACGATGGTAACGTGATGATAGATGTCTGTAGTAACTGGTTAACGACAATAACGTGATGATAGACGTCTCTAGTTACTGAGTCACAACGATAACGTGATGATAGATGTCCGTAGTTACTGAGTCACAACGATAACGTGATGATAGATGTCTGTAGTTACTGAGTCACAACGATAACGTGATGATAGGTGTCTGTAGTTACTGAGTCACAACGATTACGTGATGATAGGTGTCTGTAGTTACTGAGTCACGACGATAACGTGATGATAGATGTCTGTAGTTACTGAGTCACGACGATAACATGATGATAGATGTCTGTAGTTACTGAGTCATGAAAATAACGTGATGATAGGTGTCTGTAGTTACTGAGTCATGGCGATAATGTGATGATAGGTGTCTGTAGTTACTGAGTCATGATAACGTGGTGATAGATTTCTGTAGTTACTGAGTCATGACGATAATGTCATGATAGGTGTCTGTAGTTACTGAGTCACGACGATAACGTGATGATAGGTGTCTGTAGTTACTGAGTCATGAAAATAACGTGATGATAGGTGTCTGTAGTTACTGAGTCATGGCGATAACGTGATGATAGGTGTCTGTAGTTACTGAGTCATGATAACGTGGTGATAGATGTCTGTAGTTACTGAGTCATGACGATAATGTCATGATAGGTGTCTGTAGTTACTGAGTCACGACGATAACGTGATGATAGGTGTCTGTAGTGAATGAGTCATGAAAATAACGTGATGATAGATGTCTGTAGTTACTGAGTCATGGCGATAACGTGATGATAGGTGTCTGTAGTTACTGAGTCATGAAAATAACGTGATGATAGGTGTCTGTAGTTACTGAGTCACGACGATAACGTGATGATAGGTGTCTGTAGTTACTGAGTCACGACGATAACGTGATGATAGGTGTCTGTAGTTACTGAGTCACGACGATAACGTGATGATAGGTGTCTGTAGTTACTGAGTCACGACGATAACATGATGATAGGTGTCTGTAGTTACTGAGTCACGACGATAACGTGATGATAGGTGTCTGTAGTTACTGAGTCACGACGATAACGTGATGATAGGTGTCTGTAGTTACTGAGTCACGACGATAACGTGATGATAGATGTCTGTAGTTACTGAGTCATGATGGGTGTCTGTAGTTACTGAGTCTAGACGATAACGTGATGATAGGTGTCTGTAGTTACTGAGTCATGATGATAACGTGGTGATAGATGTCTGTAGTTACTGAGTCATGACGATAATGTCGTGATGGGTGTCTGTAGTTACTGAGTCACGACGATAACGTGATGAAAGGTGTCTGTAGTAACTGAGTCATGAAAATAACGTGATGATAGGTGTCTGTAGTTACTGAGTCATGGCGATAACGTGATGATAGGTGTCTGTAGTTACTGAGTCATGAAGATAAAGTGATGATAGGTGTTTCTAATTACTGAGTCACGACGATAACGTGATGATAGGTGTCTGTAGTTACTGAGTCATGATGATAATGTGATGATAGATGTCTGTAGTTACTGAGCCTGTTTGGAGAAGGAGAGGTGGCATCCCAGATGATGTCCTGCTGAAAGTCTGAGTCGTGTGGAGAGTCTCCGCTGAATCCTCCAGTCCCCCTGCAGCCCTGGATCCTGGTCGGAGTCTTAAACTCTGACGACAGAAGAGAGTTCAGAAACAGTCAGAGGTAAAGAGATTCACAAACTTCAAACTTCAGACAGTCGTGGTGTTCAGATTCTGATGATAATACAACAATAACACTATAATAACACGTTAAAAACACGGTGGTACCACAGTAATAACAACATACTAACAACATAAATTACACAGTAATAACACAGTAACTAAACAGTCATAACATGATAAAGTAATAACAGTTAAATACTAATAACATTAATTACACAGTAACAACGGAAATAAAACAGTAATAACACGGTAATAACAGTAATAACATTAATTACACAGAAATAACATGATAACACAGTAACAACAGTTAAATATTTATAACATTAATTACACAGTAACAACAGAAATAAAACAGTAATACCACGGTAAAAACACAATAACATTAATTACACAGTAATAACATGATAACAAAGTAATAACAGTTCAATACTAATAACATTAATTACACAGTAATAACATGATAACACAGTAAGAGTTAAATATTTATAACATTAATTACACAGTAATGACATTAATTACACAGTAACAACAGAAATAAAACATAAATACCACGGTAATAACACAATGACATTCATAACACAATAACATTAATTACACAGTAATGACAGTAGTAAAACAGTAATAACATACAAGTGCTGCAGCAGGAGGCCGGCGCACACATCAGTTCACTGTGACATTGGTATCAGAAGATATTAATTTTTTTTCTCTTTTACAGCTGATATACGGCCACACGTGCTTCATATATCAGCAGTAAAACCTGCAATAACACAAACAGACCATCTCTGCATGGGCACTTCTAAAAATCAACACCCTCTTTTTTCAAAGTAAAGTGTTTCTTATTTTAAAACTGCTCATACAAATGGACTCATTTTAAAAGAGACAAGTCATTTTTTTCAAACAATAGTTTGTGATCTTTACATAAATTACTACTATAGTCAGAAATGTGTTAGAAAATCATCAAGGCAGAAATCTACAGAAATCCAACACCATCTATCCAAGGGCTAAAACTGACAGGCTTCATGTCCTGATGTGGGCCACAGGCCACAGTTTGGACAGCCCTGGCTTAAAGCCTGCAGTCTGTCAGTGTTTAGCAGACAAACTGCAAACCTACAGGAAAACTACAAAACTATAGGAAAACTACAAACCTACAGGAACACTACAAACCGACAGGTAAACTACAAACCTACAGGAAAACTACAAACCTACAGGAAAACTACAAACCGACAGGAACACTGCAAACCTACAGGAACACTACAAACCGACAGGTAAACTACAAACCGACAGGTAAACTACAAACCTACAGGAAAACTACAAACCTACAGGAACACTGCAAACCTACAGGAAAACTACAAAACTACAGGAAAACTACAAACCTACAGGGAAACTACAAACCTACAGGAAAACTAAAAACCTACAGGAAAACTACAAACCTACAGGAAACCTACAAACCTACAGGGAACCTACAAACCGACAGGGAACCTACAAACCGACAGGTAAACTACAAATCTACAGGAAAACTACAAACCTACAGGGAAACTACAAACCTACAGGAAACCTACAAACCTACAGGAAAACTACAAACCTACAGGAAACCTACAAACCTACAGGAAAACTACAAACCGACAAGTAAACTACAAACCGACAGGTAAACTACAAACCGACAGGTAAACTACAAACCGACAGGTAAACTACAAACCTACAGGAAACCTACAAACCGACAGGTAAACTACAAACCGACAGGTAAACTACAAACCGACAGGTAAACTACAAACCCAGAGGAGAGTCTGCGCAGACATGTAACGCCTAAAAACAAACCGCTCTGATGTAAAGATTAAATGTGATAAAGTGTAAGCTCTAACCTGGCTGCCCGGTCCTCGGAGGCTCCCCGGTCCTCGGAGGCTCCCCTTCGGCCTGGGTCTGCGGGGTCTGCGGGGTCCTCCTCTGGCTCCGTCTGAGGCGGTTGGTGGTCGGTGTGGCCGCCTGAGCGGAGCCCGTCGGTCCGAACATTCTGACGGTACCGGCCCTCGGTCCGGTTGTTGTTGTTTACAGGTTATTGTTATTGACGGGCTGTTGTTATTTTGAATATTTGACCCGCCAGCTCAGCCGCCTTCGAACGGCCCGCCATCTTGTCTTGACGGGATTTCCGCTCGAGGCGCGTTCATGAGCAACAAAGCTGCGCGGGGCTGCGCATGGGTGCGCATGGCTGCGCAGGGCTGCGCATATGGAGTAGGCCCGAAAAAAAGAAAATCAACGATTTTATTTTACAAAGTTTGTGTGGCCGAAAACTTTGAGGAATGAAAGTAGCAGAAACCTACGACGAAAATACGAAATTTGATGTTGAATTGATTGAAATTTCCGTAAAATAAAGACAGATAGGGTTTACTTTATTTTTATTTTTATTTCATTATAAAAACAGCTTTCTCCTATTTCAGTCCTGGTAATTAATATTTTGATTCATGAACAGAAATATAACACAGTTGATCCACAATATACAATATACCATTGATGTTTTCTATGAAAAAATACGTGTATACACATAGGCTATATATATATATATATATATATATATATATATATATATATATATATATATATATATATATATATATATATATATATATATATATATATATATATATATATATATATATATATATATATATATATATATGTCTATATATATATATATATATATATATATATATATATATATATATATATATATATATATATATATATATATATATACATATATGTATGTATGTATGGTAAAATTTGTTGGAGAAAATACACATTCACCATCTCCTATCATATGACTGCACAGACTGAACAACTGCTCACTGGAGGGAGGAGGAGTAAGTAAAGATGGGAAGGAACATCAGTCAGCCTGTAGCAGTATATTTTTATATTATTTTATTCATATTTACTTTTATTTATTAATAGTTTTATCTGGATATATTTTTTTCTTTTAATATACATTTATATCTGTAATAATAAACTGCTACTGATTCTTAATTTCACAAAGTGAGTTTTTATCAAAGGGATGAATAAAATACTATCTAATTTAATTTAATCTAATCTAACAGTTCACGTACATGTTTATTTAAGGATTTGTTATCACAGCCCAAAATTAACCTAAAGTAGAAATGGTCATCGTTTCAGTGGGTTAAAGGTTAAAGTAGCACAAGACTGACACCTGAAGCAGACCTACCACTGTGATGTAATACCACTGTTACTTCAGCAGTCATGGGGTGGCATGCCCAGTGCAGAGCATAGAAAGAATGTAGAGCTGTTGGTAACATGACACTGAATGGCCCTGAACTGGCCAATTACCACAAAGTAAACCGACCCGTTTACCTCCCCCTCCATGGGCCAGACCGGCCCATGGAGGGGGAGGGGCCTTAAAGTGACAGAGGCCTTTAAATGGGACTGTTGGGTGTAGGATGGATGTGTAGATCATTTATTTAAAATAAAGCAGAGCAGATAAACAGAGACTGAACTGATGTGTGTGTGTGTGTGTGTGTGTGTGGGGGGGGGGGGGGGGGGGGTGTTAATGAGGCCCCGGTCTCAAAGTAAACATGAGAGAGCAGTAAACTTCATAAACATCAGCGTGCTCAGGGATCCAGCAGAGCACAGCAGTGGGAGATGTTTGTGAAGCTGTCAGCAGCTCTCCTCATCTCCTTGTCTCCTTCCTCCTCGTCTCCTCACCTCCTCGTCTCCTCGCCTCCTCGTCTCCTTCCTCCTTGCCTCCCTGAAGACAGATTAACGTGTCACATCCTGATGGAGACCCCAAACAGACTTCAAAATAAGACTTAAAGAACATAATCTGGAGTGGCAGATTTGTGTCTGGAGGGAAAAGGAGTTTCTTTTTTAAGATTTAATGAGGAGATAAAAACAGAAAATTAGTTCATGTGACCTTTAAATATTCTCCTCTTTCCAAACGTATCGAGACAGGAGGCCGACTCCTTCAGTTTGACTGCACACTGAAAACTTTTGGGTTTGACATCAAGAGGTCAGCGTTTCAGATTTAACATCCATGTGTTCACATCTGGATCTGATACACCTGAGCAACACTGTAAACGGGCTGATTAAATGTCTGTACAGCAGCATTACTTTATTTACATTAACAATAATCTTACTTTATGTTCTATAACTGTTTCAGTCCTGTATTTTCATTCAAAGGATCATTAATGTCACAGTTCAATTTACAGCACTATTACTGTATTATTAAAAAACTGCATCCTTACTGTTTTTCCATTTACAGGATCATTATTCTGACTTTTTAATGCATTTTAATTTAGTAAACTTACTGTATTTTAGTTCAAATCACAAGGTCTTTAAATATTTTACTCATTGTGCACTAGTAAGATATAATTTTGTAAAAAAAAAAAAAAAAACATTCATCATTGTAATGATGTATAGTAAAGTACATTTACTCAAACAATGGTTTCACTCAAATATGTGAAACGTTACCTAAATAATCTTACCTGTTATTGGTCAGTTTTCCTGGAAAAGTGGATTTTCCTCCTGATCATGACCATGTTAAGTATTTACTGTCTGGACATTTTACAGTAAATAAATGTAGATTTATGGTAAATGCTGTGAATTTTACGAATATCAGGATGTTTTTCCACAATATTTTTCCATTTACAGTAATTTACTGCACATCTGTTCACAGCAGGCAGCTGTAGATGTTACAGTAAAATAATACAAAGATCAGTTTCAGTGAACAGACGGAGGACAGCAGCTCATGACAGAAACATCGTGAGAAGAAATAACCTGAAAATCAGCTCTTGAATCTCGAGAGGTGGCGCTCATCCTCATGTCTAATATTAATCTGATCCCATCTTTGTATTAAATGTTAGATTTTATGCTCTGTTTTGTCCCCATTGTTATTTTGGTTTATTCTCCTGGCTTTAGTCTGTATTTATGTCCATTATGTTACACATGAATGTTTATTTCCTCCCTTCACACACGTATGTTTGTGCAGTAAGCTAAGCTAGCATTTAGCTGCTTACGTGTACTTTCCTCAGGTTATCTTTAACGCTGTAACTTTGCTCTGTGTAGGATCTGGAGCGGGCTGGGAGGCTCATGCCATCCTTTAGTAAATATTTATCTTGACAGAGTAAATGTGGACAAAGACAGACGTGCAGTGTCGCCTTATAGCTCCACAAATCCACGACACAACACAGGAAAGACCCCGGTTACATGTGTGCTTCAGATCCTGTGTAGGGGCCTCAGTAAGGAGGGACTGCAGTGATAACGACCTTCTGATCCTGCTCTTTGAAAGAGCTCAGACTTCCTCTAACGTCCTCGTCAGGATCACATTTCAGCATCTGTGCAGAAAAGACTCGTTCAGCTGTGATGGGAACAGCAGGACCGGCCTCTCGGATGTGGAGCAGTGCTCAGGCTTCATGTTCAGGCTGCAGGAGACAGAGTTCATCATGGCAAAACACCGGCCATTTCATTAGGTACACCTTATCATGTTTTTCTCCACAGATTCTTCAAGGAGCTGAAACTCCCAGCGGCCTCATGTTTCCACTTCAACACGCTTTAAAGCTGCAACGACTCAGGTTACTGTTTCATTATGGAGCCATAACCTCAGCTATAGGTACCTCCATCACATCCATCAGAGAGACCAAGACATCGGCCACAAACTCAGTCTGCAGCCAGAGTGTAAGTCTGCCATCCACACGTTGTCTTACTGAACTGGGTCGACTGTTTTCTTGAGTATAAGGTCATAAGGTCATACAGGTGTGCACATCAAACACCACCTGACCTTCATGCGGTCTGTACTGCATGAAGACCAAACTTTGACCCCTAAAGCTGACGAGGCCTCGCAGCCCAAAGATCTTCAATCAATCAATCAATCAATCAATCAATCAATCTTTATTTGTATAGCGCCAATTCATAACAAGTGTTATCTCAAGACACTTTACAGTAGAGCATAAAGCTCTTCATTTTATGGATACACATATATGCATAGATACATACATACATATAAAATACACATATACACACACACATATATATATATATATATATATATATATATATATATATATATATATCTATATATATCTATATATATTTACATCCAACACCAACATGAATCCATATAGCCAATCATGGATCCCTCCATCATGGCGGCAAGAAAAAACCTTCTGTTAAGCAGCAGGAAATCTTGAATGTGGATCCCAGTCTCATGATGAACAGCAAATCCACACCATGCTGTGTTGGTGTGAGGGTGAAAGAAGGGAGGTAAGAGGAGACAAGTGGACTAAAGTAAGAACTAAAGTTAGAGACAGATCCATGAACCATAGACCTGTCGTCTGATTTATTAGAGGTTAGCCTCTTGAGATGCTACATCTGGTTTTCAGGAGGGTCCTCATGTCTGAATGGTTGTGGTGATCATTTTATAGAAGTATAATCTTAGATATTCTTACTGAAAATAAGAATTTATGGTGGTGACGAACTCATGGGTGCCCAGACCACAAGTACATCCCAACCATATTTGTCTCCGTTAAGTCTAAATCTTCTGGGGTCTAACTCTTGGTGAGCAGCCTGATGTCAGGAACAAGGACTTCTGCTACAGCCGCTAAGCTAGCTGCAGCTGTAGCGGCCTTGTTAGCTCAACAGGATCTGCACTGAAGCTAAAGCCTCTAAACGGGGAGTGGGTAATATTGATAATGTCAGTGTTTAAAGGACCCGATGTCCTCATGAAGGCTCTGTTTGGGAAGACTCTCCAGCTCAGGTTAAGGTGACGTGAGCAGCTGCAGACTGTCCACTCACAGACCATCAGGCCTCGCTCCTCCTCTGTGACTCCATCCTCTGGCATCAGCTCAGATCACAGCCACAGTCCTGACTAGAAAAGCACTTGGAGAGCGCAGACCTCCTCCAGCGCCACAGTCCTCAGCCACATTGTGATTTTGAGCATAAATATTAGTCCTACCTTTATTTCATGTAAATATTTAGATTCCTTGACCATGAAAACATACCATTAGCAACTGGATTCATAATGATATCTATTCTAGTTCAGTAGCTATTCACAGAAATCACATTTTTCATCATGGCGGCCAGACGCTGATCCAGATCAACACCAAAATTAAATCAGTTCTTCCTTTTCTCATGCTGAACATTTCCTGAAAATTTCATCCAAATCCATCCATAACTTTTTGAGTTATTTTGTTCACAGACGGACGGACGGACAAACTCTCCCGAAAACATCCCCCCTGCTCATGGACCAGTCTGCAGAACCCCCTCCTCAGGTTTATGGTGGATCTTTACGGGGCTGCTGGGATCATGAACCTGAAGTTCTCCTGATGACCGGCTTCACTCTGACCCGAGTCAGCTCCAGTTTATGGACTCTGAGGAGGACATGTGGGGCCGCGGGGGGGTAAAACCTTAATGAAGTCCTGAGACTCCGAGGACAGGCTGTTTATGGAGGAGCTGCTGATGAAGCCCAGTAAAGTGTTTGTTCTTCTGTTAGGACCGAGGCCGGACTACAGAAGCTAAAATCTGATCCCAGATCCAAGACCCAGGGCCAGAGTCAGGGAGCTCCATCCTGCATCAGTCCAGAGTATTTTATTCTTAAATCTCCTGAACGAAACAGAGAGAAGCAGGTCTGCTGTCAGCTGCCTGTCACGTGATCCTGCTGTGGACATATAAAACACTTCAGAAGCAAACAGAACAGTTTTATCCCCGTCCATGTGTTCTGCACATGCTGTCATATTCATACTGTTAATGTTGATACTGTTCATTCAGTTAGTCTTAGTATCACTTTATTTATTTTCATTCAATAGGAAGTTGAAGTGTAGCTCAAAGATTCTGCATGTTGCAACTAACTATTTTATTTTTTACTAATTGTTTTCTGCTCTTATATAATTTAAAGGTGTTTGTGTAGAAGTTTTCAGCAACGGAAACGGTGAATATAGGATAAAATGTTTCTGTTTGTATCTAAAGTCAAAATAAATGAACAAACATCCTCATAAACTTTGTTTTTCTTTTTATTAAGTCATTAAAATCTTTTTATATCTATGTACCGTGGGTCTCCCCTCTGTGGAGGCTGACATAACGATCCACCATGTTGTCTAAGGGTGGGTTTAAGGGACAAAAAGAGCAAAAGGCGATTTTTAAATATGAGTCTGCAAAAGTTTACAAACCTATACTCATCATCTTAAGTGACCTATAATCTATAAAATAATAGTTACAGATATAACTGTTGTAAATGATGCCCTGTTCACGGCTCTTAGTGATGTGATGTTTTAGAAACAGACGGGCTCATTCCAACATCTGAACACTAGATGGAGCTAAACTGCTGATTTCTACAGACTGCTTCTTTAATGTCACTTATCTAGTGGCCCTTTTCCACTAGCACACCTTGGCCCTACTCTACTCGGCTCTACTCGATTAGCAGCATGTTTCCACTAGCCTGGTACCTCCTAAAACAAGCTAGTTTTAGTACCTACTCCACTCTGGTTCCAAGCGAGCTGAGTCCATACTAAAAGATGACTTCACCGACTGCCGGCTACTGATTGGTCAGACAATGTCATCATTGATGAGTCATGAGCACGACGACCTAGCATGCTAGCGGTAGCTTCCGTTAGCTTACCCTCATACGTCTTTTCTTTGCAGCTGGATTGCTCTCGTCCTCGGCTTCATTCTGTTGTATAGCTTCCAAAACTCTCCTGTGCTTCTCAAGGGGTATTTCTTCTTACCACCTGCAGCCTTCTGCTGCTTTCCTTTTTTACTCGCTTTGTGACAAAAAGCCACAGATTGTTGTGTCGCGCTCAAAATGACGTCACCACAGAGCCGCTCAGCTGTTTACAGCGACACTGCACCCAGTTGGGCAGGAGACTGGGGCTAATGGAAAAGCAGCACAAGGCGAGTAGAGTAGAGCCGGGTAGAGTAGGGCTAATGGAAATGGGCCAGTAGTCGTTGTGTTTATTTTGATATTATTTGATAAAATATGTGAGAGCAGCTGAAACAGTCAGACTTCCCGTTGAGCATTAACCCTTTAACTACCAGCTCAACTGTTTCATCAATAAATTATGGGATATTTAATGTTAAAAAAAAACACCTTTCATTGTTTGTTAACATTTCAGAGAAGAGAGAAAACTGCAAACAAACAAAATAACAGATATTTCCTTGGTGTAGGATTGAAAGGTTTTAAAAGTCAACAGTCACATGATGACATAAAAATGAAAACATATTTGGGACAAAATCAAATAGAAAAGGCAGAAATGTTTGTAAATAAAGAAATAAAAAGAACTTAAACACAAACAATGCTTTGATGAATAACAGTTTATCTATCTATCTATGTATATATACATATATGGTTAAGTATCTAAAATAATAATGATGGTTATAATAAAACCTTTAAATCACACATGAGGAAAATATCAGTTCTTTTGTTTTTTTATGTTCTTAAACTTTTACAGTAAACAATGAAATATTTTGTTTTAACACGTTAAATTTTCCTGAATTTATTGACTTCTGCCAAGCAGTTGAGCTGGGAGTTAAAGGGTTAATAAAGTATGTTGTTTTCTTTCTCCAAATCAAGTCTCTGACTTTTATTAAAGTTTATGACAAACTGATGAAAGTTAAAGTTGTTATTGTGACTGTTCATGTTTTATTAGTTAAATGTTTTTTGTTGAACAGGCGACGAGCTGCAGAGTCCAAACAGGACTGAAGGTTCATGAGGGGAAATAAACTCTCCAAAAACACCAGCCTTCACTCGAGTGTTGAACAGGTCCAGCTCTTCTCTCTCTTTACTGCCCCGAGTGTAAAAACCTGTTTAAAGAGGACATATCATGCTTGTTTCTCCTTTTCACTATGCCAGACTACGATGCCTGTAAAGCATTTCTGCCCTCAGTACAAGTCATTTAGTTTCTTCATTGCCCCACAATAGTGTTCTCAAAATCCTCATTTTAGGCCATTATCAAGCTCTCGTTGAAACACTCGGATCTCAGACTGACCTAAAGTTACCTCGCAACGTCACAGCCCTTTGTGCTCTGATTGGTCAGTTCTATCGGGGGCTGAGCCAGCCTGTCCTTCTTCTTCTACTGTATTTTCCGGCAGGCTCAAAGCAGTGACCGTGTATTGAGTGCCCCTACAGGCCAGAGCTGGTAATGAGTGAGTGTGAGCTAGGGATCTATATACCCTTGCTGGTGAATGTGTTCCTCGGTGAGGGTTTGGGGCTAACGGACATCACAGAGGAGGAAGTGTTTTATCAGATTACTCCAATAAAAAGAAAGGTACCTCGTGATGTCATGACGTTTGAAATCTCGCGGACATCTCGCAATGACCTATTTTCAGAGGCATCAAATCTCGTTCTAGGATATCAGAAAAAATACAATATCTCATTTTTTGAAAATTAAGGGGGTGTAAGGTCTTGTTTTTCAAATTTATTATATTATATGTAAGTATTAAATCATGCATCAGCGTGATATGTCCTCTTTAAGCTTTAATGAGACGATACATTCATGAGCAGGAGACAACAAAGAGCTGTGACCTTAGAGTACTGACCTATGGCGTCAAAATTAAATCAATTTAATTAAATAAAATAAAGTTAATGCTCAAGTCCAGTTTAACACTTGGTTAAAGTTTAAATAAAATCCCTCAAAGACTGTCTGATCTACACTGTAAAACTGTTGTTAAATTTACAGCAAATAACTGTAAAAGTCTTTACAGCAGCATTACTCTGTTTAAACTAACAGGAACATTATTGTATTTTCTATAAATGTTTTAGTCCTGTATTTTCATTCAAGGAATCCAAACTGTCTTTTAATTTAAAGCATTATTACTGTTTTATAAAAAACTACATCCTAACTGTTTTTCCATTTACAGAATCATTATTCAACAACTTTTTGATGCATTTAAATTGCAGTGAACTTGCTGTATTTTAATTCATATAACAATGTCTTTAACTATTTTACTGACCACGTATTACCAAGATATAATTTTAAAAATCACACGCATCATTTTAATACAGTAAATACATTTACTCAAACAGTGGTTTCACCCAAACATTTAAAACAGGACCAAAAAATAATCTTACCTGCTTTGGTCAGTTTTCCTGAGAAAAGTGGATTTTTCTCCTTTTTTATGATCATTTTCAATATTTTTATGGTAAATGCAGCCATTTTTTTTTTTTTTTTTACAAAAACTGAATATTTTTTCCACACTATTTTTCTGTTGACAGTAACTTACTGCACATCTGTTTACAGTAGGCAGCTGCATGTTACAGTAAAATGCTGTTAACTTTATAAACACCAGTCACAGTGTGTGTTAAAGGCATAAATGCTTCTTAGTGTTCAGAGAGGAAGATGTTGCATTCACTGGCCCAGAGGTCTGTGGGAAATCCCAGCTGGTCCTCAAACAGCTGTTTGAATATCTTCATGGTGTTTTGGTGTTTATGTTTTTGTGGCTCTTGTCTCCAGAGCGTTGACAGTGAATATTTGATTAAAGCCTCTCGGCCTCACAAACAGACATGAAGCAGTTTCCTCAATCCCCTGAAGAGGGCGGTGCCGGAGCAGCCTGCCAGTCAGCGCTCAGGGAGGCACAGCGACTCTTTCACGCTCCTGTTTTCAGCCCAAACAGTCCAGAGGAGCTCTGAGGAGTCCACAGGCCTCTGCTGATCAAAGACAGACGATGGAGCAGCTCTGAGGCTCTGAGGATCGAGCAGTCGTCCATTCAGGAGGCCCAGCGGAGCGAGAGGGGAACTAATGTGAGCATTTAAGAGCTCACAGCAGAGAGAGAGAGATTCAACAAAGAAGAAGAAGAAGAAGAGAGGCCTCTCCTCTGCAGGAGAGTCTGGAGCAGAAACATCCTGAGAGCTCTGATGGTTATGATGCTCATGTCACTGTCCACAGGTCTGAGCTTCAGAGGAGAGGAGCTCAACTCAGTCCTGTGAGAACAACAACTAAAATATAAACAGAAAAACACCTGTGAATGCAGACAGAGGAACTTCACAGAGTCCGATCAGAACCTCTGCATTAAAAAATGAACAAGCTGCAACGAGACTGCAGAGACCACTGACTGATTTTATATTTATATACATATATATATATATATATATATATATATATACATATATATATATATATATATATATATATATATATCTGTATATTAACACACTATATTTCCAAAAGTATTGGCTCACCTGCTGTGACTCTCATATGAACTTAAGTGCCATCCCATTCCTAATCCATAGGGTTCAATCTGACGTGGGTCCACCCTTTGCAGCTATAACAGCTTCAACTCTTCTGGGAAGGCTGTCCACAAGGTTTAGGAGTGTTTATGGGAATTTTTGACCATTCATACAGAAGAGCATTTGTGAGCTCACACACTGATGTTGGACCAGAAGGCCTGGCTCTCAGTCTCTGCTCTAATTCATCCCAAAGGTGTTCTATGGGGTTGAGGTCAGGACTCTGTGCAGGCCAGACTCTGTCCTCCATGTCTTTATGGAGCTGCTTTGTGCTCTGGTGCACAGTCATGTTGGAAGAGGAAGGGGCCAGCTCCAAACTGTTCCCACAAAGTTGGAGCATGGAATTGTCCAAAATGTCTTGGTGTGCTGAAGCATTCAGAGTTCCTTTGACTGGAACTAAGGGGCCAAGCCCAGCTCCTGAAAAACACCCCCACACCAAGGTGGAGCCTTTCCCAGCTGAGCTTGGACCCTGAACCAGTCACCAATCAATCACAGTGCTGCATAGAGAGACAGTTGACCATTCACACTCTTACCTCGGAGCAGTCAAGAGTCTCCAGCAGGAAGCTGGAGCACCCGAGAGAACCCAAGCATGCACAGGGAGAACATGCAAACATCCACTCAGAAAGAACGACACAGGACTCGAACCAGCAAACCCTCTGTCTGTGAGACGCGTGCACCACCACGTGCACAGCAGGTGGTTAAAGGTTAACGAGCTCAGAAACTACAGACTCATGTTTTCTGTCCTTTATTCAAACTCCGAGGTCAGAGTTCATGAGCAGAGACTCAGTGTGAGGAGAAAGTCCTCTCTCTGAAACTCCGGAGTCCCAGAGTCCAAACTTATACATGTTTAAACATCCAAACGGTCAAACAGTCAAACAGTCAAACAGGACCTACAAATGTCCAAATGTCCTAACATCCACTCCAGGATCTCTGTCCAAAACCACGAGGACACCAGAGGAGGGCAGAGCCGGACCGAACCTCAGAACGTCCAAACATCTGAAAGTTCAAATGTATAATAGTCCAAACGGTCAAACATCCAAACAGTCAAACAGTCAAACAGTCAAACATCCAAACATCCAAACAGTCAAACAGTCAAACAGTCAAACATCCAAACATCCAAACATCCAAACAGTCAAACAGTCAAACAGTCAAACATCCAAACATCCAAACAGTCAAACAGTCAAACAGTCAAACATCCAAACATCCAAACAGTCAAACAGTCAAACAGTCAAACATCCAAACATCCAAACAGTCAAACAGTCAAACAGGACCTACAGGAGTCCAAATGTCCTAACGTCCACACCAGGATCCAGAGACCAACGGGGTCAAATTCAGACCACGTCCTGGTCTGCTGGTGTAACATGACCACATTAGTCCAGACTGTTTCAGACTGAGGCCTCAGTAAGAGAATCACCAGGTCTACAGATCAGCGGAGAATTCCAGAGCCAAGACAATGGCGTTTATTGACTGTCACGGCAATGGCGTGTCCTGGTGGTGGTGACGATGGCGTTCATTGATGGTCGAGACGATGGCGTGACTTGGTGGTCGTGATGATGGCGTGTCCTGATGGCGTGTCCTGATAGTGTGCCCTGATGGTCGTGGCGATGGCGTGTCTTGGTGGTCGTGATGATGGCGTGTCCTGATGGCGTGTCCTGATAGTGTGCCCTGATGGTCGTGCCGATGGCGTGGCGATGGCGTGTCTTGGTGGTCGTGGCAATGGCGTGTCTTGGTGGTCGTGATAATGGCGTGTCCTGATGGCGTGTTGAAGCCCGGCGGCGGCGTGAGTTCCAGCCTCACACCAGAGGAGGACATGTGTTCTGCGGAGGAACCAGAGAGGAACTGGTCACGTTCACCACGGCACCTGTTTGAAACACCTTCAGTTTTTAGGAAACGTCATAAATTATGAAGAGTAAATCAGGTGGTCTTAAAGGGACAGTGCACTGTTTTTGAAGTCTGGTTTGGGTTACAGTCCATCAAAGTTGTCTCCTCTTCCTCAGTGAGACAGTCTGTAAGAGTCTGATACACAAACATGAAACATCGTACCAGGAACTAAGGGGATTTTCTCCTCCTATAAGAACCCCCATAAAGAATAATACCACAATTTAAGACAGCGCTACATGTGAGTGTTTTTAAGAACATTAACTTTTCTAAATTTAAAGTTTATCTGGACCTAACGACTCACGTCACGTATTCCTGACTTTAAATAAAATATTTTAGTTGTTTAATGAAACCAAACATGTCATGAAGACTGAGGCTATGCCAGGCTGTGAGAGGTTCCTGGTACTCACGGTGGTTCCTGGACTGTGGGCGGGTCCTCTGCAGCAGGTGATGGAGCTACTACAGGTAAGACCACTGAGCATCTACACCCATCGCCACTCCGACTCCACCCAAACCTGCAGCAGAAAACAGAGACAGGAGCCTTAGACCAGGACAAACAAACACCCACAGCAGTCTGCTCTATGCTTCAGTTTTTATTTCACGTATCAAACGTCATCAGGATCATGTTCAAAAGATCATTTTCAATCGTCACTGCTGTTTTTTCTCCTTAAATGTTTTAAAGTTAATCAGCAAAAAAAACTCAAAGCAGAGTTTGGCCTCTGACTGCTCCCTCGTTTACTCTAATGAGACAGACAGGACTCGTTTGTAAACAACATGGACAAAAATGCACAAGAATAAACAGACAAATAATAAAACAAACAAACAAATAATCACACAAACATATAATCAAACAGAAAAACAAACAAATAATCAAACAAACAAATAAACTACCAAGCAAACAAGCAACCAAATGAGCCTGAGCCCTGAGCACCTGTCTGTTTTTACCTGGTGGTCTGATGCCCGTGTGCGTCTGTCCGTCCATGACGAAGCCTCCCATTGGCTGATCTGGGCCGTACGGTCCTGCCTGGCTCACTGTGGACATGGGGGGGGGGGGGGCTCGTTAATGACCCGCCGTCTCTTACTGATGACATCACTATCACTGCTCGCCAGCTGCTCGTCACAGTCGGGCTTCAGCTGGTTTGGGATCAGTCTAACTCTGAATCACATGAGCAGACTCATTTATCATTAACGAGTTTAATTATGTGAATAAACAGAATTATTATTATTATTATCAGACTGACAGACTTTACTCTGATCATCTGATCAAGTTTAGATAAAATCATCTGATACAATCAGACACCTTCACTAACTCTCCTGTCCTGGTCGGACTTTAATCTTCAGTTTGAGAAGTTTTTTTTTTTTTTTTTTTTTTTTTTTATGTATTTTTGGGGCATTTTGTGCCTTTATTGATAGGAGAGAGACAGTGGATAGGCTTGTGAAAGGGGGAGAGAGAGTAGGGGAAGACACTCTGCAAACTGGTCACAGGCGGGATTCGAACCTGGACTGGCAGAAGCATGTACATGGGGTGCCTGGTTGCTAACCACTCCGCCAAACCAGCACCCCCAGTTTGAGAAGTTTAACACTCATAAAATAACCTACAGTGAAAATCATGAATATTCTTATGACTCAGCCTGAAACCATAAACTAAAAACCACAGGATGCGTTTTTAACCTCAGCGTTGATCACAAACCAGACACAGAGAAGAGAGGAGAAGACCTGACTGTGCCAAACACAAGCATGTATCCATCCACCACAGAAAGTAGTCCCTGACTATGTCCAAACTAAAAGAAGCAGGTGATCTTTTTCTGTTTGTTATTTAGACAGTCGACTGCAGAGCGGGACAAAAAGACACAAATCCTTAAATCTGAACTTTTAAAGGCTGAAGGAGCTTCACTGTCTCATCAGGAACTCTGTGCTGTGTTCAGGGACACTCGGGACTTTTCTGTACTTGTTTGACTGTTTCCTTTTCTGTCTGATCTGTAGAGGAGCAGGAGGCTCAGGGACGGGGCCGGGGCCTCCTGCTCCTCCTCCTCCTCCTCCTCCTCCTCCTCGTTGGGTAACTCGATCGGGGGGGCGTCCACACCGTCACGTTCCCAGGCTCGGAGCCTTTAACAGCCTCTCAGCTGCCTGTCCGAGCTTTTGTGTGGCAGTCAGCGCGGGGTTAATGCTAACAAAGCTGGGGGCCAAAAGGCTAGCCCAGCTTTAGCCCGCCTCAGCCCGGCTCCTATTGGCTTTAATCCCAGGTTAAAATGTTCAATGGAGCGGTCGGTCAAAGCGATTACCGTCTTTGTCTGGAGCTAATCCTGCCGCAGTTCGCCCTTAAGCCACCGCGGAGGGGAGAGGCAGGGAGGGGGGGGGGCGGCTCACCTGCTCTGTTGGACTGGTCGATCATCGGCTGGACGATCCTGCGCCTCGCATTAATGAACCTGAAACAGACGAAAACACACGAGCAGCATGAGGAACAGTCCATAAACCCTCTGATCCAGCCCCGCTCAGAACATAAACCCTCTGATTCAGCCCCGCTCAGAACATAAACCCTCTGATCCAGCCCCGCTCAGAACATAAACCCTCTGATCCAGCCCCGCTCAGAACATAAACCCTCTGATTCAGCCCTGCTCAGAACATAAACCCTCTGATTCAGCCCCGCTCAGAACATAAACCCTCTTATTCAGCCCTGCTCAGAACATAAACCCTCTTATTCAGCCCTGCTCAGAACACAAACCCTCTGATTCAGCCCTGCTCAGAACATAAACCCTCTGATTCAGCCCCGCTCAGAACATAAACCCTCTGATCCAGCCCCGCTCAGAACATAAACCCTCTGATTCAGCCCCGCTCAGAACATAAACCCTCTGATTCAGCCCCGCTCAGAACATAAACCCTCTGATTCAGCCCCGCTCAGAACATAAACCCTCTGATTCAGCCCCGCTCAGAACATAAACCCTCTGATCCAGACCCGCTCAGAACATAAACCCTCTGATTCAGCCCCGCTCAGAACATAAACCCTCTGATTCAGTCCTGCTCAGAACTTATACCCGCTGATTCAGCCCTGCTCAGAACATCACCCCGCTGATTCAGCCCTGCTCAGAACAGGCTGTTTCAGTGTAGACCCCCATGACCACGCCCCCACAGGAGGTGGATGGTTAAACCAGGGATGTGCTCTGGTGTTTACTGCTTGGGAAGTATCTCCAGGTTTTAATCTCAAGGACGATCCTCTTTAAATTTTATTTCATTGATGATGTTGGCATATCCCCTCGTGACATCACTGGGGTAAATATTCAAACAGCTGATTTAATAGTCATTACCAGGAATCAATAAGGGAATCGTCTAAGAAATGAATCAATAAGAGAATCATTAATGGAATTAGTGTCAGTAAACTCGTATTCATCCTCATCTCTAGACATCACACCCTAATCCAGTTTTAGGCAGCTATTTGACAGGGAGTAACCTTGCAGTGCAGCTGGATCCTCCTGAGTCAGTGTTTGTGTTCAACAGATCCTTTAAAGCAGGAAGAGGCGGGGCTATGGCTGAGATGACAGCAGGAAGTGGCTGCTCGTACAGTGTTAGCATAGATGCTAACCACATTTCTTTATTAAATGATAAACAAGCGTACTGTCCTTTACATCGCAGAAGTAGCACCTGCCTTCTACATTATCTGTAGGCCTGTTATGAATGTGATTGACAGACTGATCGTCCAATCAGCTGCTGGAAATGTTTCTGGAAGGCTCCGCCCTCTCCAAACTCTTTCTATGGGCTCTTTCTCAGAGTGACTAATGAGATAAACTGATCGTCCACCTGGTATCAGGTAAGACAGGAACAGGGAGGAGTCCTGACGCTGCTGACTATTTGTCTTGTGCATAGAAGTGCTCATGGTTAATCCAGTGAAAAATCTGAAATATGTGTGATGGAGCAAACAGATCCAGTAGAAAAGCGCAGTCATCACAGAAGAAGACAAAATTAAATAAATAAATAAAACAAAAGAATGAATACATAAATAAATTAAATTAACTAATTCACAAAACAAACAAAAAACATAGATAATATATAAATAAATGTATCAAAATAGTAGAATAAATAATTCAGCAGATTAATAATTGATTTATTAAATTAACTAATTAAACAAACAATTATTAAATAAACAAAGTAATTGCAAAATATATAAATTAAACTTATTAATAGATCAAATAAAAAGGAATAAAACAAAAAATATTAATTAAAATTACTGAATTCATAAAATGAATACATTTAACACATTATTAAGTAAAATTAATGAATTAATAAAAAACCAAAACAAACATAAATAAATACATAAAATACTTAGATGAATAAAAAATACAAATGTATCAAACAAATAAACATAAATACAGACATAAATGAAATAAATTACTAAAATGAACAAATGAACAAAATAAGATAAATGAATAAATCTGTTTACAGCCCTGCTAAGTTCACTCCTGAAAGCCATCATCCTGGTATGCCTGACCTTTGACCTGACACCTTCTGTGACCCCCCCCCCCCCCCCGCTCTGGTCTTCTTCAGCTTAAGAAGAGAGAAAAAACTCTAAAGCTCTCCACTTGATTTATGTCCCGTCAGCCGGGGGAGCCCACCCTAACCCGGGTCATTCGTGTGTGTGTGTGTGTGTGTGTGTGTGTGAGGGCCGTCACTCTGAAACAATCTGATACTTTAATGATCACTTTAATCATCAGAGAGAATATAAACATGGAGCTCGTTATGACATTAAATAATAAATATAATTAAATGTCTTTGTCTCCACCAGCCTGAGATCTGATCGTAAACACCCGGATGACGTACTGATTCGGGAAAAAATCCACAGTATGCATCAGACCAGTCTGCTTTGCCTACTGTTACCCACAATGCAAAGCGGCTGAAGCAAAGCTTTAATAACCAGAGCAGCACACAAAAATAAATATAAGAGCCACTAATTGTTATCTTTACCATTTCAACACGTAATAGTGTGTAATAAGTTATAAAAAGGTCTGTTGTTGTTTTCCGTTAACGGTCCATAACAGACGGACGGTGTTCAGTCTGTCCTGTACCTGCGGCGTTATTATCATAAACCACAGACCAGTCTGACATTTTACCGTTACGTTCTGTATTTCCACCTTAAATGTTCCTGCTTCTCCTCATTCTTAATACTGTATTGTGTGTGTGATGTTTATTCTTGAACTGTTTTTTTTTTTAAGTGGCCCTAATACGCCGTCATACGCCATCACATAAAAATGTATAAAATAATTCCTCTCCGAAATAATACGTATTCTCCACCATTGACTGTTTGATATAAAATGTTGCTTCTGGTAATATCTGCAGGTTAATAACTGAAATGTCAACATGTAATCATGGTTTGTTTGTTTTGTACAATTAAAATGAAGTTTGGGAAATAAATCAGCTGTAGCCTACTCCTGCTTTGCTCAAACTGGAAACCAGCGCAGCTACAAAATAAACCAACAGAGCAGTCAGACTACAGTCCAGTGTAGTAGGCAGTATGCAGTGCCTACTACAGACTACTACTCAGTTTGTAGTCGGCGAATTGAAAACGGCCTCTGGCTGTGTCTGAAATGTCGTACTAACGTCCTGCTCATGTGTGAAGCTAAAATGAGTATGTGGTGCGTTCACATTAGATAGTATGAAAAGATTGAGTGTGTGAGAAATACCCGGATGTTACATATGAGTTACATTTGTTGTAGGAAAAGTGCTATAGAAATAAACTTGTCTGGTCTAAGCTTAGATGATTAAAAAACTTCCATTTTTTGACAGCCGGCGGTGTTTCTGGGTGTTGTTGATAAATGGCTTTGGCTTTGCATAGTAGAGTTTTAACTTGCACTTACAGATGTAGACGAACTGTAGTTCCTGACAGTGGTTTTCTGAAGTGTTCCTGAGCCCATGTGCTGATATCCTTTACACAGTGATGCCGGTTTTTGATGCAGTACCACCTGAGGGATCGAAGGTCACGGGCATTCAATGTTGGTTTTGGGCAGTGGTGTAAAAAGTCCTTGAAACCCATACTTGAGTAAATACGACGGAGGATTAGGGCCACATTGAAACCTAAAAAAAAGGAGGGCTACGAGAATAAAGTCATAAAGTTACGAGAATAATCTCATACATTTACGAGAATAAAGTCGTCTCAAACTAGGAAACATCTACTTGGCTATATTTAGAAAGATATTCACAGATTCGGACTTTGCAGCTGAATAACTCATCCACAAAAGAACGTAGTTCCAAACCAGACCCATGTTTTTGATCACTGTAAAGAAGAAAGAGAACCATAAACTCGTTTTCCTCCAAACGAACCACTGAAGCTGATGGCTCGGCGGTTTAGGGACCATCGGCAAATTACCATATCGGAGCAATAGTGTGAACATTCCTGTTGAAGTAAGAGCTGTAGTTTAAAGAGGAAGAGATCACCATTCATGTTTTGTTATGACTTGGTTGGTAGATGTCATTACTTTGATGGCTTTATTTTCAATCAGAAAGTCCCGTAAAATATTTTAATTCATAAGTCTTAAAGAAAATATGACCCGTAATATGAATAACATTCGATCTTTTGTATTTGCTGTGATTATGAAGACTTTACTTCTCAGTCTGGGGAAGTTATTCAATTTTCTTTCACACTATTCCTCTGATATGGTAATTTGCCGATAGTCCCTAAACCGCCGAGCCATCAGCTTCAGTGTATTGACGGCTCGTTTGGAGTAAAACAAGTTTATAGCTCACAGTCTTCATTACAGTGATCAAAAAGAGGAGTCTGGTTTGCAACTACGTTCTTTTGTAGATGACTTATTGAGTCGCAAAGTCCGAATGTGTGAAAATCTTTCTAATTATAGCCAAGCAGATGTTACATAGTTTGAGATGACTTTATTCTCGTAATTTTACGACTTTATTCTCGTAATTTATGAGATTATTCTCGTAATTTTACGACTTTATTCTCGTAATTTATGAGATTATTCTCATAATTTTACGACTTTATTCTCGTAATTTATGAGATTATTCTCGTAACTTTATGACTTTATTCTCGTAACCATCCTTTTTTTTTAGTTTTCAATGTGGCCCTAATCCTCCATCGTAAGTAAAAGTAAAGATATCTTATATAAAATATACTCAACTAAAAGTGAAAGTCACTCATTAAAAAATCACTTAAGTAAAAGTCTTAAAGTAGCTACTATTAAATGTACTTAAGTATTAAAAGTAAAAGTACAAATGAAGAGAACAGGTACAAATAGTTGTTGCTCTCCCCAGCTTTAAGTTGAACTCTTCCTCCCTCCCTCAGCTCCCTTCACCTCTTACTCCCTCTCTCCATTCCTCCCTTACATAAAGTTCACAAACTTGCGGTTCATCTTTAGCAGAAGTTGATTTTCAAAACTGCATGAGTTCAGTCGCACTCTTCACGGGCTGAATACAAGTCCTGCAGTGCTAAACAGTCGTTCACAGGCTGCAGAGGCAGGCAGAGGTGTGTTCAGCTTCGCTCAAGAGCACAAACAGTCCGTACGGTCCTCTTCAAAATAAAATGTGAAAATAAGTGTCATTTATATTCACATTTTATTATGTAGCGAGTAACTATGTTGACAATTTAAATGTAACGGAGTAAAAGTATCATTTTTTGATTTTTAATGTAGTGAAGTAAAAGTGAAAGTTGCAAAAAACATATAAACTCAAGTAAAGTATAGATACTCCCAAAACATACTTAAGTACTGTAACTAAGTACTATTACTTCGTTCCTTTACACCACTGGTTTTGGGCCTTGCTGCTTACGTGCAGTAATTTCTCCAGATTCTCGGAACCTTTTGATGATATTACAGACCGTAGATGATGAAATCCCTAAATTCCTTGCAATAGCTGGTTGAGAAATGTTGTTCTTAAACTGTTGGACAATTGTCTCACACATTTGTTCACAAAGTGGTGACCCTCGCCCCATCCTTGTTTGTGAATGACTGAGCATTTCAGGGAAGCTGCTTTTATACCCAATCATGGCACCCACCTGTTCCCAATTAGCCTGTTCACCTGTGGGATGTTCCAAATAAGTGTTTGATGAGCATTCCTCAACTTTCTCAGTCTTTTTTGAAACATGTTGCAGGCATCAAATTCCAAATGAGCTAATATTTGCAAAAAACAACAAAGTTTACCAGTTTGAACATTAAATATCTTGTCTTTGCTGTGTATTCAATGGAATATAGGTTGAAAGGGATTTGCAAATCATTGTGTTCTGTTTTTATTTATGATTTACACAACGTGCCAACTTCACTGGTTTTGGGTTTTGTATATGACCCTGTAAAGTGCAGAGCCAGGGGGGGATGGTAGTCAGACTTTATTTAGTTGTTGAGTTCTTTTAAAAATGTGAAATAGAGGAGTCTAGTCTTCACGTCTCTGTTTCTAATAGAATGGACAGACTGTGTTACATTAAAATCTAACCAAATATACAGGTGATGATAGTGGAGGGAGTTAATTTGATTTTTAAAATGTATATTTTTAAAATCAAATATCAGACACACGCGTATAATTCTCTGTCACGTCGCTCCAAAATGACGACAAACTATTTTTCAAAGTCCTTGAAAATAATGAAGTATCTGCACATTTTTTATTTTCAGTCCTGAACTTTGATTTATACCATGGTCTGGGTGAATACTCGATTCTGATTGGCTGCAGGGTGTCCATTAAAAGGTGATAATGGACACCTAGAAAAGAAGTTCCGGTCAAATAGCCTGATGGCTCTAAATTACTGCGCTGGATCAAACAGTAGTTGGTAACCGTGGCAACGGAAACTCTTAACATCACCTAGCTCATAGACAGTAGACAAAATGAACGATTTCATGGTTTCCTTCAGCCTGTTTGGTGAATTTGATAATTTTGAAGACTGGGATGCAGCAGAAGAAGAGAAGAGAAAAGAATATGAGAATAAGGAGATGCGACACAAGGAGGTGACACCGGAGGAATTCAACAATTTAGAGGAGGACAAAGACGAGGTGAACATCCTATTTATAAAAACGATGTAGGATAAACGTACTTTCTTGATAGCATATTTATTGATCAGAGTGAATGGTGGACAATATTTCTTGCAATAAAAACGATTTAGTAAACTATCTGTTGACTTTGATTCTTTGAAAAAAAAATCGCATCATCCTCTGGATACACAAACGATAAGAGGTGCACTTGCCCTCTGAAATCACACTTTTTTCACGTAACATCACGTTAAGCAATCATCTCACTTTCCTCCACTGATTAGGCCTGAAAACAGCTGCGGCCGACCGAGCTGCAGGTTCTGTGGCCAGAGGAGGTTACCTTAGCAACGTGTCACAACGAACGATATTAAATAGTCCGCTCAGTCGCTTCTTGTTTGAAACGAATGATTTTAACGGTATAAAAACATAATAAGTTAATTAGTTAATAATTCATTAAATATGTATTTTTTTTATAAGTGACCATGGTATAAGCGGGATAATGCCCTCCGAGGTGTCCATTATCAGAAATTAATGGACTTCGCAGAAGCAACCGTCCTCCGCTTCGCGCCGGACGGTTCACGCCTCCGCGTCGTCCATTAATTTCTGATAATGGACACCTCGTCGGGCATTATCCCTTACTTATCCAAACTTTGGCTTAAAGGAACACTACACCCAAACGATTTGGCCTCATTTTCTACTCACCCTCATGCTGAGCAACACTCTGGAGCACTTTTTTGATGTCTCAAATGCAGCTGGAGGTCCGGGGGGATTTTCGCTGTCAACAAACTTCCATCTAACAGGGGACGACGGCGCCCGTAAGAAAAAGGTCCATAAAAGTCCACAAAAACGTGCCTATTTTCCTTCATACTGCTCGTCCGCTGTAATCCAAGCGTCCTGAGCGGGTAACGTCCATAATTAACTCGAAACGAGGTCATTTAGTACATTTTTCGAGCCTAAACAGTGCTATATTGTACTTCCGCAGTGCACGTCTACGCGTGCTCCCTGCACTACGTAAGCCGTCTGGATTGGTCTGCCGCGGCTCAGGACACTTGGATTACAGCGGACGAGCAGTATGAAGGAAAATAGGCACGTTTTTGTGGACTTTTATGGACCTTTTTCTTACAGGCTCCGTCGTCCCCTGTTAGATGGACGTTTGTTGACAGCGAAAATCCCCCCGGACCCCCGGCTGCATTTGAGACATCAAAAAAGTGCTCCAGAGTGTTGCTCAGCATGAGTAGAAAATGAGGCCAAATCATTGTTTGGGTGTAGTGTTCCTTTAAACCTTTTCTCAGATTAATTCAGGTCTGAAAACTCTCTGCTCCATGCTCTAAAGACTTTAATGAGGCAGCTACACAGCCACACTAATCACCAACACACACACCTACACACATATAAACCACCAACACACACACTTACACACATATAAACCACCAACACATACACCTACACACATATAAACCACCAACACATACACCTACACACATATAAACCACCAACACACACTTACACACGTATGAACCACCAACACACACTTACACACGTATGAACCACCAACACACACACCTACACACATATAAACCACCAACACACACACCTACACACATATAAACCACCAACACATACACCTACACACATATAAACCACCAACACACACACCTACACACATATAAACCACCAACACACACTTACACACGTATGAACCACCAACACACACACCTACACACATATAAACCACCAACACACACACCTACACACATATAAACCACCAACACACACACCTACACACATATGAACTCAGAGCTTGTAAAATGAAGCCCCGCCCACCATGGTGTCATTCCCAGGTCAGCGCTGCGCCCCCCCCCCACAACGAGGGTTTAAATAAACCAGTCCAGCTGTTTGCCATGAAAACGCCATTTACACCCACTGTTACAGCCACACACACACACACACACACACACACACACACACACTTACACACAGATCATAAATCACGAAGACAGACGAGTAAACTTTGGGGAAACCCGACGGCCGATGCAGAAACAGAGTGAATAACAAAAGATTGAGAGTATGAGTACTTAATTAAATGAAAAAGAAAAAAAATTAAGATTTAATTTTCAAACCATGCCCCAGCAAATAGTTTCCAAAATTCAATTTTAATTGTCAAATTTGAAAATTAAAAAGCATTAATGCAAATGCTTTTTAATTTTTAAAATTGATTTTTATTTAAGTCTCAGAATGAGCAGTCTTGAACAAGGACATGAAAATTCAGTCTGGAAAATGTATTATTTATTTTATTCATGAGTTAAAAAAACAGCTTTGTTCTGAAAATGAAAATGCATTTCTGTTAATCCATTTTAACTTGGCTTCTGGTACCTTCATGAACAAACACAAATAACCTGAACTGTCCCTTTAATCCTGAACAAACCAGAGACTGTAGGTGGGTTTGAATGATCTGCAGACGCTAAACCAAACAGTTATTTTATTTTTAATGATCTGCGATTTTACGTCTTTTGTTAAAGTTCTTTTTCATCGTCTTTGGAAAATAAATTTAAAGGACATAAAAGATGTGATGAGGAACAGTCTGAGGCTCAATCTGTGCTTCATATTTTCCTGCTGTTGAAGATTTTAATTGAATTAACTGCAGTCAGAGCTGCTGACGTCTGCACCTCTGTGTCAGTAAACACACCTGAGCAGGTGTCCCCCCCCCCCCCAGCCTCCAGGGGGCGGGCTTAAGCAGACTCACCAGTTGTTGACCTGCAGGATGGTGAGGCCGGTGTCCTGGGCCAGCTGCTTCTTCTGCTCCTCCGACGGGTACGGGTGCTGCACAGGAACACAAAATATGAGCTTTAGCTTTAGCTTAGCTTTAGCTTTAGCTTTAGCAGCACCTTCACCTGGTTCTCCTTCTACCTGTGGGCGAGAGCTGCTAATTAGCATCAAAGAAGGGGGCGGGGCCAGTGTCACCAAGGGGAAATGAAATGGAGCCTAATTAACGAGGAGAAACGGTGAGCCAATTAGAGCAGGAAGCCAAGCGGAGAGAATCCTGTTAATTAGACTCGGGGGGGGGGGGGGGGGGGGGGTCGTTAAGGTCGTTAAGAGGATGAGGAGAAGAAGTCTCATCCCCAGAGTCTGGCTGTTTGTCTGACGGATCTGCCTCACAGACACTCAATCAGGAGGATCCAGCTGCACTGCAGGGCTGATGCTCCTGATGAGCCTGTGACGGCTCTCACTCTGCTCTCACTCGATTGTTCCTGCTGTAGAGGAGATCAGATCACAGACACTAGCAGTCCTGACCGCGGAGGGAGCTGCACTGCGTCCTGTGGTTTGAGGCTCCAGACTGAAGGAGATGAAAACAGAATTAATGAATCTGAACGATGGACCGTCCCACTGCACCACTGTACTACTGTGCCACTGCACAGCTGCACCACTGCACCGCTGCTCCAATGCACCACTGCTCCACTGCACCACTGTACTACTGTGCCACTGCACTACTGCACCACTGCACCACTGCACCACTGCTCCACTGCACCACTGCACTACTGCACCACTGCACTACTGCACCACTACACCACTGCACCACTGCACCACTGCTCCACTGCACCACTGCACTACTGCGCCACTGCACTACTGCACCACTGCACTACTGCTCCAATGCACCACTGCACCACTGCTCTACTGCACCACTGTACTACTGCGCCACTGCACTACTGCACCACTGCTCCACTGCACCACTGCACCACTGCTCCACTGCACCACTGCTCCACTGCACCACTGCACTACTGCGCCACTGCACTACTGCACCACTGCACCACTGCTCCAATGCACCACTGCACCACTGCTCCACTGCACCACTGCACCACTGCGCCACTTCACCACTGCTCCACTGCACCACTGCGCCACTGCACCACTGCGCCTCACCTCTCTGCTGCCTCCAGACTTCATATCAAGCCTTAGTGAAAACAGTGAAATCAGACTTTTTCATCTTTAGACACTCTGAGCCAATAAGACGAACTTTAGGTGAAAATAAATTTATAAAGTAAACTGTGCAGCAAACTGAAGTTTATCTTCCAAACTATTTTTTTTCTTCTTTGGTTTATTTGTTGATTTTTTTTATGGTTCAGCTCTGCAAAAACTGAAAAGACATATTTCATCTCCTCTTAGTTTTGACTTTGCTGACTGTTCTAATTAAATCTAACCTGACAAGCCAGATGGACAGCTCCATCTATCTGCCACAGAAATATTTCACTAGTCCATCTGGGTAGGAGCCCTTTAAATTTGTTTTCAGGGGCAGAACATTTAAAAAAAACACAAGCTTGTGATTGGATAATCGTTCTGCTCGTCACATTCATCACAGACTAATCCACATCAAGCAGGGTTGCCTCCTATAATGAAGCAATGTTTTCATTGGATTTGTCATAATTTTTTTTCTTTTATATTAACATTTTATTTTATTGTTTTGTTTATATTGACTGCTGATGCTGCTCAGTGATTTTTGAAGACTGTATGATGCAAAATGTGCATGTTTGTTACTTGAAATGGCTGAAAAAAGAATTGAAAAAAAAAAGCATACTTTTTTTGTTAGCTGTTGTTAGCCGTTAGCAGCTAAGTTAGCGGCTAACAGCCAACAGTCATTTACTGTCGTTAGCTTTAAGTGGCTAAGTTAGTGGCTTAAAGCTAACGACAGTAAATGACTGTTAGCTGTTAGCCGCTAACTTAGCTGCTAACGGCTAACAGCTTTATACCATCATCTTACACTGAATTGTACACAGATGATTTATTTAACACTTATATGTGACATGAACCCATCGAAGACAATCCCTACAAGTAAACTTCTGAGGAGGGCAGATGTCGCCAAGTTTTACTAAGTATCCATGAGGACAATAGGCTAATCGGCATCTTCGTTCTCAACTTCCGGTTTTCAACTTCCGGTTGTCATCACGTCCGCATTCTACAGCTCCCGCCTCTCTTCCCTGATTGGGCCATTAAAAATTTTAGCCGAGTGAATCCATTGGTCAACGGAGCGCTACAAGATGGGATCTGCAGGATTTCAGGAACTGAATCAGGCAGGCCCATCTGCTATGCAAGGTTAAATTAAATCCACACCTCTAACAAAACAGTTCACAGTAAGAAAACCTTCCAGTTTAAAGCACTATACCTCTGAGTACCTCTGATCCACCTGTATGCTCTCTCCGCTGCCTCTCACGTAGCCTCACACTCACATTAAGCCCAGGTGTAGAGCCTGATCCACCTGTATGCTCTCTCCCCTGCCTCTCACGTAGCCTCACACTCACATTAAGCCCAGGTGTAGAGCCTGATCCAACTGTATGCTCTCTCCCCCACCTCTAACGTAGCCTCACACTCACATTAAGCCCAGGTGTAGAGCCTGATTCACCTGTATGCTCTCTCCCCCGCCTCTTACGTAGCCTCACACTCACATTAAGCCCAGGTGTAGAGCCTGATCCAACTGTATGCTCTCTCCGCTGCCTCTTACGTAGCCTCACACTCACATTAAGCCCAGGTGTAGAGCCTGATCCACCTGTATGCTCTCTCCGCTGCCTCTTACGTAGCCTCACACTCACATTAAGCCCAGGTGCAGAGCCTGATCCACCTGTATGCTCTCTCCCCTGCCTCTCACGTAGCCTCACACTCACATTAAGCCCAGGTGTAGAGCCTGATCCACCTGTATGCTCTCTCCGCTGCCTCTTACGTAGCCTCACACTCACATTAAGCCCAGGTGTAGAGCCTGATCCACCTGTATGCTCTCTCCGCTGCCTCTTACGTAGCCTCACACTCACATTAAGCCCAGGTGTAGAGCCTGATCCACCTGTATGCTCTCCGCTGCCTCTTACGTAGCCTCACACTCACATTAAGCCCAGGTGTAGAGCCTGATCCACCTGTATGCTCTCTCCCCTGCCTCTCACGTAGCCTCACACTCACATTAAGCCCAGGTGTAGAGCCTGATCCAACTGTATGCTCTCTCCGAGGAGCTGTGTGATACCACTTTCACACAAAAACCAGCGAATTTTCCCGCTAACATTGGTTCATGACTCTTTTCCCACTGCTGCAGTGTTGGTCTAATCGGCAGCAGTCGAGCTGTGTGGCTGTTTTTATTCTCTGGCGCATTATGGTGATGTCTCATGTTGATGACATCATTGGTGCGATGAAACATGTCCATGTAAACAATAGGAAGAAGCATGGACACGGTTTTGTGTACTTTGTACTTTTGTCGCTCTTTAAAAATGTACAAAGTCTGCGCTGATGATTCAAAGGTGGAAGAAGTTTGATGCTGAAACGACAAAGAGTCACGTAAGTTACAGACGGAGGGGCGGCGTGATGTTTTGTCGTGGGGACGTAAGGCCGACGTCATCGTGTTGACGGGGTGTGATGTTGCTGAAGCTGATTGGAGGTGGGCCGATTAAAACCCGTGTCTCAGTGTGAGTCGACTCGGGTTGAAATGCCGATTAAACCCTTTCACACTGCCAACAGGAGCCGACTGTTTCAGGTTTAAATTTGTTTTTGGGCCGGAGTGAACGGGGAAATGGTTAGATCGATTTACTCGGTCAGCCTGAAGAAAAGCTTTTAGAGAAGTTCCTTTTCTCTAAACTCTTCTCCACACCTGGGCCCACTCGGCTTCATTTTCTCCTGAAGGCTCTTTTTCGCTGTCAGGGAACAAAGGCCTCGCCGTGATGTATGGGGGTCAGAGGTCAGTGAAGGTGACCCCACAGAGCGGGGCCTCGGGCCGTCAGAGGTGATGGATGATGTTTTCACTGCAGGGCCGCTGAGCGAGAGATGGCCGACGCTCGAGGAGCTTTAACAAAACACCAGAGTCTGAGTCTGCAGCAGAGCAGAGTTTAACACCCGCAGAATAGTTTTAATAAAAGAATAATAAATAAATAATATAAAGGAATAGTTTTAATAAAAGAATATTAAATAAATATTAATAAAAGAATAGTTTTAATAAAAGAATAATAAATAAATAATATAAAGGAATAGTTTTAATAAAAGAATATTAAATAAATATTAATAAAAGAATAA